>CAXITT010000750.1:209075-357367 GCA_964033795.1 Lymnaea stagnalis | reverse complement strand
GGCATGACCTTAGCCGTATGTTGGATGAACAGTGTAAGCTGTAATCACAAATATATAGGTAACATCATAACCCACACATGTTTATGATGCGTCACAAGACTCATTAATATTATTTGACAATTCGTCTAACAGAAGGAAGGTGAATTTAAATGGAGAAGGAATCCCTCAATTGTCTAACATTGACAGAAGGAAACATTCCGACAACTTCTACGACGCTGCTGGTGCCAAGCTGTATCATCGACATGAAGGTCCCTTGGGTTATCTAGGGACGTGGATTGGTCGCTTTGTTGTGAATGGAACCAGCTGATATTCCTAATCAAGTATAATTCTAAGCCTTGTGGATTGCGTCCTGCAAATTCTACAATATCGTCATTCTCACTGATCTAAATCTAATATTTAGATATCAATTTTGTTTCGTAAAATAATGTATACTTTTGTTAATTAAAAATAACAGGAAGTTTAGGGAATTATGGGATAGAAGTAACAGACAGTTATGTTTAGAGAGATTTCTTTATCAGCACTGGATATGTTCATTTTCAGTTATTAATCGGCATATTAATGTTGATTTGTGAAACAGAAAAAGTTGCATGAAGTATTATGGGATAGAAGTAACAGACAGTTATGTTTAGAGAGATTTCTTTATCAGCACTGGATATGTTCATTTTCAGTTATTAATCGGCATATTAATGTTGATTTGTGAAACAGAAAAAGTTGCATGAAGCATTATATTTTACTCTGATCTACAGATATATTGTTTTATTGTGTGTTCGTCCATCAGTCAATAAATGTCGTGGTTCTATTTCAAGGAGTGCTCCGGTACCTCTTTTAGATGAACATAGAGGAATGAAAATATGGATGTATAGTGTAAGCGATAATTACAGCATACAACAAGTAACATCATAACTAACCTACACATGTCTATAATGCGTTACAGTCTCCTTTCTTTTTAGGATCTTGAAAAGGCTGCTTCTGCTGAAAAGATCAAATGCATTAGTGAGGTCGAAAAATGCAATGTATAAAGGCTTATGATGTTCCCTGCATTTCTCCTGCAGCTGGCGCAAAGAAAAGATCATGTCTAGGGTTGACCTACCGGCGTGAAAACCACATTGCGATTCTGGGAGTACGCGCGATGCTAAGGTGTGCAGGTTCGTTAATTAAACTCAAGCGAAGGCCTTTCCAACTATGCTGAGGAGGGAGATTCTATGATAGTTGTTGCAGTCACTCTTGTCTCCTTTATTTGTGTACAATGTAACGATGTTTCCATCTTTAAACTCTTGTGGTAGCTGTCCCTGTTCCCAGCACAAAGTAAGGAGATCGTGAAAGGGCCTTAATAGTACTCCTTTTCCACATTTGAGAGCTTCTGGTGGGATACCATCATTGCTAGGGGCTTACCCACTGGCGAGACAATCGATGGCTCTTCAAAGCTCTGCTGTGGTGGGAAGGGTATCAAGCTCCTCCATGACCGGTAAGTCTGAGATATCGTCCAGTGCAGCAGTTAAGACATGGTTTATTGTTGCGTATATTTCCAAGTAGTGCTCTATCCACCTCTTAAATTGCTTATCTCGATCAGTATCGAGGTCCCCTGATTTGAACATTAAGGGCGCAGTCTTGGAGAGCAGAGGGCCTGTTGCTTGTCTTATATTCTCGTACATTGCCTTTGTTTCACCTCTATCAGAAGCTGATTGTATGCTGAAGCTTAGATTGAGAAAGTGTGTGTTAGCGTAGTGGCGAGCTGCCTGCTGGGAATTTTTCTTGGCACTTTTAAATGATTGTAGAGTTGCTGGGCAAGGCCTGACTTTATAAGTTAAGACAGACTTTCTTTTTGCATCGGTGTCATGTTTCATTTCCTGCCAATGGGCCTCGAAACAATCTGCACTTGTGCGTTCTCTCTTTCCAAATGCCGTGATAGCCGAGTTATAGATAGTGTCCCGCAAATGTGACCATTTGGACTCATAGTGTCCATTGGTGGCGTTTTTACAAGAGCTTCTTGTAGACTATGGGTGTATACTTCTGTTTTTTTTCTGGGTTTTTGGTGGAGCAGATGTTTATGGGTGGTTTACCCTTGTTTTGGTGTATACAGGTTTTTTTGCTGTAGCCTTATCTTGCTAGCCACTAAGGAATGATCAGTGTCGCAGTCTGCGCTGTGGTAGCTGCGTGTGAAGAGGACACTGGCCAGGTGTGTGCGTCTTGTGATGATGAGATCTAACTGGCACCAGTGTTTAGAGTGGGGATGCCTCCATGACACTTGGTGGATAGCCTTACAGTTGAAGTAGGTGTTAGTTACACATAGTCCATGTAGGCAGCACAGTTCGAATAGTCTCTGCCCATTTTCATTTAACCTGCCTCTTTTAAAATAGCCGATGCATGTTGGCCAGGCCATGTGATCGCTTCCCACTCTTGCATTGAAGTAACCCAAAAGGTAAATTGATTCGTTGTTGGGTATGCTGGGTATTGTTTGATTAAGATCTTCATAGAACTGGTCTTTGGCTTCTGAGCTGGAGGAAAGGGTTGGGGCATAAGCACTGAGGATGTTGACTAAACCCGAAGATGTTGATAGACGGATAGTTAGTATTCTATTAGTGCCCTGTGTCGGTGGTTCTATGGAGGAGCAGAGGGTTTTTTTATAGCAAAACCAATCCCATGTTGTCGTGTTGCGTCCATTGGTCCACCCTGCCAGAAGAAAGTGTAGTTGTGTTGTCTTATGGTACCAAATTTGAGGAGCCTAGTTTCCTGGAGACAGACAATATCAATGTTTAGCCTGCTAAGCTCTCTATCAATGATAGCTGTCTTCCTTGCATAGTTTATGAGCTGCAGGTCGGCAGTAATGCCCGGGCACATTGTCCTTACGTTTCAGCTTGCTAGTCGATGAGCTGGGGTCTTCTTTTCTTTTGTTTTCTTATTTCTAGGTGCATGTTTTTGTGGTCTACTTGTTCAGAGGTTCCTCTGAGCTCCATGCATCCAAACTACTTATTATGTCACATACAAGTTAATGTGTCACTATTTGTATTTGATTAAAATTCCAGCCACCAATGAATTCGTTTTTTTTTTCAAATTATACTTTTAGAAATGAAATAAGAAAAAAAAAACGAAGTAACGACCATCGGCCCGATACGGAATGTTTTTAAATGGTTTTGTTAATTTAGAACCATTTGCGGGGGTGGGGGGCGCATAACATTTTATTAAAGTTATATCGCAATCGGATCAAAGGAATAGGAACGCATACAAAAAGTACAGTTTTAGCTAATAAGAGGGGAGCAAATTAATTTAGGGTCCCGGCCATAAACGAACTATTTTAGAATGGTTGCATTACTTTAGAAACTTATTTTTTATGTCACACTCACACACAATTTAATCTGGCTCTTTGTATTTTATAAAAATTCAATCCACCTTTAGATCAAATTCAAATTATATTTACATAGCTCATATTAGGAAAAATACTAATTTAGGGCCATTGGCTTAAAATTGAATATTTTAAAACAGTTGTAGTAATTTAGAAACCTTGGCGACTTTGCACGCAAACAAATAAAAAAAAAGTGTATCACTTTCGCATAGATGTATAGGAAGGCATACCGAAATTATTTTTACATATTTCATATTACAAAAAGAAATCGAATTCAAAGCCAACAAACCATAATAGAAAATTTTAAAAGGTTTATAATGACTTTGATGAGTTGTTGTCTAGAATCCACGGCATTTTTCTAAATAAAGTTTTATTCCAATCGCATAAATGGTATAAAGTCGTATATGATTAACAATTCTATTTATAGAGCTAATGTATCAAAAACGAACATCGGGCCGCTTGGTCAAAACGGAATATTTTAAAATGGATTTATTAATTTGATAACCTTTGTGAGATTTCCTAAAATATCTCACGGACATTATATCGCATTCGGATAGATCGTATAGGAGCACATACGTATAATCTGTTTTACAAAACTAAAAAAAAAAAGAACGAATTGAGGGCCAACAGCACAAAACGTAATATTTTAAAAAGATTGTAAGGACTCGGAAAATTGTGCGGGATTGTGGACAACAACAAACCAACGTTTTATCCTGTCGCAAAAATCGTGTAGGGACATACATACAGACATACAGACAGATATACAGGGATTCATATTTATATAGAAAGATTTAATAAATGTATCATTTAATTAGCTCATCAATTAAATATGCGATTATTATTTGTTTTTCGTTATGTTGGATAAATTTAGAAGAAACAGAAATCAAACAGAAGATGAGGTCGATATAATGATATACATTGCTCATGATTAAAATGTAAAAACATTTAATGTTAACACACAGACAATAGTATCTCACAACAAACACGGAATAGAAAGAAAACACACGGTTTTGGAAAAAAAAAACAGATATTAAAATATATAACCGGTACTCTCTCGGATAGCCAATGTTTCGGATAAGCGAAGTTTACAAAATCAATACCTTGCTGTAGAATTTTAGACTAAATTGTGTTTGGACACCCATTAAAAGTATAAGTATTATAAGTATTAAAAGACACCCATGAAAGTATAAGTTGTAATTGTGGTTTTATTTACTTTTTAAAAAAAAATTATCAATCAAGGTACAGTTAAAACTTTCACAATTTTCCGGGTTTTTTAGGATTGAGTTAAAATAATAGATTTCAAACTCTGCAAAAAAGAACTAAAGATATTTTGGTAGACTGCATTTCCTTTACACGCTTGGTTTTAGATATTGAAATAGTTCCAAGAATTTGCGTTGCCTTTGTAAGACTTGCAATTGTTATAATGGTGCAGACAAGTATAGTTATCATTGGTGCAGGTACAGCACATACAGGTAAAACATTATTTTGATGGAAATCTAACAACCATTTGTTATCAAGGTATTCTTGTCTAATAAGCAGTCTAAGAACTGTAACATTGTGTACAGGATCAACCCCCCATTCCAAGTAATACCTTGTCCACAAAGGACTGTACAGAAATCCCATAAAAACATACACACAGACTACAACAATTTAAATTCTTTATGAGTGATGATTCTTGACACGTTAAAGGGAAGACATACAGCCCCCATTAACTCGTTAGAAATAACGCTACAAGCCAAACACTAATATTCATAATGCAGGTACTCATATGTGTCACAATTGTTACATATGTCGTAGAAAGGTTGTATCCCAATGTGAAGTCAAAACTAAGAATGTTCCTAATAAATCTATAGAAGGAGTCAGTGCATGAAAATGTTAGATCTGAGACCGAGAGAGCCAAGAGTACAATATTAGTTGAGTCATCCAGTCCGTGAAGACACAAAACAACACTATTTAAAATGGTGCAGACTATTCCAATGAGACACGCAATCCAACTGATGATAAAGTTAAAAACAAAGTCAATTATCATTGCAATGTCATAAAAATTGTCTTTGTTATAACTTAAAACAGCTTTGAATGTTTGTGTCGTAACTCCAAAGACGTACTTTAAACTTTTATTGTTCAACTTGTCAGTGACAAACTTTATAGATGACTGAAAATAGAGGAAACTTCAATCTTAAAAATCGTATGAAATTAGGTTTATATATACTCTCTTAAAAATCTATCGTAAAAGGACCCCCAAAAAACGACAATATATCGTGTACAAGCTGCCAGTAACTTAACAAGCTGCCAGTAACTTAACAAGCTGCCAGTAACTTAACAAGCTGCCAGTAACTTAACAAGCTGCCAGTAACTTAACAAGCTGCCAGTAACTTAACAAGCTGCCAGTAACTTAACAAGCTGCCAGTAACTTAACAAGCTGCCAGTAACTTAACAAGCTGCCAGTAACTTAACAAGCTGCCAGTAACTTAACAAGCTGCCAGTAACTTACTGTTTTTACTTGGGAAAAGCCATAGATTAACGCTATCAGTCTATTGTAATTTAACATTAACATGCTGTTATTTTCAGATTATCGTTAATGATAATATCGTTTTTTAATCTTTTTTTTGTAAATTATCGTAAAATGATCAACGTAAATTTAATGATAATATAATGTCAATCCCAACTAGTCCTCAATACAGCTCTCAGTTTTGATATTATGTTATTAAATCCATGAAGTAGGTTTAAACAACAAAATACAGTGAAAATATAAAATAAAATAAGAATCGGTCTCAAGCAAGTTACAAAATGTTTTCCCATTTGCAAATTGAAAAATGAAATTCAGCCTAAGTAAGTGATAGCTATCCAGAACTTGTAACTTCTTAGGGGAATTTTTTGGCTCTCCAATACTGCCATCTCAACTTGTTTGTCCAATAAAGGCTACTGCCTTCTCAATATTTCTTTATAATACTGCTATCTCAACTTTGTCTGAACAATACTGGCATAGCTGCGCTTTGAAAATGAAAATAAAGTTATAACACAACAGCCACATTGCTGTTCAGAGTCATGTTTATGTTTAAATAAAATAGTTTATTTATTAAAATTTCACAAGAGTAATAGCTTACAACCTTTTAAGGCAGTAGTTCTCAACCGTCCTAATGATGCCACCCTTAAAACAGTACGTTGTGCTGTGGTGACCCCCAATTTTAAAATGTTCAATGCTACTTCATAAATTTAAATACGTGTTTCCCGATGGACTTAAGCGATCCTTGTCAAAGGGTTGCAACCTACTGGTTGAGAACTGCTGTTCTAAGGCTTGCAGGCTCTGTGATCACTTTGAAGGGGTTGCTGTCAATACTTTGCTCATAAAACTACTAAACACCAACAACTTATACAACAAAAGAAAGTGATATAAATGGGCCCTGGGATTGGGAGTCAAAATGTTTGGGAACCGCTGTACTAGAGCATTAGCCAACCGAATATTCCACATTAAATGCTATTGCATTGGGAATATGATTAATGAATTCAAAAACGTGTTTCTTTAGTAAAAAAAAACACACTATTTTTGTAATTTACAAACTTGAGCTGAATTGATAAATGGGAGTTACTTAACGAGCTTTATGTTAAAAAAAGTTTTTAGCCAAACCTTTGTTATAAATGCCAAATCCTCCAACTTTACATAGCAAGATCCCATATAAGTTGATTTGCCTTTATCATCACAACAGGAGCTGAAAATTTAGATATATATATCTACATATATACTATTTTAAAGTTGAAAATTAAACAAACTAAGTAAAGATCAACTTAAATGGGCTATATAAGGTACAAGTTCCATTAAAAAATCCATTTTTGCATTATAAACAATCTTGATAAATTCTTGTCGACAGGATAGAGATATCTCTTCATTTCTTGATATCAGGTGGTAGGGTGTCCCATGAAACTCAAGGGTAATGGGATTCATCAAGCTGTATTTTAGGAAACATTCATTAAAAAAAAAATCAAATCAAGCAAAAAGGGTCAAAAAATCCTATAAACAATTACTGTAGTCTGTAGCAGGGAGTACAGGACAAAACATTATCAAAAAGTTTAAAACACTCCTGTACATTACAGTAACAATACCACAACCACCCCCCTCCTCAAATATTCTAATTGCCATCACATGTAGGGAATCATTAATGTGTCTGTGATATTTCCAAAATAAGTCATCTTTCAACAGAAAAAAACCCCATGGACTTAACCTTAATAAGATTCCACTATTGCATTATAAAAATCTTGATAAATAATCCATTTCCTTTCTCATCAGAACAGGAACTGAAATTTAAAAAAGAAAAAGTTGACATTTAAAAATATAAGTAAAGCAACCCTAGAATTTCTCAATTTCAGGTAAATCAGTATCAGTAAACATTGACAAAAAGGTTTCAATAGCAAAAAAATTACTAAATAGAATTATAAGATCTATGTCAACATGAATTACAATGAAACCTGTTATAACGCATACTGTTAAAACTCAAGTCAAATGTGTGCCTTTTGCAGGTTAAAAATTCTTTCCATGTGTGCTTTATCACATATGCCAGGAACAGTGCTATTTAAAAATTAAATTTCAGAAAATTTCAAATTTCACTGTACACATCAAGTAAGACTATGTGCACCAGATTTACCTAAATGCTTTGGTCCATGTCCATCCTAAACATCTTAAAAGGTTATGTCACATAAAAGGTGTCTAAACTTTTTTGCACTACTCATTTTTTATGACGAAGCATTAATTTTTTTTAAAGGTAACTTGTTTTTAGTCTTAAAAGGGTGAGGGGGGGGGGAGGCAAAATACTATGGAGAGCTACCGGCAGGTGATTTGAAAGTGACCTCCATTTCTCTCTATTTGATTAAGAATGCCATCACCCCCTCTCAAATATTCTAATTGCCAAAACATGTTGGGAATCCCTAACGTGTCGTAATCTAAGTAATTTTTCAACAAACAAAAAAAACCATGGGATTTACTCTTTAGAATAAGTTTCAACCATTGCACTATAAACAATCTTCATGAATAATCCCTTTCAATTTGTCATCAGAACAGGAACTGAAAATACATTTTAAAAATGTGACATTTAAAACAAACTAAGTAAAGAAACCCTATAATCCATCAACATCAGGAACCAATTCATAAACTATGGCATATAATAAGATATGAAAAAATCAGAAGCCTAAATGATGTTAATTTTAACATAAATACCCGGTAAATCAGTGTCACTAAGCATTGACAAAATCTTTTCAATGGCTAAAAGTTACAAAAAAGAATTATATTTACAGATTCATGACTAACAATTAAACCTATTAATAAAACAAACTCAAGTAGATTTTGTGCTTTTTGCAGGTTAAAATATCTTTACATAATTGTTATTGAATATGCCAGGATCCGTGCCAATTAAAAGTCTGTTATTTCCAGGTTGAAATGTATACTTTATACTAGGACTTACACAATTAAAAATCCAATATTGCATTATAAACAATCTTCATACATTCTTGTTGACAAGATGGAGCTATCATTTCATTTCTCGATGCCAGGGGGTAGGGTGTCCGATGAGACTCAAGGGATTTCTCCAAGATGTCTATTAAAACTGGAGAACTGTTGAATTGTAGAAATGAAATCATTAATATGAAAATAACAGGATGCCTCTAATAATGCAAGTCACCAGAATAACCAGTAAATCCCCATTACTTATGTACAGTGTACCGGTATATGTGATAGAAGCCTTGTGATATATTACACATATTATAACCTCTAACAGTGGCGTAGCGAGGGTGTTTGGCGCCCGGGGACAAGATTTGCGCCTGGGGAAAAGATCCATTTTTAGCGCTCCTTTTTCTTTTTTTTAACTCTCAAACCCATTATTTCCATCAATAAAATAATATCAAAGCACATTTTGGCGCCCCTAACTAGCTGGCGCCCGGGGACATCTGTCCCCCCCCCCCTGCCCCCACAACGCTACGCCTCTGACCTCTAACCAAAATAAAACTTAGTAAGCTTATTTTAATATTTATAAAGAACTTATTATTAGCTTACACAGTCAGTAACACAGTCAGAAACAGGTGTAAAGTCTGATGTTAAAGCTAATTAAATTTTAAATGCATATTCATTATCGTGTGACAAAAACATTAGCTTACATTGATTTTATTGTTGAACTATTTGATGGAATATTATTTGGTTGTCACTACACTATTTCTAGTGTTTCATTTAAGTGACTCAAAATGTTCATATGCTTACACAGTGGTGGTGTTACAGAAACAAATTTCAACCTTGTATTTTGCTGATAGGGTTAACCACAGTCTGTCTCTCCGCATTGTCGCCGTTACCTAAATTTTAAAAAAAAATGAAAATTGTTTTAAAAATGTTCTTATATGCAAGGCATATTCCTAGGCTTAACACAATAAGCGTTTAATCAGATTAGAACACTAGGCCTAACAAACACTAATCTAAGTCTAAACTATAGTACTAGAGATATGTAAAAAATTAAGTTATTAAATAAGTTACAGTTAAAGCATAATTTTAATATATTATTTTAACATAATCAACATTCAAGCTTATAGTTATAGCCTAATAATATCGCATAAGCCTACTTATTTTTTAATAACATTGCATTTGTATACAATATGCTTAGGCATATAATTTGAAATAAACTAAAATTAGACCTAACGATTCTATTGACTAATGTTTTGCCACGTGGCATACTGTTAAGACAACCGCTATTTAAAAATTTAATTATTATTAAGCCTAAGCAGTTTAGACTATATAGCTTTGGTCTAGTTTTTGTAGATTAGTGTTCGGCAGGCCTAGTGTTCCAATATGATTAAATTAGTACAAAGGCATATTTAAATTAAGCCATTTTAGGCCTGTTTTCCATCGAAATATTTGAATTTGGGTACCGGTACTGATAAACTCGATTCAAATTTAAATAAAATCATACTTTAAAACTAAGCTTACTATTAATACAATGATACTATTACCTGTTTCAATTTACTACTGCAATGAAATTTTCTCAGAACGGAGAAAAGATGGAAGCAAAACGTGGACTGACAATTTCAAACATTAGACGGAGAGATCCGATATCGTGACAAAGCCATTAGTATTCGGGGTGATTTGCAATGTCTTGACCGGATGTAATGTTACAATTCGAATTTTGACAGGAACGAAATAAAGTTTTACAAATTATTAATTACTTGTATCAGCAAAACGTTATTTATTTTCTAGTAAATATTTCTTTTAGATTTTAAAAAATAATTTGGAAAGTTATTACTGTTTTTTTTTTTTAAATAACAATAAGAAATGATCTTTTACAGCAATATAGAGTATTTTTACAGTAAATATATGTAAAATTACATGGGATTTTTAACAGTGTACCTTAAAACCCATCTGTTTAGGTCCACCTATGACCTGTGACTGTGATGCATCCTCCTTGCCCTGCCTCACTTTCTGTCTCGGGTTGATCCTGTAGTATAGGCCAAAACGTGCCAAAGTGTACTCGTTTTATAGCCATTTTAATTGTTTCTATAGTATAGTAGTTACTATCCTAGTGTCTCTGTTTTTTTATTTTTAATTTTACTTAGTTTACATGTTTTTAATAATTTTAAAGCGCTTAGAGCTTTAAGGTAAGCGCTATATAAAAATACCTATTAATAATAATAACTGTTCTTTTTGTTGGAAGGGTTTCTTTTCGCGTATCTTCTGCCTTTTTACACTTTCACACGCTGCGGTTCGCCATATGGAACTTTGTACAGCAATGTGCTCCCATTCGTTGTTTTCAATTTTGGCTTCCTTCATGCTCGTTTTGTAAACATCCATAAATCTCAGGCGTGTCCGTCCAATAAGTCTTGTACCTTATGCCCACTCTCCATACATCAGAATCTTTGGGATACGACCTTCCTCCATTCTTCTTGCATGGCCTAACAAGCGAAGACGCCTCTTGCATAGAAAGGAGAATATGTTCAACATGTGTGCACGTTCCAAGACCTCAGTGTTAGGCAACTTGTCCTGCAAACGAATGCGTAAAATGCATCGCTGACATCTTTGACGGAAGCTGTTGACTTTCTGTTCCTGATTGGTATACGTGGTCCACAATTCACTACCATAATGGAGCGTACGAAGCACACATGCTTGATAGACACTTATTTTTTCTTATCAGTGAGATTGAGATTATTCTACACTCGCTTATTTAGTTTAGCCATAGTTGCTGCTACTTTTGCGATCCTGATATTTATCTCTTCATCAACGGACATAGACCTAGAAATATTGGATCCAAGATATGTGAAATGCTAAAAAAAAACGAAATATTATGACCATATATGGAAATGATTTGAGGGGACGGTGCTTCTTGCATCATTACATGCGTTTTATGAAGACTAATCGAAAGTCCACACTCTTTACAAGCGTGTGATAGACGATTATCCAGCCCTTGCAGACCTTCTTTTGTGTGAGATGTTAAGGCGGCATCGTCAGCCAATAACAGTTCATGAATCAGCATCTTTTTTTAATTTGGTCTTTGCACGAAGGCGGCCATATTGAACAGCCTATCATCAGCCTATAGACGAACACTCCACCTTCACATTCCCTGAAGTCGCATTGAAGGAGCATCGAGAAGAAAATGTAGAAGAGCGTTGGTGCCAGTAAACAACATGTTTTTACCCCGCTGCTGACTGGGCATGAATCTCCAAACTATAACCACTATGAGTTTATTGATGCTTTGTATGGATAGTGTTATCAACAGACTTGATCTACATTGGGGTTGGTGGTAATGTAAGTGTTGTAACTAAGCAAGAATTACAGTAAGGCTATTGATGTTTGGTATAGTGAAATCACTAAACTAGATCTACAATGTGGGCATTGATGCTTTCTCTGAATAATGTTTTCACAAAACAATCACCACAATGCCTTCCTTTGATTCTTCACTGTGAGAGATGCTGGGTCATTACTTGGGATCTGCAACTAATAGGGCTGCAATGTGCGTCATCTTTTTAAGGGTGTTATACAATTAATTCAGATCATATATTTAAATGGCATAGTTGTGATATTTCTAAATTAAATTAAATAATATCAACTTTGAAAGCAGGTGAACATAAGCGAACATTTGCATCAGACCACCAAAAGTCATGTGACGGCCTTTCGTAAATTAACTACTGCCTTGTCTTATATGCTAAGTGTACCAAATTTAACCATTGCCGTATTTTTGGAAAAATCAAATCCTAACGAAGGATTTTTTACGTCAGCCATTCTGATGTCAGTAGGGACATCTCAGGTGGGACAAGCTAGCACAAAAATAATTGTAACGTTTAAAAAAGTCGTAGGGATTTCCAAAGTTGTTTGGCTCTTTACAAGTAGACTTGTCTTAGAAGTTAGATAAGAGATGAGTAAGTGGCATTTTGTAATTGACAACATGTGCGATATTTAAGTCAGTGGTTCTCAAATGAGATCACTTAGACACATTCAGTAGCTCACCCCTGTCCTTGAACTGCTGGTGCATTTTTGTTCGATGATTTTTTTGTTACATATGTTAAGTATTCACCACATAGAAACTATGTGAATAGTAATGTTAAGTTATCATCACCTCGACACTCTGTGTTAAGTAATCAACACATGAACAAACAACTTTAAGGTATAACGAGTTGTAACTAATGTTTATGATTTAAATGTCAAATATTGACAGGTAATTTTTGTAAATATGTAAAATTTTAAGATGATGTCTAAATATGTGTAAGGGAAGTGGGGTTTATTTTTTTGTATGGGACTGAGGTGCATTTCTATATAAGAGTTGATGCCTATGCTGTTTAGAAGTATGATTTTTATATTTGTTGGGGAGGATATTTTAATTGTTTTTTGGGATATGGTGTATATGGTTGTGGGGGAAAATGGGAAATATACCCGATTGACGTTCTTTTTTTTGACTTATACTTATACATTTTTAAAAGAAACATAATAAAGAAAAATAAAGTATGGTGCTGGGTGACTGAGTGGTCTAAGCCAAGAAAATCTCTATTGGTTTGTTTGGAGTTCAATTTTGGGTGGCCGAGTTGTCTAAGCAAGCAAATCTCTATTGGTCTGTTTGGAGTTCAATTTTAGCCAAAGCGCCGTCAAGTAAAACACCACCAGCACCCCGGGAAGATAGGACTCGTTAACCTTGGATGGCAACTCATCTAAGAGAAGGAAACTCGGAATTCAAACCCGGAGATGTCGTTGCGTAAGGGATAACATTGATACAACATAACATTCTGACAACTCTTTGACGCCACTGGTACCAAGCTGTATCATCCAAATGATAATCTCTTGTGTCATCCAGCCGTGTGGTGAGAGATCATTTCCTGTTGAGAAGAAGCTAATAATCCTTGAAAATAATATCGTCGGGATTTCGTCCTCCGAAGCCCACACAATCGTAACAAATTAGTTATAGTGCCATAAGGCAAATTATATTTTTTGAGAACAAATGACTTCTAAACAATGTATGAGACTTTAGGTGTGATTCACTTTTTGGTCGACTTGTTGAAGAGATATGTTTGTATGAACTTTATTAGAAGGAATTTGTCAAAACTTTATGTATCTACAAGTACAGATTCGTATTTTTTGTGTAGCTGCCCAGGTGACCAAATGCTTAAATTTCACGTCAAGTACTTAAATACACTACAGCAACTGTTCCAGCCAGAACAAAACAAGCATAATAACACACTTTTTTTGTTCATAAAGCTTTATTGGAATGAACCAGTATTAGAAGATTCCAAATGAGTTGAACATTTAAACATTGACAAGAACATTTTGCTGCCAGTTTGTGGTTTTTCTTTTTTTCTTAGTAATTTTGTTCTTTGTTTGTGTAATACAAACTGTACATGCTCCGTTATTTTGATTCATCATTGACTTGAAACTTTTAATCGTAGCAGTTATTGGTAAAGTCGCAATCCTCGACGTCTTTGTAAAAGTACATATTTTTTGGACACAGCCTGCTCAAGAGATTAACATAATTATTCTTTGTATAATTGGAAATCATATTTTTTCACAAAGCGTCATACATGAAGGACTGCGTTCAAATCGTGTGAAGAAAATAGAAAATAGTAAATAAAGTATTTGGAGTTGATGTCTTTTGATTCCAGCTTTCACATATATTGATCTACCAATGCCTTTCATAAAACAGCTAATCAAACGGGCCGTGCAGTATTCCAGTATTTCTAAATGCTTGGAGTGGTTACATAAAGTACCCGTTAGTTTTCCTTATCCAACATATGTTTCAAGGATTTCTTTCAGCTACATCTCCGAGGGGGGCTCTGCCCCCTTGGGGGAAGCCAAGTGCTTCCCCGGAGCAAAACTATGTCAAGCAATAAATCAACCAGCACTGGTTGCATTGTTTCCCCCCCCCCCTTGGAAAGTTCTGAAGTGCCCCCCCCCCTCCCAAGGGTTGAAATTTCTGAAATAATCCCTGTCTAGGTCGCATGTGATTGCTGTAAGAAAATTTAAAAAACTGGGGGAAAATTTCTGAAATAATCCCTGTCTAGGGCGCATGTGATTGCTGTAAGAAAATTAAAAAAAAAAAAAAAAATCCGTGCCGTCAATACTGATGCTTTGTAGCTGAGATAACACAGCTGTCTCCGAGAACTCAGTTTCATAGAGAGTAGGATCTGTGGCTTATGCCGTCAGTTACACTATCATGTCCTCTGAATTACAACATCTATTTGTATTTGTATCAGTTTGACTTTGAAATAAATGTATGTGATTTTTTTTATATGCCTGTATATATATATTTATGTATATCAATCACGTTATCTTTAAATTATGAATATTAACCTTAGAAAACGTTTGATAAACATAAGTAAATATTGTTTGTTTTAAATCTTCTCTTTGTAAAGGATTGTAGTATGTAGTGCTTGTTTGTAGTACATAGTGATTGGTTATCAAATGTACTGTACTCTAAAGAAATGCAAATTCTTTTTTTTCGTCTGTAACTTGGAGTGAAGGTTATGAGAAATGTCATGAACAACTGACGAGAAAAACTACTTAAAACAAAATAAGCGGTACAATCAATGTTTACACGAGGAAGGGTTTTCCGTTGTAGCACTTGATGTAGCCGCCATTGAGGCATTGATTGGTGTCGCAGTGGTGGTACTTGCCGTCACCTCTTTTGCAGCAAAAGTCCTCGACACAGGATGGTGAACGCTTTGGTATGTCCAGGTCAGGTTGTGCTGTAACGAATAAATAGTAGGAGTTACCACTGCTGTCGTTATGGTGACAAGTCCGAAAGTAGTGTCACAGTATCGCGATCCTGACATTGAACGTACTATCAAACTGCGCAAATCTCATGTCCAAAATGTACACGCTAGTCATCTCTGACACCAGAGATTTGTAAACATTTATTCGTAGGTCTCGGGAGGGGGAGTTGGGGGGTGGGGGTATTGTTTGAGATGAAGATTTGAGTATCACCTAAATGTTTAGTCTTATACAAATATATACTTCAAACATCTAGCCAACATATTTTGATTTTACAATGATATAATCAGATTACTATAATTGATACTTATTTTTAAAAAAAATAATCGATGAAAATTAACAACATTTAAATTTCAGTGTCAAACATTTTTTTCAGAAGAGAAAGTGATATAATTTATTTTTTTTTTTTCATTTTTTTAAACTATTACATTTTGTTGAGGCCCAAGATTAGTATTACCTTGAATATTTTTGACAAATACTTATCATATACAGCTGCTCTGAACTCATCATGTAAGTAAGCTCTGTGCTTATCACATAAGGCTGATCTGTACTCCTCATATAAGGTTGCTTTATACAACTCTGATACAGTTCGGTGTTTGCAAGATTGTTTTTGGATAGTGGTTGTGTTTTAGACAGTGACTGTGTTTTAAACATTGACTGTGTTTTAGACATTGAATTTGTTTTAGCCAGTGACTTAGTTTTAGACAGTGACTGTGTTTTAGACAGTGACCTTGTTTTAGAGAGTAACTGTGTTTTAGACAGTGACTGTGTTTTAGACAGTGACTGTGTTTTAGACAGTGACTGTGTTTTAGACAGTGACTTTGTTTTAGAGAGTGACTGTGTTTTAGACAGTGACTGTGTTTTAGACAGTGACTGTGATTTAGACGGTGACTTTGTTTTAGAGAGTGACTGTGTTTTAGACAGTGACTGTGTTTTAGACAGTGACTGTGTTTTAGACAGTGACTTTGTTTTAGACAGTGACTGTGTTTTAGACAGTGACTGTGTTTTAGACAGTGACTGTGTTTTAGACAGTGACTGTGTTTTAGAAAGTGACTGTGTTTTAGACAGTGACTGTGTTTTAGACAGTGACTGTGTTTTAGAGAGTGACTGTGTTTTAGACAGTGACTTTGTTTTAGACAGTGACTGTGTTTTAGACAGTGACTTTGTTTTAGAGACTGACTGTCTTAGACAGTGACTTTTTTTAGACAGTGACTGTGTTTTAGAGAGTGACTTTGTTTTAGACAGTGACTGTGTTTTAGACAGTGACTTTGTTTTAGACAGTGACTGTGTTTTAGAGAGTGACCTTGTTTTAGACAGTGACCTTGTTTTAGAGAGTGACTGTGTTTAAGACAGTGACTTTGTTTTAGACAGTGACTTTGTTTTAGACAGTGACTGTGTTTTAGACAGTGACTTTGTTTTAGACAGTGACTGTGTTTTAGACAGTGAGTGTGTTTTAGACAGTGACCTTGTTTTAGACAGTAACCTTGTTTTAGAGATTGACTGTGTTTTAGACAGTGACTGTGTTTTAGACAGTGACTGTGTTTTAGACAGTGACTGCGTTTTAGACAGCGACTATGTTTTAGACAGTGACTGTGTTTTAGACAGTGACTGTGTTTTAGACAGTGACTGTGTTTTAGAAAGTGACTGTGTTTAGACAGTGACTTTGTTTTAGACAGTGACTGTGTTTTAGACAGTGACTGTGTTTTAGACAGTGACTGTGTTTTAGACAGTGACTGTGATTTAGACGGTGACTTTGTTTTAGAGAGTGACTGTGTTTTAGACAGTGACTGTGTTTTAGACAGTGACTGTGTTTTAGACAGTGACTTTGTTTTAGACAGTGACTGTGTTTTAGACAGTGACTGTGTTTTAGACAGTGACTGTGTTTTAGACAGTGACTGTTTTTTAGACAGTGACTTTGTTTTAGACTGTGACTGTCTTTTAGACAGTGACTGTGTTTTAGACAGTGTCTGTTTTTCAGACATTGACTTGATTTAGACAGAAATTGTGTTTTAGACAGTCAATTTATTTTAAACATTGACTGTGTTTTAGACATTGAATTTGTTTTAGCCAGTGACTTTGTTTTAGACAGTGACCTTGTTTTAGAGAGTGACTGCGTTTTAGACAGTGACTGTGTTTTAGACAGTGACTGTGTTTTAGACAGTGACTGTGTTTTAGACAGTGACTGTGTTTTAGACTGTGACTGTGTTTTAGACAGTGACTGTGTTTTAGACAGTGACTGTGTTTTAGACAGTGACTTTGTTTTAGACAGTGACTTTGTTTTAGACAGTGACTGTGTTTTAGACAGTGACTGTGTTTTAGACAGTGACTGTGTTTTAGACAGCGACTTTGTTTTAGACAGTGACTGTGTTTTAGAGAGTGACTGTGTTTTAGACAGTGTCTGTTTTTCAGATATTGACTTGATTTAGACAGAATTTGTGTTTTAGACAGTGACTTTGTTTTAAACATTGACTGTAATTTAGACAGTGACTGTGTTTTAGACATTGATTTTGTTTTAGACAGTAAAAAACTGTGTTTTAAGCAGTGAATGAGTTTTAGACATTGACTGTCTTTTAGACAGTGACTTTTTAAACATTGACTGTGTTTAAGACAGTAACTGTGTTTTAAAAATTGACTGTGTTTTAGATAGTGATTGTGTTTTACTCATTGACTGTGTTTGAACTTCCACAAACGACCTTATTAATTGCGTTAAAATAATGTCTTGGTATGCCACATAATTGAGAGTACATTTCCTTCAACCGATTACGTGTTCGTACAACAAATGAAAGAGGTTGTTTTTCTTACCCGACGCCATCAAGATCAGGACCAGTGTAGCAAGGAAGAGAATGTAAAGTGTCATTTTAACGATTTCTGGTGAAAATCATGATATTAAAAATAATTTGAGTTGGTAGTTCAGTTTTTAATATTTAGTTATATAATTTTAAAATATACTATTGTGATATCGTTTAACATTCTGTCTTAAAAAATACTTATTAACATTTTTTTTTTAAATGTTTGTTTTAAATCTTGACATTTTAAGTATTTTTACTACAATCTAATATCAAATACATAATCCACACTGTGTTCTGAAGTCTTTATCAGACAATATTAAACCTTAAATAAAGCTAATTCAAACATAGAGTCGTTTACAAATGTTAATGTTCTTCTGGGTACACTTGTTTAAAATCTTTATGTTGTCGAAAGAATCTAAGATCACTTTAGTCTATTACAAACTGTTTCAGACAGGACAAGATTTTATTTATGTCCGCATTCTTTTATTTGTGTTTTTTTATGTTTGGTTTGTTTGGAGTTGTTCTTTTTTGAAAGATAAAAATAAATCTAGATGACTAGCTTGGAACCACGTGAGCCATGGCTTCAAATAAAGAGACACGTAAGATTAAAGAAACACAAAAATTAATAGGTTGATGTTGGCACCCCTCACCCGATTTGCGTATCTGAGGTCAGTGTCCCCAGGGTGGGCCAAAAGTGTAGCCTCTCACTCCCCAGAAAGACTGCAGTTCACCGAAATGTTACCTCTTAATATATATATATATATATATATATAATATAAATATATAATTCGCCAGCAAGGTCAAACTAGACGGGTCAATCACCACGCAGGACATTTATAGATAAGTCAGAGTTTGGTTCAATATTGAGTTAACTAGCGCGTACAATATATATCCAGATAACTATGCTAAATGAAATATATATATTTTTTAATAACGCATTTGTGTTTGGTGCGTAATATTTTCTTTTCGGAAATGAATTCGTCTCATTTTAAGTATTGTGTAAAAAATATTCAGTTCAATAGTTAAATTCGGTTCATTTATATATGACAATATTAATATAGTTCATGGGGGTGACATAAAAGTGTGCAGTGACGTATCATTGGGGAAGGGGGTTTAGCAAATATTGGGATTCTTTTAAATGTGCGTTACATACGTTCATGTTTTGTCAAGTAAGTTTACTAGATTTGAAGTCCACGCATTGCTGTCGCCAATGTTTGGCAGGCTATATCTACTACATCTATAAATGAGTTCTGGATTGGCACACCTTCACAACCTCCTACGCTAAGTGCAGAAAAAATCTCCATCGGGGGCCACGCTTTTTATAATCTACAACTTGGTAATGTATGCTGAATCGATTCTAATATCGTAAAACCAGTACGATTACATAGTGTTCATTAGAATAAAAAGCTTTGAATGATACATTCAAGACTCACCAATTTCAGGACTTATTTAAGCTTTGCAAAGACGCTTTGAATAGCACATTCAAGACTAACCAATTCAGGCCAAATGCAGGGCCTTGCAGAGAAGCTTTGAATAATACATACGATACTCACAGAGTCAGGCCTTTTGCAAGCCATGAAGATAAGATTTGAATGATACATTTAAGACTCACCAATTCAGACCTAATGCACGGTCTTGCAGAGAAGATTTGAATGAAAATTCAAAACTCACCAACTCAGGTCTTCAGCAAGCCTTGCAGAGAAGGATTTGAATAAAAAATCCAAGACTTACCAACTCAGGTCTTAAGCAGGCCTTGCAGAGAACGATTTGATTGAAACATTCAAGATTCACCAACTCAAATCTTAAGCAGGCCTTGAAGAGAACGATTTGATTGAAACATTCAAGATTCACCAACTCAAATCTTAAGCAGGCCTTGAAGAGAACGATTTGATTGAAACATTCAAGATTCACCAACTCAGGTCTTAAGCAAGCCTTGCCTAGAACGTTTTTGCCACGTGAAATTCCTAATATTGGTCCTCAAAGATTTTTAAAAAATCACAACATTTTATCCAACAAATCAATTATAGTTGCCCCTCCCATTGCACGGCCCTGATCGGATGTGACCAGTTGTCATACCTGAAAAATGTTATATTTGACCATAGGTTATACTTGAACATACGTCAAGGGAATTGGGCAATACGCTTCCAGTAAATTAAAATTAAAAAAATGACTTTACTTTTGAAACTACTGCCCATTTTACTGACCAAATATAAGGTCACTTCTCCTCACTTGGGCAACCGTGTAACCACACTCGGACAACGCTTTCCTCCCCCCGCCCCCCAAAACAAAAAATTACAATAGTCTACGTTATTACTTACATGCTTGAAGAATCCTTGAAGAGTCTAGAAGACTTTAGTGGCGACAAATTAACCTCGTTAAAATGTTCTCACATTTGCCGGAATTTATACAAAAGTTTTGGATGATCTACGTCGCCGATGTAAGCTTACACTGCCCAGCTATGTAATCAATGGTTGCATTACTATTCTTGGATGCTTCACTTGGGGCCACAACCTTTAGCCTTTCCCCCCTCCCCCACCACACCTTGTTTTTAAACAATAAACGTTCATTAGAAAACGGCATTCGTTTTAAAAGTTTGCATTAATACTTACAGCTTGCAAAGTACGTTTTAACGGTATTGTTTCAAAAGGTTGTATTAAAACTTACTGCAAGCGAAATCTGTGAAAACTCCTCTTGGTGAATTTTGGGAAATCAAGGAAATGAGAACCGTTGATAAACTCATTTTCCATTTCCATTTTGAAACATAATCGCACCGTGTGGGCTTAGACTGTCAAGAAGAGTCTCCAATATCAACAGAGTTAATTACTGTTCAGGTCACAGTGTGCTTGTGCCAATGATTCACAGTGTTAGTGAAATGCATGCTCAACATGATGCCACAACTCTATACGTTTTCCATAGAGTATTAATGGGTGGGTATCATAGGGTATTAATGGGAGTGTAACGTAGAAGATTAATGGGTGAGTAACAAAGGGGATTAATTGGGAATGACGAAGTGGATTAATAGTAGAGGACCTAGGGGAATAATAGGGAAATACCGTTTGTGATTTAATGGGAGATTAATGTAGAAAATGAAAGAATGTGTAACGAAAGAAATTAATTGGACAGCAACGAGTGGACATTAATGTAGGTGTAACTTAGGGGATCAATGCCAGAGTTAAGTATGGAAAATATAATGTGGTTTAATGTAGGGGATTAATTTTAGGAGTAGCAGATGGGATTAATATAAGACTTATGTAGGGTATTAATCAGTGATTAAAGTAGGTAAGAAATAGGTGAGAAACAAAAGAAATTAAATGAGGACTAACGTAGGGGATTAATGGGGGTGTAAAAATTGAACTAATGATGGGTAAACTTAGGGGATTAATCAGGTAGTAGCAAAGGGTATTTAAGGGGTAGTAGTGAAGAGGATTAATGACCATGCATATTATCTGTGTTGTACATATAACTAAAATATTATTACATAACGATGTGCTCGTATTATATATTTTCAAATTATAGCTAAGAAATATATGAATTATCATTTTTTTCTTTTGTTTCGAACTTTTTTAATTATCAAATATTTTCGGGAAAATTCAAAAATGTCGATGACATAGGAAATCATGTAGATGATAATTTGCATCGTCAAGCATTCGCATTTCTATTTGATCATCTAGCATTGCATGAGAGCAATGATATGATAATAATAATAATTAAGTTTCTTTGAAAAAACACGCTTCATTCCCAAAAGCTCGAAGCGTGGTACAAAGTCAACCATATTAAAAAGAGAAATAAAAACAATCTAAAATTTACCACATTTAAAAAAACAGACGCATCAATATAAAACTACATACGAGCATACCAAGTCAAAGTCTTTCATCCCGTTTCAACCACAAGCAACACAAGCCAATAGACATTAACTGAAAAAGATGGTAGATAGCATCACCTCAGAAGGTTTTGCGAAATAGATGTGTTTTAAAATCGGTTTTAAAGGACTCCAGGGTTTGGCTGTTTCTGAGAGTGACTGGAAGTGCATTGCAAATTTTTTGGCAGGCAAATGCAAAAGTGAACTTTCTGTAGGTCTCAAGGCGAACACACGGTAATCGATATTTTGCCACTATTGGATGAGCGGAGCCCTTTGGTGGGTACATAAGGCGTGATGAGGGCTTTGAGATAAGATGGCGCCAGGTCATGTAAGCAGCGGTAGCAAAAAGTTGCAATTTTTTACTCTATGCGAGAGCGGACCGGCAGCCAGTGTAGCTCTCTCAGAAGTGTTTTAGCATGGTTGAATTTGCGTTTGCAAAGAACAACGCGAGCCGCATTATTTTGTGCTCTTTGAATTTAATCTAGGAGCGTAGCTGACAGGTACTGCCCAATGAACCATGCTCTAAGATTGGATTAAAGCACATATATTACAGGTACTTCCCAACTGACCATGCTCTAGAATTGGATGAAAACACAGTTATGGCATATACTGACCAACTAACCATTTTTATCAGGGATGTTAGTTTTCATTTTTAAAAAAAACAACAGAAAAATTAGTGGGGATGTATCTATTTAAGGACATACAACGTAACGAGATTTATTACAGGCAGTTACATTGACACTGAATCACTTTTCGTTACAACTTATCAACTTATGTGGCTTAACAACGGATGTTGCTCCAGATAGGTTGGGAAACACTCATGGTTAGTAAACTGATTGAAAATGGAGACTTTAAAGTTGGTAAAAATGCAATGCTAAATATTTGCATTACCCTATGCATTGCGAGAATTTATATTCTTATTCACACAAAATTTCATGAAAGTTGTTGTCAAATTAATGACCTTCTTTAAATTGAACGGGTTAAATCACCGACAGATCCAAGATTTTTTAAAAGTCTTTGGACTCAGATTATAATGATGTTCCTCGGATGGCTGAAACGTACTCAAATGTTTAAAAGAATGTTTGATTTGCAACCAGAAATACAACCAGTTTTGGCTAGAAAGTCAGTAAGTAAACCAGAGTTTGAAGACAAAGTGTGTGTTGATGACATTGCACTTCTGGTCGATATAACCAGCCCACTAAATGACGTCATTAATTGTCTAAAAGGAAATATACATTAAATTATAAGATGTAAGATTATATTCCGACTTTCTAATGAATATTAGTCTTTGGGATAACAGTTGAGGACAACAAAGCAATAATAATTTTTATGCATTGTCACTGGAACCAAACGTCACACATTAGGCATCGGGTTAAATAAGCTGCTATGGTATCTGATTTAAAACTCGAATTTGAAAGCGATTACATAAATCTTAAAAAACAGTATGTGCTCTTTTGTGCATTTGCTGTATACATGAATTTATTACCGTGAAGATTACTAATGAAAAATAGTGAAATGTGTTGTAATACATATTTAAAGGAGACATCCTATCAAGTTGGGAAATGAGATATGTCCTGTGTTTTTGTCATGTTGGATGTGTTAACGTTACCATTGCCCTGTGCCGTGAACTCAGTTTGACCCAAAGTTTGACTGCGATCGTATTGGGCGGGGCCTCTTTTCTTTGATCATGATCTTATGTACTTCCCTTACCGAATAAAAATAATTAAAATGTTCTAATAGAATATTGGGGAAAGTTCGCGAGGGAACAAGAAAAGTAAACACTGTCTAAGTTAGGCACTGTTTAGAACAAGCCAATAACTTCAAAAAGAGATTGTTTTCTCTCAATAGACAGCAGTGCGTAACAGTTTTAACAACATACTCTTTGGATTGTGTTGCTATTTGGAAACACTTATATGTGTGGTGTGAAAAGCTTGTTAGTCGTATGAAGCACGTCAAATGACGAGTGAGAACACAAATTACTGATGTTGATTTGGCAAACAGTTTACGTGCATCGACAACATAAGTCAAGATCAATATTGATGCGTTCCGTTCTGCAAAACAATGTCAGGTTTATGGCTTTGGAATATGTCAAATAAATATGTTTGATTTTCAGTTAGATTTTATTTTCTTTAAAAAAAATATGTAAATATAGCTATTTCCTTTTTCTAAAGTAAACTAAGCAAGCATTTGACCACTGGCAAGTTTTTGACCACAACCACACCTACTGGAAAGCGAGGATGTGGTCGAAGCTGTAGCATGCTTACTTGATTACTTTAAGTAACAAAAAGAAAGTGGGTGTGTGGCGGGCATTATAAATGATATATTATTTCTGAAATTTTGCCTGCCTGCTATAAAGTTTGGCCAACCCTGTTATAAAGGTTGGCCAATTGTGCTTAAAAGGTTGGCAACCCTTTCTATAAAGGTTCGACATCCTTGCCATACAGGTTGGCTACCTGCTTTAAAGGTTTGCCATCCTTGCTATAAAGGTTGGCCCGCCTGCTATAAAGGTTGGTCACTCTGCTATAAAGTTTGGCCACCCCTGCTATAAAGTTTTGCCCGCCTTCTATAAAGTTTGGCCACCCCTGCTATAAAGTTTGGCCACCCCTGCTGTAAAGATTGGCCACCCCTGCAATAAAGGTTGGCCACACCTGCTATAAAGATTGGCCACACCTGCTATAAAGATTGGCCACACCTGCTGTAAAGATTGACCACCCCTGCTATAAATGTTGGCCACCCTTGCTATAAAGGTTGGCCACCCCAGCTACAAAGATTGGCCCGCCCTGATATAAAGATTGGCCACCCCTGCTATAAAGATTGGCCACCCCTGCTATAAAGATTGGCCACACCTGCTGTAAAGATTGACCACCCCTGCTATAAATGTTGGCCACCCTTGCTATAAAGGTTGGCCACCCCAGCTACAAAGATTGGCCCGCCCTGATATAAAGATTGCCCACCCCTGCTATAAAGATTGGCCACCCCTGCTATAAAGGTTGGCCACACATGCTGTAAAGGTTGGCCACCCCTGCTATAAAGATTGGCCACCCCTGATATAAAGATTGGCCACATCTGCTGTAAAGATTGGCCACCCCTGCTATAAAGGTTTGCCACCCCTGCTATAAAGATTAGCCACCCCTGCTATAAAGATTGGCCACCCCTGCTATAAAGGTTGGCCACCCCTGCTATAAAGATTGGCCACCCCTGCTATAAAGGTTGGCCACACCTGCTATAAAGGTTAGCCACCACTGCTAAAAAGATTAGCCACCAGTGCTATAAAGATTGGCCACCCCTGCTATAAAGGTTGGCCACCCCTGCTATAAAGATTGGCCACCCCTGCTATAAAATTGACCACCCCTGCTATAAAGATTAGCCACCCCATCTATAAATGTTGTCCACCCCATCTATAAAGGTTGACCACACCTGCTATAAAGATTGGCCACACTTGCTATAAAGGTTGCCCACACCTGCTATAAAGGTTGGCCACATCTGCTATAAAGGTTGGCCACACCTGCTATAAAGGTTGACCACACCAGCTATAAAGGTTGGCCACACCTGCTATAAAGGTTGGCCACACCTGCTATAAAGGTTGGCCACACCTGCTATAAAGGTTGACCACACCTGCTATAAAGGTTGGCCACACCTGCCATAAAGGTTGACCACACCTGCTATAAAGGTTTGCCACACCTGCAATAAAGGTTGGCCACACCTGCTATAAAGGTTGGCCACACCTGCTATAAAGGTTGGCCACACCTGCTATAAAGGTTGACCACACCTGCTATAAAGGTTGGCCACACCTGCTATAAAGGTTGGCCACACCTGCTATAAAGGTTGGCCACACCTGCTATAAAGGTTGGCCACACCTGCTATAAAGGTTGGCCACACCTGCTATAAAGTTTGGCCACCCCTGCTATTGGCATCCATAGTAATGCAAAAAGAATCGTTTGCATTATCAATACATTCCGCCGTCGTCTTATTAATTCTACTGAAATAAACAAAATAAAGCAATATGATATCCGATACAGTAGCTCCAGGGATCACATGTTCATGCAGGCCTTTTCCTATTAATGCAATATGGTAGCTCCAGTGACCACATTTGCATGTTTATACTTACAATTTCGTTCAGAAAGATGTAATTTAACTTTAATTGCAAATAAGCAGTTCGCTTAGAAACATATACTGCATAGGCATATAAATTGTCCTAAATTAAAACAATATATTAGCCATAATGGATTACATTAACAAAATTTATGCAATACAAGTTTACACAAGTGGGGCTTGTAGATGAGAACTAACAATTCACACAACGGGGCTTGTAGATGAGAACTAACAATTCACACAAGGGCGGCTTGTAGATGAGAACTAAAAATTCACACAACGGGGGCTTGTAGATGAGAACTAACAATTCACACAACGGGGGCTTGTAGATGAGAACTAACAATTCACACAACGGGGGCTTGTAGATGAGAACTTACAATTCACACAACGGGGGCTTGTAGATGAGAACTAACAATTCACACAACGGGGGCTTGTAGATGAGAACTAACAATTCACACAAGGGGGCTTGTAGATGAGAACTAACAATTCACACAAGGGGGGGGGGGGGGTTTGTAGAAGACAAGTAACAGTCAAACAAGTGGGGTTTGTAGATGATAAGTCCAATGAGTGTTACACATTTGTTTACATTAACTGAAATGTCCAGTTTAAAAATCATGTTGTCTAGCCTGCCATGGCAGGTGCAATTTTAATTACGATATCAAGTTGGGTAAGTTTGCATAACATTGCAACTGAAATGCTTAGTTTAAAATGGAGTTGTTTAAGTTGCAAAGACATTGCAGCTGCATTGTCCAGTATAAAGCTGAGTTTGCTAAGTTGACATAATATTACAGCTGCAATTGTTGTGTACATGTACACATCATCATTAATTAGCTTTACTGTTGCAAATACAAGTTGAAAAGTGATGAAGATAAAAGTACCCCTTATCTTTTTCTTGTTTCATTAGGTGGATCGGGTCTTAATTCAAGAACAGCATCACCCTGATGTTTGGGTTCCCAAATGTTCTAAAATAAGTCAACACTATGATACCGTTATATGATAATGATATATAAGCATTACATTTAGTTTTCATTATAAATCATGCTAAAATGATTTTAAAAAACTGAACACAAATAAATGCATTATTCAGTTAAAACTAAAATTTCAAAATTAAATTCTATGTTTAAGCCCAAAATAAATGATAGAGAGAAAAGTCATTGCCTCTTTTTAATGAATTTCTTTCAACGAATGGAATTTTAAACAATTATGACTATGACAAAATATACACTTAATAAACAGTTCACAGACATGTATAGGGTTAAATTTAAATAAATATTTAAAAAACGTCTGAACTCTACTGCTAGAGTTTGTCAATGTAAACATAGTACTTCTGAACTCGTCTGTTACAGTATATCAATGTAAACATAGTACTTCTGAACTTCACTGTTACAGTATATCAATTTACTCATAGTACTTCTAAGCTCCACTGTTACAGTATATTAATGTACTCATAGTACTTCTGAACTCCACTGTTACAGTATATCAATGTACTCATAGTACTTCTATACTCCACTGTTACAGTATATTAATGTACTCATAGTACTTCTGAACTCCACTGTTACAGTATATTAATGTACTCATAGTACTTCTGAACTCCACTGTTACAGTATATCAATGTACTCATAGTACTTCTGAACTCCACTGTTACAGTATATCAATGTACTCATAGTACTTCTGAGCTCCACTGTTACAGTATATCAATTTACTCATAGTACTTCTGAACTCCACTGTTACAGTATATCAATGTACTCATAGTACTTCTGAACTCCACTGTTACAGTATATCAATGTACTCATAGTACTTCTGAGCTCCACTGTTACAGTATATCAATTTACTCATAGTACTTCTGAACTCCACTGTTACAGTATATTAATGTAATCATAGTACTTCTAAACTCCACTGTTACAGTATATCAATGTACTCATAGTACTTCTGAACTCCACTGTTACAGTATATTAATGTACTCATAGTACTTCTGAACTCCACTGTTACAGTATATCAATGTACTCATAGTACTTCTGAACTCCACTGTTACAGTATATCAATGTACTCATAGTACTTCTGAGCTCCACTGTTACAGTATATCAANCGTCTCTAAAGTCCCCCCTTACCACCCCGGGGGGACCGCGTAGTTGTTTAAGACCGACGCCCTCTACTAGGGTTTGTATGGTTATTCTACGGCGCGACTAATTCACACCGTAGGTGGGAGAGAGAGGTTGCCTTTGAGCAGTACCCTCAAGACTGCATATTTAAAATCACCGGTGAAAGGTTGCCACACACCTTCACCTCATATCCATACGGCAACTGTAATCATGTCCCAACCTGTTTCTGCGTTTAGTAAAATAGTTCGACTGCACTTGGTGGGAAGCCATGCAATCGTGCTCGATTTAACGCAGTCTCCGTGCGTTACCTTTGCCTTTCAGCGCGGGTCCCCTACACGGTGGTACTGTTCCCCGGGTAACGCTTCAGGGGGTTCGTGGCGAGCGCCTCTTTATCAAACATGTCATTGATCGACATGACGACAAGAGCCCCGGGGCTTATCGGGACTAAATTACCAACTCGTCAAGCGGCCAGTCTTGTTGTTGCTTATACCTGGTTAGTAAAATTTTTGAGTTGAGATGTGATGAACTTCAATTTTAGACGATTCTTTTGAGCTCACTTTTTTTAAAGGTTGGGGGGGGGGGGGGGGGGGGTCGAGGAAAAGAGTTATCAGTTTGTACTCACGGAATTCATTGAAGTTTTACCAGATTGGCCATATGGCGGTCGAAAATCGCTTCACGAAAACGATGAAAGAACTAACTTATTTTATAAAAAAAACAAAAATGTAATTCTACCTTATAGAATGATATTTTGTTCTCATGTATCCATGTCAATATAGTTGGATGTTAAAAATAATATTGATAAATAAAAATGTTAGAGCGAAATATCCAGTTATAATCCGCCAGAGACTCGTGACCGAAAACTCAGGCTAACGTAGTTTGAATGTTAATAAAGCTCGCTTCTCTCAAATTTAACATAACTCTTGTTATTTCAACATCTTGATCACATGAACGCACTGATTCACACGTGATTTATATGCATGCACAAGTAAGAATTCATCTGCGTTAATGATATATGCCAGTTTAAAAATGAGACTCCGCACGAACTTCAGTTAAAGACAGCACAATACAACACCGAGTAAACACACTAAACAAAACAATATTTTAATTTTTTTTTAAAACGCTATTAACATAGTTTTTTTTCTCAAAAATACCTTATCAAATGTAACAGTCTGAAATGGGTTGGGGCTGTACCTTTGATGTAACATGCATACAAGTGACACACTCCAAATGTAACAGTGTGAAATGGGTTGGGGCTGTACCTTTGATGTAACATGCATACAAGTGACACACTCCAAATGTAACAGTGTGAAATGGGTTGGGGCTGTACCTTTGATGTAACATGCATACAAGTGACACACTCCAAATGTAACAGTCTGAAATGGGTTGGGGCTGTACCTTTGATGTAACATGCATACAAGTGACACACTCCAAATGTAATAGTGTGAAATGGGTTGGGGGCTGTACCTTTGATGTAACATGCATACAAGGGACACACTCCAAATGTAACAGTGTGAAATGGGTTGGGGGCTGTACCTAACTACATTGTACGTATGTTCCCTGTGTGACCAAATGTAACAGTGTGAAATGGGTTGGGGGCTGTACCTTTGATGTAACATGCATACAAGGGACACACTCCAAATGTAACAGTGTGAAATGGGTTGGGGGCTGTACCTTTGATGTAACATGCATACAAGTGACACACTCCAAATGTAACAGTGTGAAATGGGTTGGGGGCTGTACCATTGATGTAACATGCATACAAGGGACACACTCCAAATGTAACAGTGTGAAATGGGTTGGGGGCTGTACCTTTGATGTAACATGCATACAAGGGACACACTCCAAATGTAACAGTGTGAAATGGGTTGGGGGCTGTACCTTTGATGTAACATGCATACAAGGGACACACTCCAAATGTAACAGTGTGAAATGGGTTGGGGGCTGTACCTTTGATGTAACATGCATACAAGGGACACACTCCAAATGTAACAGTGTGAAATGGGTTGGGGGCTGTACCTTTGATGTAACATGCATGCAAGGGACACACTCCATAGCAAATCCAAAGAGTGCTCCCCCCTCCCCAGGTGGCTCGCAAATGCATTTTTTACGCCCTCTGAACTAAAATAATATTCGAATATGTCACACACTTTAACACTCCTGAGTTATTTCACCAACAATTTTGGCGCAGTTATAAGGAATTCTGAAATGAAAAAAGTAACAAGATTAGATTTCCTGTTTTGAGGTTTGGTATGAGGAAAATTATGTCAAATTATGGGTTTTTTTCATCTGCAGCGAATATATATGCTACATTTTAGCATGAAAGGCTGTTGGGAAGTTATTCATTCAGCCGTCGGAGAATGTTGCCGGTATGCAGACCATCCAGCTTACAACAAAACTTTAGCCCCCAATTCATAGAAATGATATAAAAAACACGATAATGGCTGATTAGCAATGTCAAAACAAATTACTGGTCCAATTCAACATATTGAAACTGGAGATATAAAACAGGTTTTGATAACAACATTTGATTAGAACAACGGATAGCATGAATCAGTTAGCAATGTTTTATTATAGGAAACTACTCTTCTTCTTCTTTCATTAAGGGCCATTATAAATGCCCTAATCATTCTGGCTCCTTATTTGAATTAAGAGTCTGTCTTCTATTAGTTTAGTTGCCTTACAACACCGGCTGCTTGGGATGTTGGTTTTGCTGCGATAGATAACCATCTATTTGGTAACATTGAAGCAATATGCAAGCAGTATGATGTCGATTATGGTAGTATTGCAGGTGAACTTTATGACTTTAGAATAACATTATACAAAGTGTTATGGGATAAGAGCAATCGTAAAATGCAGTTGTGTTTAAGATACATGATTAATCTGCAGACGACATTGACTATGATGCAGCAAGATTAACTATAAAGGAGACATATAATCCCGATAACAGCATAACTACGTTCCTTTCAAATTTTCAATTGAACTCAGTTTAAACACTCCGAAGAAATATTCCTTAATGAAGCCACTCAGAATTCAATATCAGCTAACTGTTTACCCAAACCTGCTGATTTTTACAACATTTAAAGTCCAGCTAATTGTATTTACTAATACCATTGCGCGTGAAAGCAAATGCGTTTTATTATTATTATTGTATCACTATTATGTTTATAGACGACACAAAAATATTCTAGCAAATTTCTTTAATGAACATAATTAAAATGATTTGAAAAGAAAACAGAAACAGGGTAATATTAAATTTTTTACACAAATGACTAAACTTGTCAAGCTACTAATATTATAGAGTAATATAAAAAAGAAAGAAAATGTAACTAATTCTTACAGCCTTATTTCTACTACAGCAGCAGAGATTCACTTTTGGTCGGACAAGACTGCATGTTCCATTTACAGATGAGCATTTTTAGATATATTTGACACTAAAACTACAAACGCGCCTTCAGCCAAGGCGTATTCATGTTCTCTGCAGGCAATGCTAATTTCTCTTTCACGTTGTTCACATCTCAGTGGATTTTGTTACCAACATTTAAATAATGCATTAATTTTTTTTCTGTAATGGAAACCAATTAAATTAATATAATTGTCAAGACCGACAGTGGCTAGCTGAGCATTGCTGAATAAATGCATCAAAATCGTGTTACATGATTGATTATATTAGATTATAGGCTTAATTGTTTTGGCTTATATGGTGATTTTATGGGCTTACAAGATAATTATATTGGGTTACAATTTTGATATATTGGGTTACAAGGTTTATTATAATGGGTTACATTGTTGAATATATTGAAGTGTTGACTATAATGGATTACAGGGTTGATTAAATTCGGTTACATGGTTGATTATATTGAAGTGTTGACTATTTTGGATTACAGGGTTGATTAAATTCGGTTACATGGTTGATTATATTGAAGTGTTGACTATTTTGGATTACAGAGTTGATTAAATTTGGTTACATGGTATATTATCTTGGCTACAGGTTTGATTAAATTGGCTTACATGGAGATTATATATTATTACAGGGTAAATTATATTTAATTTGGTTACAAGAGTTGATTATATTAGAATACATGGTTGATTATATTGGGCTAGAGGTTTAGTTATATTGGGATACATGGTTCATTATATTGGATTACAGGGTTGATAATATTGTTTTACTGGGTTGATTATTTGTTACGGTGGTCGCAGCTCATTAAAGATTCTTATTGTGTTAATAAAACTGTGAAGCAATTACATCCAGGATGGGACACGAGGAAAGACTCACATATGCTTTTAAATTGGAAATAGGAGTAGGAACAAGGATTTCTCTCGCCACCTTTCTCTATTCATTCTTGCGTGCCCCATGCCTTGAGGGAACACTAACCCTGTGCCTCATGCTTTCAGGCGACACTGACCATGTGCCTCATGCTTTCAGGCCACACTGACCATGTACACCATGCCTTCAGGCCACACTGACACTGTGCCCATACTTTGAGACCACATTGACCCTATGTCCCATGCCTTGATGCCACACTGACCTTGTGCCCCAAGACTTGAGGCCACACTGACACTGAACCCCATGCCTTGAGGCCACACAGACCCTGTTCCCCATGTCTTGATGCCACACTGACACAGTGCCCCATGCCTTCATGCCACACTGACCATGTGCCCCATGTTTTCAGGCCACACTGACCCTGTGCTCCATGCTTTCAGGCCACACTGACCCTGTGCCCCATGCTTTCAGGCCACACTGACCCTCTGCCCCATGCCTTCAGGCAACACTAACCCTGTGCCCCATGCCTTTAGGCCACACTGACCCTGTGCCCCATGCCTTGAGGCCACACTGACCCTGTTCCCCATGTCTTGATGCCACACTGCGCCAGCGCCCCATGCCTTCATGCCACACTGACCATGTGCCCCATGTCTTCAGGCCACACTGACCCTGTGATCCATGCTTTCAGGCCACACTGACCCTGTGCCCCATGCTTTCAGGCCACACTGACCCTCTGCCACATGCCTTCAGGCCACACTGACCCTGTGACCAATGCCTTTAGGCCACACTGACCCTGTGCCCCATGCCTTGAGGCCACACTGACCCGTGAGGCCACACAGACCCTGTTCCCCATGTCTTGATGCCACACTGACACAGTGCCCCATGCCTTCATGCCACACTGACCATGTGCCCCATGCTTTCAGGCCACACTGACCCTGTGCTCCATGCTTTCAGGCCACACTGACCCTGTGCCCCATGCTTTCAGGCCACACTGACCCTCTGCCACATGCCTTCAGGCAACACTAACCCTGTGACCAATGCCTTTAGGCCACACTGACCCTGTGCCCCATGCCTTGAGGCCACACTGACCCGGTGCCCCATTCCTTGAGGCCACACTGACCCTGTGCCTATGCTTTGAGGCAACACTGACTATGTGTCCCATGCCATCAGGCCACACTGACCCTGTGCCCCACGTCTTGATGCCACACTGACCCCGTGCCCCATGCCTTTAAACAACAATGACCCTGTGCCCCATTCCTTGAGGGCACACTGACGCGGTACCCCATGCCTTGAGGCCAAACTGACCCTACGCAGCATATTCAAACCGACTAATGTGTGACACATCAACATATCAACAATTTAAGGAGTATCCAACCAGCCTGTAGCATATTACTTGTGAGGCGTTTTCAACCACGCTGTCGCGTATTTAACTTGTGATGTGAATGTGTTAGTTTACACTGATTTTAACGTTTCTGAAAGGATTAAAATCTAATAAAAATAAACGTAGGGTCATTATCTATACATTACATATCACTATATTTTTTTACCAGTACCTGTAGGGTTAAGAGTGTCTCACTTTAATGAAATTGCGATCCAAATAAGCAATCCCTTTGAAAACCCCGGCACAGCTTTCTTTGTGGAGTGATCATGTTAGAAAACTAGTTCAAACGATTTGATTGTAATGTGCATTGATTAAAATGGTTTTAACTATTGCTTACATTGCCCTTTTCTTATATTAATAAGACACGAACAAATTGTGTCAATAGAACAATATTAGTTAGCTTTAATAATAATTGTACATTATACAGAATTAAACGTTTCGGCACATGCCTTCATCAGTACAAACAAACACAACACATTTAAATAAGTATAAATTAAATTTACATAATGTCAATATATATATCCTACCTAAAACAGAAAAAATATAGGAGAGGGCGCTTAAACCTGACAAAAACAAAGTAAAGAGATGTAGAAAGGAAGTGATTCAAACATAATTGGAAAAACCAAACAGGAAAAAGACATGGCAGCTAAGTAAAACTATGGATTTGGTTCAATCCATATGGAGACAACGTACCAAATCTAGTTATTAATTTGTTCTCCATATAGATTCTATCTGCAGTGTTACTAGTATAGAGTATACCAGTAACTACAATATCTGAGATACCATTATGGTTAGGGCTATTGAAATGTTTGGAGACCGGACAGAGAGCGTGTTTATTTATGTTATAGAGGTGCTCTCTGAAACGGTCCCCAAGGCGACGACCTGTCTCTCCTATGTATAGTTTACCGCACTTTTTGCAAATGATGGTGTAAATCACGTTGCGACTTGTGCAGGTAAAGCCATCTTTTATTCTGAATACTCCCAGAGGGAAAGTGATCGTATCAGTTTCGATCACATAGGGACATGAGTTGCAACGGCTACGGTTGCAACATTTTGTGCCTTTATATGCTTTAATAGCAGGGAGGTGGCTTCTAACTAGCATGTCCCTAAGGCTCTTGTCCCGCCGGAAAGCGAAAAGAGGAGGTTTTCTAAAAATCGCATTTGTGACAGGGTCCGCCATAAGAATGGAGCGGTTTTTAAGAACCAGAGAGCGAGCTTTTAGGTTGTGGGGATGAAAAGTTAAGATAAATTTAGACCTATCGCTAGTGTCAGAATGAGTAGCTTTAAAAGAAGCCTGTCTAGTCATACCTTTAGCTCGAGTGACAGCTGCTTTTAAAATTTCTTCGGGGTATAATCTGCGTCGGAAAAAATCCAACATTTCAGACATTCCCTTTTCTTAGCATTTTGTCTTATTATTGTGAAGACTACAAATCAATCAAATAGACAATCCATTTTTTTTAAATGTGTTAACAAACATTTTTCTAAAGGGGTTTTCCAGTTGATACATTTTATTCGTCATTTCATTACAACGTTGTTTTGAACAATCGACGCTTTGTGATCAATGCCGTCCAGAAATAGGCGCTATATCACAACTTCTAACGGAGCTTATCTGTTTGATCGAATTCTTTGATTGTTACCTTTACTTAATTATTAAATTTGATTATTACAAATTACTAATATAGTTAATTGGGTATCAAAGTATTTGGATGGTTTCAAAAATAAATAAAACTTTTGAGGAAATGTCTTTAATTTATATGTATATATATATATGTATACATATAAAGTCTTATATATGTGTGTGAGTGTGTGTAATTGATTTTTTTTTAGTTCACGAATGTACCTTTTTATAATATAATATTCTCCAGTTAAGATTTTATTTTTTTTCTAAAGTTTTATTATTGATTTACTATAAAGTAACAATTTAACAAGATCCATATTTTATATTTTGTTACCAGATTGATAAGCATAAACTTGTGACAAAAACAATTGCATCCGTTCATCGATTTGATCATAAGATCAGGGAAAACAATGACACAAAATCCACCAACCAACTTGAAATCCTTCACATTAACCTTGCTTTTCTACATGTGTTGCTTTTTTTGTTTTTTTTTCTTTTTCGGAGGGGGGCGGCAAAATCTTTGGAAGCCTAGGTGACCTACTTCCCGTCATCCTAACAGGCTTTAACTCGTCACATAGACTCGTTGCCACCCTACGTGACCTACTTCCCGTCATCCTAACAGACTTTAACTTGTCACATAGACTCGTTGCCACCCTAGGTGACTTACTTCCCGTTATCCTAACAGGCTTTAACTCGTCACATAGACTCGTTGCCACCCTACGTGACCTACTTCCCGCCATTCTAACAGACTTTAACTCGTCACATAGACTCGTTGCCACCCTAAGTGACCCACTTCCCGTCATCCTAACAGGCTTTAACTTGTCACATAGACTCGTTGCCACCCTAGGTGACTTACTTCCCGTTATCCTAACAGGCTTTAACTCGTCACATAGACTCGTTGCCACCCTAAGTGACCCACTTCCCGTCATCCTAACAGGCTTTTACTCGTCACATAGACTCGTTGCCACCAACAACAAAATTTGTCAAATGTTCAACACAAAACCCTAAAAATAAAATCATTTGTTTTTCTTTTTTATTTGGGGTTTGGGGGTGGGGTGCGAGTGGGACGTGTGTGGAGAGAAACTTTCATGATGTGTTCAATAATTGCGTGCTATGTTGTGGACTGTGTCTAGGTGCTTTGTATTTGTAACGTGTTTGGGTTTAAATACATCTCTAGTCTCTTCGGTTTCACATGCAATAAGTTGCATAAAGCTAATGCAATACCAAAAAGTCAGTTACTACACTAGTATAAATGATACAAGTCGTACAAATGCATACATGAAAACTAAAATGTATGTAAAGTATTTATAGAGAAAAACTAAGTTTTTATCGTATGTTTATTTGAATCTATTGATTACAATGACAAAACAATGACCAGCACGTCATAAAGTCGTTACTATATTACACAAGGTAAGTGAGTCTTGGTATCTTAGACGGATTGTCATTGAATTGATCTCTAGGAATTAGGACAGTCATAGATATCTTGAGTGGGTGTGTGCACATAGACATGATATGATTGCACATAGACTTGAATATGTGTGCACATAGAAGTAAATTAGAGCGTGTGTGCACATTGTTGAGTGTGTGTGCACATAGAGCAGAATTAATGGGTGTGTACACATTGTTGAGTGTGTGTTCACATAGAGGTGAATTAGTCTGTGTCTGCACATTTTTGCGTGTATGTGCACATAGAGGTGATTTAGTGGGTTTGTGCACAATGTTGAGTGGGTGTGCAGAAAGAGAGAAATTTGTGTGCACATAGATTTAAATAAAAGGAGGGCTTTTAATTTTGGTTTTATTATAGGACAAGATATCACTCACATTTATGAGGCTTGTTGTCCCTAGATTATTTTAAATTATTTAAAGTTCTGTCTAAGTGGATTTGCCAAAGTCACGGTTATGTTACCGTGGAGTATTATAACTTTGCTTACTCTTATTTATTTTTTGAATGTATACACTGATCTCCAAATAATTAAAAAGTATCTATATATTTGTGTTTATCAAACAGTTTATTTGGAAAATATTGTAAGATAAGGTCCCACTATGATGTAGAGATAATATTTATTTTAGTATGTGCAGTTAGAAATAATACGAGACAAAGCTTTTGAGATGGTCGTCTTTATGTCATGTATGATTTTTTAGTGGCTAAAAGGACGAATATCCTTTCAGTTGACTTATTCCACTTGTTAGAAATGTTTAACTTAATAATATTTTCTTAGTTTGGCGAATTTTTTTCTATTTCGTCATCCATATTTTAACACCTGGTTGATTATAGAATGAACTGTTGGACACGTGGACCATTCATCCACTGGTGGATTATAGAATGGACTGATGGACACGTTGATCATTCATCCACTGGTGGATTATAGAATGAACTGGTTGACACGTGGATCATTCATCCACTGGTATATTATAGAATGGACTGATGGACACGTTGATCATTCATCCACTGGTGGATTATAGAATGAACTGGTTGACACGTGGATCATTCATCCACTGGTGGATTATAGAATGAACTGCTGGACACGTGGATCATTCATCCACTGGTGGATTATAGAATGAACTGCTGGACACGTGGATCATTCATCCACTGGTGGATTATAGAATGAACTGCTGGACACGTGGATCATTCATTCACTGGTATATTATAGAATGGACTGATGGACACGTTGATCATTCATCCACTGGTGGATTATAGAATGAACTGGTTGACACGTGGATCATTCATCCACTGGTGGATTATAGAATGAACTGCTGGACACGTGGATCATTCATCCACTGGTGGATTATAGAATGAACTGCTGGACACGTGGATCATTCATCCACTGGTGGATTATAGAATGAACTGCTGAACACGTGGATCATTCATCCACTGGTGGATTATAGAATGAACTGCTGGACACGTGGATCATTCATCCACTGGTTGATTATAGAATGAACTGTTGGACACGTGGATCATTCATCCACTGGTGGATTATAGAATGAACTGCTGGGCACGTGGATCATTCATCACCTGGTGGATTATAGAATGACCTGCTGAACACGTGGATCATTCATCACCTGGTGGATTATAGAATGAACTAGTGGACACGTTGTTCATTCATCACCTGGTGGATTATAGAATGAACTGCTGGACACGTGGATCATTCATCCACTGGTGGATTATAGAATGAACTGCTGGACACGTGGATCATTGATCCACTGGTGGATTATTGAATGAACTGCTGGACACGTGGATCATTTATCCACTGGTGGATTATAGAATGAACTGCTGGACACGTGGATCATTCATCCACTGGTGGATTATAGAATGAACTGCTGGACAATGGATCATTCATCCACTGGTGGATTATAGAATGAACTGCTGGACACGTGGATCATTCATCCACTGGTGGATTATAAAATGAACTGCTGGACACGTGGATCATTCATCACCTGGTGGATTATAGAATGAACTGCTGGACACGTGGATCATTCATACACTTGTGGATTATAAAATGAACTGCTGGACACGTGGATCTTTCATCACCTGGTGGATTATAGAATGAACTGTTGGACACGTGGATCATTCATCCACTGGTGGATTATAAAATGAACTGCTGGACACGTGGATCATTCATCACTTGGTGGATTATAGAATGAACTGCTGGACAATGGATCATTCATCCACTGGTGGATTATAGAATGAACTGCTGGACACGTGGATCATTCATCCACGGGGAAAAAGAAAAAAACTCAACAGCCATACTGTTGCCTCAATATAGGATCACAGAATGCAGGTAAACTGGTCCCAGGTGACACATATTCAGTCCTCAGAAACCCAATTTTAATCAACTTGTCACCAAATACGCTCATGAACATATTTTGTTTCAATTTCGGTGCAATTCTTACACATGATATTCATCAAGACGCCTGGGGTCTGGGTAATTACATTGATATATTTATTCAAATGATTCCTCCCACAGCAAAATAATGCCTTTAATCTAATTTATGGGGTACATTTTTTAGTACAATATAGTATGTTGTGAATGGCTTGAAAGGTCAACACAACCTGTTGGATAATTATTATTCGTTATTGTCTGATGAAATCTTGAACACAATATATAAATTGCGTAGATTGGCCTGTCTGTGGCTACTACCAAAATTGCAATCGCCATTGCTCTCTCGTTAAGAAGACAGAACAAAACATTTGGTAATTTGTTGTTTTTTTTTTGTTTTTTTTTTTTTTGTTGTTTTTTATTTGACAATATATTAAACGTTTGACAATTTAAACGAATAAATGTCAACTTAAGGTTTTAGTCATTTTTCCTAAAATTTTTAGATTTTACGAAATATTTAACAAATATTCATTTATCATTGCTCTCTCGTTAAGAAGACAGAACAAAACATTTGGTAATTTGTTGTTTTTTTTTTGTTTTTTTTTTTTGTTGTTTTTTATTTGACAATATATTAAACGTTTGACAATTGAAACGAATAAATGTCAACTTAAGGTTTTAGTCATTTTTCCTAAAATTTTTAGATTTTACGAAATATTTAACAAATATTCATTTACGCCGCTATAAATAATGAAAAATATTAACAAAATATTAATTTTGATCTGTAATACAGCTGATAATCACTAATAAATCGACTTTTAATTTTGTAAAACAAATTTTTTAAAAATTAATTTAAGTTTACGTAACTTGACCGTCCCTATCTGCATATCTTACAAGATGATAAAAACGAAGACAATATAGTTTCATTTCAATGTACAAAATACGAGGACCAAACTAAATAGTCGGGTGTTTTCAATTCTCTATCAAGAAAAACAAACAAAACAAAACAAAAACCAACTTTTTTTCGAAAACCAAATTTAAGTTCTTTCGTTTGGATTTGAATTGGAAAAGAGTTTTCAAGCAACACTTTAAAAGTCAGCGAAATGGTACATCTCAGACAAAGTGTTCAGTTTAAAGAGTATCAAAGAATGAACAACCCAGGCACTGAGTCCAAATGTTATGAGGAACAAAAATCCCAATTCATTTTAAAAGTAAAATAATGCAATTGCCTTGATAAAACATAGGTACTAAGCCCAATCAGTAGCTTAACTTGGACAGCCCTGATTAGCGATAAAGAGTATAAGCAGTTGGTTGCAGATGATGTCTTTATCACATTTTATTTAAGTTTATGTCATTTACGATGCTGCAGATTTGAATACCTGCCAACATTCCGTGTAAGTGATTTCTATTGGGTAAGTCATATAAGATGACAACTATTATTTTATTTTGTACATTATTTATTTATTCAAAGAGATGTGAATAATTTTTGGTTAAAGTATATACTTTTTATATCATGTTTGCAGGTTCAAAATGTTGTCCAAGGTTTTACTTATACTGACCATGATTGTCTCGGCCTACGCTGTCGTGCCAGAAATTCTGTCTGAGTCTTCAATAACTGCTTTCCTGTCTGGCCATAACAAGTTGCGCTCAGAGTTGGGCCTCCCAGACCTTGTTGGTTTAAATACTATATTTAAAAACACATTTTTCGTATTTATTTCTTACTTTTTTTGCATAAATTTTAAACTTTGACTATTTTAAATTTCTTAAAACTAAAATAGAAAAAAATCTTAAAATTTTCGTAATACGCAAATTGGCAATCGTGATATGTGTATGTGTATCAGTGTAAGGACATTCTACTAGTTTTTGTTTTGTTTTGTGTATCACCGCTTTGGTAACTAAATTATTGATCTATAGTTAATTGTTGCATCCAAGATTATTATGGTCCTTTTGTTTTTCACATTTCATCTGAGTTTTTGTTTTATAACGTTGTAGTTTTATTCCACTGTGTTCTTTCTAAAAAGCCACTGCTCGCTGCTCGAAAATTGTTGCGAATCTTTGCTCCAAAAATTTCCTGAACACATATTGTTTTGTTTACACAATTTTTTTGTGTCTTATGAATATATCTCCAAGAATTAAAACCACACATCCAGGTTAATCAACAAATTTGTTTTAGGTTTGGGATTCCACGCTGGCAACTTTTGCAGATGAACACGCTTCTAAATGCATTCGTAATCACACTGAAAATAATGAATATGGCGAAAACTTGTATTCTTCTTCTCGTGAGTATTTAATATGTTGTCTTTTACTGTATATATTTATTTCATTAATAATGAAGAGATGATGGTCGATGATTGGTTAGGACCATTCAATCATTCACATTTTAAATATGATTTATTTTGTTTCGAATTGATTACTTTTTGAATAAATATTTATCTTTGTGGTAATATACTCTTGTTTGGTTATCCATAGCTAAAAACACAGACCATGCGATAGTAGCCAATGGTGCAGTAGCGTTGTGGGCGTCTGAGGTTAAGAATGTGGATCCTAAATGGGCGTGTATTTTTGTCCATGAAGGCACATGTGGACACTACTCTCAGGTAAGTCCGGCACACTAAATATACAAAAAACCAAGCTATTCAAGAATTGTATATGTCATCAATAAATGTTGAGCATATTGTAACTGTGGTACTTTAAAATTTGCAATTGATTTTTTGTTGGATAATTGATGCGACCCGGCCTGACACGGAATCTACATCATGCGGCCCATATATATATATATATATATATACATATTACATCACATGTATAAAATAAAAGTGAACGTTTGTTTGCTGTCTTGATTTTTTCCACCTAAATTTTTACACGGATTGATCGGTATTGACCAAACTTGACACATATATCCTTCATTATCCGAAAGGAACTCTTAAGGGGTTAAGAACTTGTTATAACATTCGGTTAGGGGCCATGGAGCCCCAAATTAGTTTTGTTTCCTATATATGCTATATAAAAATATTTCCTTAATTGTTCAAATATAGTACACATAAACTTGATTATCCATTTTCAAATACCGAAGTGTACTGAACTGATAATATACATTTTTTGTACATAAGCTAAATAAATATCAATGGGCTTAATACTCCTACATGAATGGATGGACATTGACACAATTTTATTACACATACACATGATCATCCATATCTAAATACCGGAGGGTACTGACCTTATATTGTCCATTTCTCTGGGGCCTGGGGCCCCAGTTTCTTTTAACTTATGTAAGCTATATGCATATCAATAGGCCTAGAAAACGGTATAGATTGTATGTCAATTTATGAATCTAAGCCTAGCTTTTTTCATTACGCTTGTTAGTCCGTATTTAAATATCGATGGCTTTAAAACTAATATTAATAAATCTAGAATTTTCAGAAGTTCGATAATTTTAAAAAGATATATCTATGGCAGTTTTTAAAATCGATTATAATAAGATACATTTTACATTTTAAATATATGATTTATCTCAATGATTTTATGCCCCCCCCCCCTAATCCCAGATAAACTAAAAGGTACTTTATTTAATGTGCACCAACCGGTGCCCCTATTTTAAATTAAATTTACTATAGTTATAGGTTCGCAAAGTAGTTGTAAAATATTTTGTATATAAAAATTAATTAATTAGAAAAGTAATTTTTTACAGGTATCATCGAAAATTTTAAATTAAATCTAGAATCTTACATAAGGTTATATTTTGTTTCAAGATGTCATATAACGTGATCTAAACGCTAATTGAAACAAAATCGCACTGAGCAAGAACCCATAGATGAATAAGATCCTATGGGGAGAGAGATCCATTACTATGCTGCAGCCCATCGGTAACGCAATCCCATCGGGTAACGGGATCAAACCGGGATCGGGATCCTATCGGGAAAAGGGATACAATTGGAAAGAGGGGTCCCTAGTGAAACGGGATCCTATAGAGAACGGTATCCTAACGGGATCAGTAGCCCATTGGGATCCACCAACATCGGGGTCCGATCGGGATGGAGGAGTCGATGGGATCAGCATCCCACTTGGAAATGGAATCCCCCTGGATCCGGAGGCACAAGAAAATGGGATCCAAACGAAATCGGAATCACACCTGGAAAGGGAATTGTGGCGGGATCGGCGTCAGAATGAGATTGGGGTCTCAATAGGATCGGGGTCCTAATGCAATCCCGTGCAACGCCTGGTATATTGGCCAGCACATTTATACAAGTGAAAGTTTGTTTGTGGCTGGCTGGATTTGTTCCACATACTTTTTAAATGAATTGATGGATACTGACCAAACTTGGCACATGTATCCATCATTTTTCGGAAGGAACTCTTAAAGGGTTAAGAACATTTTATAACATTCTTTTTGGGGTTGGGGCCACCTAATTCGTTTTGTTTTCCTAATTTGAGTTATATAAATAAAATTAACCAAAAATACTCCCATATGAGTAGATGGGTTGAAACAAAACCTTATACACATACACGTTGTTATCCATAATATAATATTGACTAGTATTGAACTCATATTATCCATTATCTAATATAAGCTATATAAATACAAATAGGCTTAGTATTCCTACATAAGTAGATGGATCTTGACAAAACTTAGTACAAATGTACTGAATGATCCATATTCAAAGACCAAAGTTAACTGAGCTCATAATATCCAACGCACTGGTGGGGGGGGGCATTTAATTGTTCCTATTATAGGCTATATACGTATTAATAGTCTTAGACAACACTATAGTGGATTGATTGAAATAGGTCTATTGCGGTTGCAAGTCACTTCGATGTCTGTATTGAACTATCGGTGGCTTTAAAACTAATAATATCCAATTCATGCAGTGTCGATCTATAATTTTCTAGAAAGGTCCATATTTAAAAAAAAAAAAAAAAAACTATAACTATGTTAATGCGATCTAAAAGCTTATTCGAACAAAATCGCACTGAGCATGATCTAGGTCTATTGGGGTTGCAAGTCACTTCGATGTCTGTATTGAACTATCGGTGGCTTTAAAAATAAAAATATCCAATTCATGCAGTGTCGATCTATAATTTTCTAGAAAGGTCCATATTTAAAAAAAAAAAAAAAAAAACTATAACTATGTTAATGCGATCTAAAAGCTTATTCGAACAAAATCGCACTGAGCATGATCCCATAGGGAAACAGATTCCAAATGGTGAAAAGGATCCGGCAGTTAACTGATACCCATCTCTTATACAAATCCCATCGGGACACGCGATCAAACAGGGATCGGGATCCTATCGGGAAAAAGGATAACATCGGAAAAAAAAAGAGTCCCTAGATGGAAAGGGATCCCACTGAGATTAAGACAAGATCGGCGTCCTAATGCAATCCCGTTCCACGCCGGGGATATTGTCTGTTATATATATTAAAATAATGGAAGTGAAAGTAAATAAAATAACGGTTTGCGTGCTAAACATAATATTATTTTGTTATTGTATTATTATTTCATATTATGATTGTTCACTACATCCTTAGATCGTGTGGAAAAACACTAAGTATCTGGGATGTTCCATCGTTCACTGCCCTGTCAGTCGTCAAAATAACGTAGTCTGTGAATACAATCCACCGTGAGTAAATTATTGTACTTTTTTAATGCTACACGGCAGACTTATTAATTCTACTTCTGAATTTCAATATATCAAAATGTATGTAAATGCTCATATATCCTACAAATGATAAATTATTATTTTATTTTTTTAAATATTTCAGAGGAAACTTCAAAGGACAGGTTCCATACTAGTTGGGAAACACTTTATATTCAAGTGTATAGGCTGAAGAAGACTTCCTGCTAATGCTTTGGCTGCATTGTGTTGTCCTCTAGTGTAGGTTTTCCTTATTCTTGTTTTACAAATCTCCTATCAAGTTGTAGCTATTTCTCATCATGGATCTCTTTGTGTCTACATTCATCTGTGCAAGGATATATTATCCATTCCCTGTTACTAAACTATAAACTGTTTTAATTAACTTTAAACTTGAAAATTTAACGAAAGGAACAGCGGTGTTAGACAAGTGTAAACTAAATGTTCACTTTCAAATATGAAATACACTAAAGATTTAAATAAATTTAAAGGAATCACATAATCTTCAAAATCTTATTTTTTACTTTGTTTGTGTGTGGGGAGGGGACGACATAGACGTGCTGGCTGGGAACGAAGAAGAGCTAGCCAACCTGGTAAAGGGTCTCGATAAGACCTCGTCGTCCTACGGCATGCTAATCAGTGCCGAAAAGACAAAACTGATGACAAATAATAACGCAGGCATCACCATTGAAATTAAGGTCTTGGAAAAAAGATTCGAGACTATCGGCCGCTTCATATGCCTAGGAGAAATAGTCTCATAAGAACGCTCTAAGCTCGAACTGATGCCCAGGATTGCGCAGACTACAACAGCACTAAAAAAGCTCAAGAAAATATGGAATGACAAAACTATAGCCCCCAGCACCAAAATCAGGCTGATGCACTCATTAGTCATCTCCATGTTCCCGTATGCCTGCAAATCCTGGATATTAAAGCCGATCTTGAAAGGAAAATAAAGGCGATGGAGATGAGATGCTTCAGAAGCATTTTTGGCATCTGATATAGGGAGCATATCTCCAATGATACAGTGAAAGAAAGGGTGCGTCAGGCAATTGGGGAGAACGATGACCTACTGGTGACTGTGAAAAAATGCAAATTATAATGGTACGGCCACGAGACAAGGAAACAAGGGCTTGCCAAAGAAATATTGCAGGGCACCACAAGAGGAGGTAGAAGAAGAGGAAGACAAAGAAAAAGATAGGAGGATACATCAAAGAGTGGACAGGACTAACACTGTGCGATGCATTGCGAAGTGCTGAAGACAGAGGGGCATGGAGGAGCATGGTTCACATGTCATCTATGGCGCCCCAACGGTCCAAGGACTAAGGGACATGAGGAGGAGGAGTAGGGTGGGGGGGGGTTAGGTTTAAGTGTGTGTTTTTTGCTCTTAAACTCTTACGTGGAGAAAACATGGATTTGAGAAAAACTAAATGAAATCAAAGATTTGGACAGCACAAACTAAACGATAACCATTATACCGTAATGTTCCCACAGCTCAGCAGCCACATCACCCCCACGCCCTTACAAACGCCAACAAGTCTATTAGTAGAACTTCTTGCAAGTTGTTTAGGGTTTTATTTTTAAGTCGTATCCTCAATAAACACCATAGCTTAAAACAATATATCACATTTGGTGGCTGATGGATTGTTGCTAGCTTAAAACAATATAACACGTTTGGTAGCGGGTGGATTGTTGCTTGATTAAAACAATATAACACGTTTGGTGGCTGATGGATTGTTGCTAGCTTAAAACAATATAACACGTTTGGTTGCTGATGGATTGTTGCTAGCTTAAAACAATATAACACGTTTGGTGGCGGGTGGATTGTTGCTAGCTTAAAACAATATAACACATTTGGTGGCTGATGGATTGTTGCTAGCTTAAAACAATATAACACGCTTGGTGGCGGGTGGATTGTTGCTAGCTTAAAACAATATAACACGTTTGGTGGCGGCTGGATTGTTGCTTCATTAAAACAATATAACACGTTTGGTGGCGGCTGGATTGTTGCTTCATTAAAACAATATAACACGTTTGGTGGCGGGTGGATTGTTGCTTCATTAAAACAATATAACACATTTGGTGGCGGGCGGATTGTTGCTTGATTAAAACAATATAACACATTTGGTGGCGGCTGGATTGTTGCTTGATTAAAACAATATAACACGTTTGGTGGCGGCTGCATTGTTGCTTCATTAAAACAATATAACACATTTGGGGGCGGAAGGATTGTTGCTTCATTAAAACAATATAACACATTTGGTGGCAGCTGGATTGTTGCTTCATTAAAACAATATAACACGTTTGGTGGCGGGTGGATTGTTGCTAGCTTAAAACAATATAACACATTTGGTGGCGGCTGGATTGTTGCTTCATTAAAACAATATAACACATTTGGTGGCGGCTGGATTGTTGCTTCATTAAAACAATATAACACATTTGGTGGCGGCTGGATTGTTGCTTCATTAAAACAATATAACACGTTTGGTGGCGGGTAGATTGTTGCTTCATTAAAACAATATAACACATTTGGTGGCGGTAGATTGTTGCTTCATTAAAACAATATAACACATTTGGTGGCGGGTGGATTGTTGCTTCATTAAAACAATATAACACGTTTGGTGGCGGGTAGATTGTTGCTTCATTAAAATAATATAACACATTTGGTGGCGGGTGGATTGTTGCTTCATTAAAACAATATAACACGTTTGGTGGCGGCTGGATTGTTGCTTGATTAAAACAATATAACACATTTGGTGGCGTGTGGATTGTTGCTTCATTAAAACAATATAACACTTTTGGTGGCGGGTGGATTGTTGCTTTATTAAAACAATATAACACGTTTGGCGGCGGGTGGATTGTTGCTTCATTAAAACAATATAACACGTTTGGTGGCGGGTGGATTGTTGCTTGATTAAAACAATATAACACATTTGGTGGCGGGTAGATTGTTGCTTGATTAAAACAATATAACACATTTGGTGGCGTGTGGATTGTTGCTTCATTAAAACAATATAACACTTTTGGTGGCGGGTGGATTGTTGCTTGATTAAAACAATATAACACATTTGGTGGCGGCTGGATTGTTGCTTCATTAAAACAATATAACACGTTTGGTGGCGGGTGGATTGTTGCTTGATTAAAACAATATAACACATTTGGTGGCGTGTGGATTGTTGCTTCATTAAAACAATATAACACTTTTGGTGGCGGGTGGATTGTTGCTTGATTAAAACAATATAACACTTTTGGTGGCGGCTGGATTGTTGCTTGATTAAAACAATATAACACATTTGGTGGCGGGTAGATTGTTGCTTCATTAAAACAATATAACACATTTGGTGGCGTGTGGATTGTTGCTTCATTAAAACAATATAACACTTTTGGTGGCGGGTGGATTGTTGCTTGATTAAAACAATATAACACATTTGGTGGCGGGTGGATTGTTGCTTCATTAAAACAATATAACACGTTTGGTGGCGGGTGGATTGTTGCTTGATTAAAACAATATAACACATTTGGTGGCGGGTGGATTGTTGCTTCATTAAAACAATATAACACATTTGGTGGCGGGTGGATTGTTGCTTGATTAAAACAATATAACACATTTGGTGGCGGGTGGATTGTTGCTTCATTAAAACAATATAACACATTTGGTGGCGGGTGGATTGTTGCTTGATTAAAACAATATAACACATTTGGTGGCGGGTGGATTGTTGCTTGATTAAAACAATATAACACATTTGGTGGCGGGTGGATTGTTGCTTGATTAAAACAATATAACACATTTGGTGGCGGGTGGATTGTTGCTTGATTAAAACAATATAACACATTTGGTGGCGGGTGGATTGTTGCTTGATTAAAACAATATAACACATTTGGTGGCGGGTGGATTGTTGCTTGATTAAAACAATATAACACATTTGGTGGCGGGTGGATTGTTGCTTGATTAAAACAATATAACACATTTGGTGGCGGGTGGATTGTTGCTTGATTAAAACAATATAACACATTTGGTGGCGGGTAGATTGTTGCTTGATTAAAACAATATAACACATTTGGTGGCGGGTAGATTGTTGCTTGATTAAAACAATATAACACATTTGGTTGCGGGTGGATTGTTGCTAGCTTAAAACAATATAACACATTTGGTGGCGGGTGGATTGTTGCTAGCTTAAACCAATATAACACATTTGGTGGCGGGTGGATTGTTGCTTGATTAAAACAATATAACACGTTTGGTGGCTGGTGGATTGTTGCTAGCTTTAAACAATATAACACGTTTTGTGGCGGGTGGATTGTTGCTTGATTAAAACAATATAAAAGAATGAAATAGTGAAACGAGGTATGTGGAAGCTTGAAATAAGGTAGCAGGACAAAAAACAAGGACGTTTCGGCATAAAGCCTTCATCAGCCAACAACAGAAACGAAAATACAACAAAGAAAAGAACACAGTAGAAAAATCAAGCAGTATTCATTCGTCTCTCCGGAAGTGGGAAAACAGGAAGCGAGAGAAAATAAATATTGACACTGTGAAAAATAAAGTCCACAATAATAATGGACCACAATATCCAGGGATACATCAACAAACAGCAATAAGAAAATAGATGAAATATAGGGAAACGGAGAAACATCAGTAGGATATTATTTGATTAATACCATATGGAGATATGGTGCCAAACAGCTGAATAAATTTATTTTCCATTTTAACCCTATCTGGTGTGTTACTGCATGAAATCAATGCCGTAATGGTTACATCCAAAGCACCTTTATGTTCTTTTTGGTTGAAATGAGAAGAGACCGGGGAAGGTTTACATTGCTCAATATCCCTTAGATGTTCAGTAAACCTATCAGCCAATCTTCTCCCAGTTTCCCCTATGTAACTTGATTGGCATCTACGGCAAACAATCGCATATATTACATTTCTGCTGACACAGGTGAAACCCTCTTTAATGGTAAAAGTACCTTTAGGGAGGCCAATGCTATCAGTTTGGAGTGTAAAGGGACAAGTTCTGCAGCGGCCTCTTAAGCATGGTTTAGTACCAACGTAAGACGGTTCAGATCGAAGGCGACTATGAACCAGAAGATCACCTAGATTTCTGTCCCGTCTAAAGACAATCAGTGGAGGGGATGAGAAAACCCTGTTGGTATCAGGGTCAGCAAGAAGTATGCTACGATTTTTTAGGAATATTTTTTTGGCAGTTAAATTGTGAGGGTGGTAGGTTAGTATAAGTTTGGTACGATCCTCATTGTTGTTAGGGCGAGTTTTAAAAGCCTCTTTTCGTGTGATCGTGCTGATGCGATCTATCGCTGAGACAAGAGTAGTTTCAGGATAGGATCTGGAGCGGAAGAAATCCATCATTTCATCAGCTCTTTCTAGAAATTCCTCATCAATTTGGCAGAGATGCCGTAGTCTAAGAAGTTGTGAGAAAGGTATGGAGTCTTTGCATGATTTAGGGTGGGAGGATGAGTACAATAGGTAACTATGGCTGTCAGTAGGTTTGTAGTAGGCAGATGTAATCAATTCGTTTTCTTTCAAAGTTACGGTGATATCAAGGAAGTTGACAGAATGTCCAGATCTGAACCGTCTTACGTTGGTACTAAACCATGCTTAAGAGGCCGCTGCAGAACTTGTCCCTTTACACTCCAAACTTATAGCATTGGCCTCCCTAAAGGTACTTTTACCATTAAAGAGGGTTTCACCTGTGTCAGCAGAAATGTAATATATGCGATTGTTTGCCGTAGATGCCAATCAAGTTACATAAGGGAAACTGGGAGAAGATTGGCTGATAGGTTTACTGAACATCTAAGGGATATTGAGCAATGTAAACCTTCCCCGGTCTCTTCTCATTTCAACCAAAAAGAACATAAAGGTGCATTGGATGTAACCATTACGGCATTGATTTCATGCAGTAACACACCAGATAGGGTTAAAATGGAAAATAAATTTATTCAGCTGTTTGGCACCATATCTCCATATGGTATTAATCAAATAATATCCTACTGATTTTTCTCCGTTTCCCTATATTTCATCTATTTTCTTATTGCTGTTTGTTGATGTATCCCTGGATATTCTGGTCCATTATTATTGTCAACTTTATTTTTCACAGTGTCAATATTAATTTTCTCTCGCTTCCTGTTTTCCCACTTCCGGAGAGACGAATGAATACTGCTTGAGTTTTCTACTGTGTTCTTTTCTTTGTTGTATTTTCATTTCTATTGTTGGCTGATGAAGGCTTTACCCCGAAACGTCCTTGTTTTTTGTCCTGTTACCTTATTTCAAGCTTCCACATACCTCGTTTCACTATTTCATTCTTTTACATAGCTTGAAAGCAGTCCCTTCATTTATTTAAAACAATATAACACTTTTGGTCGCGGGTGGATTGTTGCTAGCTTAAAACAATATAACACGTTTGGTGGCGGGTGGATTGTTGCTAGCTTAAAACAATATAACACTTTTGGTGGCGGGTGGATTGTTGCTAGCTTAAAACAATATAACACGTTTGGTGGCGGGTGGATTGTTGCTAGCTTAAAACAATATAACACTTTTGGTCGCGGGTGGATTGTTGCTAGCTTAAAACAATATAACACTTTTGGTCGCGGGTGGATTGTTGCTAGCTTAAAACAATATAACACTTTTGGTCGCGGGTGGATTGTTGCTAGCTTAAAACAATATAACACTTTTGGTCGCGGGTGGATTGTTGCTAGCTTAAAACAATATAACACTTTTGGTCGCGGGTGGATTGTTGCTAGCTTAAAACAATATAACACTTTTGGTCGCGGGTGGATTGTTGCTAGCTTAAAACAATATAACACTTTTGGTCGCGGGTGGATTGTTGCTAGCTTAAAACAATATAACACTTTTGGTCGCGGGTGGATTGTTGCTAGCTTAAAACAATATAACACTTTTGGTCGCGGGTGGATTGTTGCTAGCTTAAAACAATATAACACTTTTGGTCGCGGGTGGATTGTTGCTAGCTTAAAACAATATAACACTTTTGGTCGCGGGTGGATTGTTGCTAGCTTAAAACAATATAACACTTTTGGTCGCGGGTGGATTGTTGCTAGCTTAAAACAATATAACACTTTTGGTCGCGGGTGGATTGTTGCTAGCTTAAAACAATATAACACTTTTGGTCGCGGGTGGATTGTTGCTAGCTTAAAACAATATAACACTTTTGGTCGCGGGTGGATTGTTGCTAGCTTAAAACAATATAACACTTTTGGTCGCGGGTGGATTGTTGCTAGCTTAAAACAATATAACACTTTTGGTGGCGGGTGGATTGTTGCTAGCTTAAAACAATATAACACTTTTGGTGGCGGGTGGATTGTTGCTAGCTTAAAACAATATAACACTTTTGGTGGCGGGTGGATTGTTGCTAGCTTAAAACAATATAACACTTTTGGTGGCGGGTGGATTGTTGCTAGCTTAAAACAATATAACACTTTTGGTGGCGGGTGGATTGTTGCTAGCTTAAAACAATATAACACTTTTGGTGGCGGGTGGATTGTTGCTAGCTTAAAACAATATAACACTTTTGGTGGCGGGTGGATTGTTGCTAGCTTAAAACAATATAACACTTTTGGTGGCGGGTGGATTGTTGCTAGCTTAAAACAATATAACACTTTTGGTGGCGGGTGGATTGTTGCTAGCTTAAAACAATATAACACTTTTGGTCGCGGGTGGATTGTTGCTAGCTTAAAACAATATAACACTTTTGGTGGCGGGTGGATTGTTGCTTGATTAAAACAATATAACACATTTGGTGGCGGGTTGATTGTTGCTAGCTTAAAACAATATAACACTTTTTGTCGCGGGTGGATTGTTGCTAGCTTAAAACAATATAACACTTTTTGTCGCGGGTGGATTGTTGCTAGCTTAAAACAATATAACACGTTTGGTGGCGGGTGGATTATTGCTTGATTAAAACAATATAACACTTTTGGTGGCGGGTGGATTGTTGCTAGCTTAAAACAATATAACACTTTTGGTGGCGGGTGGATTGTTGCTTGATAAAACAATATAACACGTTTGGTGGCGTGTGGATTGTTTCTAGCTAAAACAATCGAAGATTAAGCATCGCTTTAAAATCTAAAATGAGAATTCATTCATTGTGGTGAAATCCAACACTTCACATTGGTAAGTATTGTAATAATTTGACGTGAGTTACTCATGGTTTGGCTGAGTAAACATGGATCACATTACGTTACTGTGAATTTAGAGACACAAAATTACTCAGTGTAAAAGTATACATTTTATTTTAAAAATTATTTTATTGGCTCTGTTTAAATTAACCCTACTTAACTTACTGGAATCAAGTTTAGAAACAACAAACATCATTTTGGAACGACCTCAAACTGATTAAAGTAGGCGGCTACAGGTGGCAATCTACTCTGTTTTACACACATTTGTACTTAACCCATATGACCAACACATTAGACGCCTGTAGATATTTAAACAAAACTAATCCTGGAATGATATCAACTGTCATAAAATCAATCTTGGTAAACACTATTACGTGCATATACATACACGTACTCAAACACCTGTACACACTATTACGGCGTTTCTATACACGCTCTCAAACACATGTACACATTGCTATACCTATATATATATACACGTACGCAACTGATGTACAAACTGGTATACACATAACTATAACTGTACACACACACATGTACACACTACTAAGCGTATAAGTTTATACTTAACCTAACACAATTGCACACTAATACACATATATCTATCCATTAAGTGTTATCTATATATATAAAAATGAATGTATGTATCTTTGTATGTCTCGTATGCGCTCATACGCCATTCATTCGATTGAGACAAAACTTTGGTCACTTGTTTCCCACATAACCGGTCATTTAACTGAGTTATTACAACCCTTATACAATGTTCCGTTTTTAGCCATTGGCCTTTTACACGTTGTTTTTCTTCAATGAGCTTTGTAAACAAAATAATTTCCATATGCGCTCATACGCCATTTATCAAGTTCACATAAAACTTTGGTGAGATGTTGCGAGCATGTCCGTAACGGTTTCTAAATTATTATAACCGTTTTAAAATATTCAGTTTTGATCATGGGCTCTATGTTCCATTTTCCTTTTATGAGCTATATACATTTATTTTCAAACCGTATGCGCTCCTACACCACTCATGCGATTGCAACAAAACTTTGGGTGGTTGTTTTCCATAAGTTCAGCATTTGACTGTGCTATTTAAACACTTTTAAATATTCCTTGTTCGGCCGTTGGCCCTTAATTCGCAATTTTTCTCATATATGCTTTGTAAAAAAATAATTTTCAATGCGCTCCTACGCCATTTATCCCATTACATTAAAACTGGTGAGGTTTTGCCGCCAGCACAACCGCAAAGGCTTTGAATTATTAGAATCGTTTCAAAATATTCCGTTTTGAGGCAGGGGCCCTATGTTATATAAAATGCTAAAAATAGTTCCTTAGTTGATACTTTAAATGTATTTGTAATTTATAATAATTACACTTAAACGTTGACTAAAATAAGAGCGGATTTAAAATATTTTTTGCGCATTACAATTAATTCGATTTCCGTAAAATAATAGACAATAACTATAATTGTTTTTAGGAATATGAACGTACTTCAATCGTATCTCCCTTTAAGCTTTATGTGACTCTAGCTTTTTATTATATATATGTATATATTTTATGGTGATAAATAAATAAATCAACGCTAGAAAGCAATAGATATGTGTTTTGGATAAATTGATTTTAAGTATGTTTCTTAGTCCGCCTTCCCTTAATTTGTATTGTTATAAAAGTCATTAATCCATTAGTAAACAAAATGAAAAAGACAGAGTAAACAATTCTTGACAAAGTTAATTACCGGTATGGACAAAAATGAATGCACAGGAATAGCTAAGTAAGTAAGTTCTATTAGTGAAGATTTTTTATTGTTTTAAATACGGGGTAAATAATTAAAACTTCATCCATTAGATCGAACTCTTGTGCCATGTGATATCACTGAATCTTGAAAACTTCAGCGCTTGATTTGGCAGGTTCATTTTTAGCTATACAAATTTTGAAAAAAAAAGCCTTTTACAAATGTTTATCTTAAAAATAAAAAAATAAAAATGAAGAAATAAAATCAGCACCAAACTTTAAAAAAATAGAACATTAAAAAATCTAACGAATATAATTAATAATTAAACAATTTAATGAAAGAATGTATTTATTTATTAGGAAATAAAATGCTAATGTGATTTTTTTTTTTTATTTGAATATAAAAATGTATAAATTTTATATTCAACTCTTTCTCTATTTAATCTCTTACAAGCATGCGCCATAGCAGAGAGGAGGTTGAGGTGCAGCAGTCGGAAACCAACCTGTAAACCAAGACCTTTCTGCTATATGTCTCGTCTTGCCTTTTGTATTTTGAAAAAACTGCAAATAGATAATGAATTGATAATTCGTAATAAATATAAAATATGTTATATTTAAAAGAATAAACAGAAAGAAATTATTTAATATATATGAACAAAATGTACCTGCTTTATCTTTTCTATCGATTCACCAAAGTTTCCATCAACTTTGTTCATAAATATTTGCCCATTTTCGGTGACTTTGCTTCCGTCATCATCAATAAAAGTGGACTCTCCAAAACAGACAACTAACAATACAGCTAATGCTGAGACGAACTTCCAATCGGCCATTGTTTCTATTGCAATAAATAAAAATATTTAGTTCCTTGAGATAAAATACCGTTTGTAGAAAATAGTATTAAGTGTATATGTATACACAAAACTTTGAAAAAATATTAACCAGATGTAAACATTTGCTTTCGTGTGATTATAATATTTGATATATTTATTGATTCAAACTTATATCTATTCATGTTGAACATATGAACAATATTTCACAATGGAAACAAATAATATATTTATTTAAAATATTTAGAAAACACGCAAACATTTTGTAAAAGTATTTTTAACATATTTTATAAATTAATAAGTAATATTATGTTGAATGTGAAATATTATATAACGATTGTGTGTTCTGTTTGTTTTACACTGATACACACACGTGTATTTGTTTATCAATGATTTTTAATTTTCACGAGCTTAAAAGTATCGTATGCTATTAACAAAACAAATATTAAAATCAGTCTCATATATATATATATATACATACACATATATATATATATATAAAGTGTGAATTTATTTTATTGTTTGTTCAAAACACTTTTCCATGAATTGAGGGATCTTAAATCAATTTAGCACACGTATCCATCATTATTTAGAATCAAAGACTTTTAGGTTATGAATTTTTATAACGTTCCTTTTGGGTCGGGACCGCCCGGATCGGGTTTTTTTCGTATATGAGCTAACTAAATAAAATGCCCAATAACTACTCCTACATGAGAAGAATGGATATTTACCAAACTTAGTACGCATACCCTTGATTATCCATATTCAAATACTGAAGGGTACTGAACCCAAAATATCAATTCCTCTGAGTCCCGGCCCCATTTCATTTTTTCCTAATGTAAGCTATATAAATATCAATATGCCTAGACACCTGTAACAGGCCAATTTTGCACACGAAACCATTAAGTCAGGGAGGTTGCAAGAGTTGAATAGTGAACTCTATTAACTTGTATTATTTCACGGGAAAAGAGAATAAAACTATTTTGTACGGCGGAAGTGAGCAGCACGTTTCGGGTGATCAGGGAAGTACCTCATATGTCGAAGAGAAGTGAAGACATGTTTAACTTTCTGTCATGTGAATTTCCTATCATGCCATGGATTACTATTTATTTATATATGTGTGAGATAATTGCATCAGGGATTCTATTGCCTGGATATATGTGCAAGGATTATTATTATTGTTGTATAAAAGTCATATAATAAAGTACTGTGAATTTAACTGGAAAGTGATATCTACTTCTTGTGTGACAGACTGATAGAGTTTAGGAGTGAAAGAGTGAAGTAAGCATTACATTACACAAGCTGGCATCCTGAAGTCACGAGATAGAAGTAAAGTAGTTAGCCATGCTAATATCCCAATAAAATAGCATGTGTTACACACCACTATAGTTTGTATGTGAATTTATGAATATAACCAAGCATAGCATTGTCCGTTTGAAATATCAGTACATTTAAAACTAAGAATATCCAGTCGACATGTTTTCACAAAGTTCGATATATTTAAAAAGCTTTATCTCTGGCGTTATTAAAAAGGTTTCAAAGGGGAAATTTTTTACATTAAACCCCATAATTTAAATTTAATTATTTGTATGGGACCCAACATCTCAGGGGAAACCTATTCTTTATGATTATGGAATGCACACAAGCTGGGGCCCTTCTTTTAACTGAAATGTATGATATGTTCAGTATTGCATTGTATTGTATACTTGTTAGTATTCAAAGAATAATTACATAGAAAAGACATTTTTTTACACGTTTTAAAGAGTACATTAAATTTAATCTTTAATCTTCCAAAAATTGCTACGGGGCTATTTAATAGAGTCTAAAAGCTTATGAAATGGCAGTTTATTTCTTTTAAATTATATATTTTATATTTTACATAAGATTTTCTCTAAACATACCTTTAATAATCCCACCCAGAACAAAATCCGAATAAGGAACATGATCCTAAATGGGATCGAGTAACTGGAACATAACAGTAACGCGATCCCATCGAGTGACGGGAACAATATTTCACATCAGGAAACGGAATCCAAACTTACCAAAAGCGGGAGTCCATCAGGATTGGAATCCCACCGGTATTGGAATCCAACAGGGAAAATTGATAAAACAAGCTTTATGTTAGAACAGGGATCAAGATCACATAGAAAAACCAGTTACCGACGTGATCAGGAATAAACCGGGTTAAGGAAAACACCAAAATTGGATTATCGAAGTGATCGGGAACCATCCCTTTTCGTGATGACAATGGTATCAGAATCCAACCGCATCTGTACCGTATCTGAAAATGGGATCAAAATGGGATTGCGATCCCACCGGGAACGGGTTTTTATCGGGATGAGGATCCAACCAGGATTATGATCACATGGAGGAACAGGATTCCGACAGAATCGGGAACCACCTACAATCAGGATCTCACAGTGATCGTAATACTGACATGATCGAGAACTCATAGAAGTGGGAACACGTTTGCATCGGAAACACAGATTTCGCGATGCCTTCCTGATCGTGATCCCACAAGAATTGGGATCAAAACGGCGTCAGGATCACACTGGATAACGGAATTCCATCGAGAAACAGGTTTTGATTAAAAACCCACTCGGATCAGGGAACGAAAATTTAAAAAAAAATTAATAAAATGAGAATTTATAGTTGACCACCTCATTCTTTTATTTGTATTTAATGTTACCATGTTTTTGTTGGCGCTGTGTTCCTTTTTTTAATAGCGCTTAATTTCAATATTATTCTTATAAAGTTGTAGTAGTTTTTTTTCCCTAGTAAAATCGAATGCATCGCCGGGAATATTGGCAAGTACATATATCTATATATATATATAAATGAATTTGTGTATGTCTGTATGTCTCGTTTGCGCTTCTACACCATTCATGCAATTGCAACAAAATTTTAGTCAATTGTTGTACAAAAAAATTGCCATTTAACTGAGTCATCATAAACCTTATAAAAAGTTCCGTTCTTAGCCTGTGGACCTTAATTCGATTTTTTTTTTTCTGTGTGCTTTGTAAAAAATATTTTCCAGATGTTCTCCTACGCAATCAATCCGATTCTGATAAAACTTTGGTGAGATGTTGTGAGCATGCCCCTAAATGTTTAATAATTATTACAATTGTTTTAAAATATTTAGTTTTGAGCCAGAGGCTCTATGTTGCATTTTCCTTACATGAGGTATATAAATATATTTTCAAACCGTATGAGCTCCTACACCAATCATGCGATTGCTAAAAAACTTAGTGAGTTGTTGTCCATGCGCCAGTGCATTTTACTGTGTTATTTAAACACTTTTAAAAATATTCCGTTTTCGGCCGTTGGCCCTTAATTCGTATTTTTTTTTTAATATGAGCTTTGTAAAAAAAATAATTTTCATATGCGCTCCTACGCCACTTATCCGATTCTGATAAAACTTTGGTGAGATGTTGCAAGTATGTCCATTAAGATTTTAAAATGATTACAACCGTTTTAAAATATTCAGTTTTGAGCCAGGGGCATTATATTCGTTTTTCCTAATATGAGTAACATAAATATATTTTCAAACCGTAAGCGCTCCTACACCAATTATGCGATTTCTACAAAACTTAGTGAATTGTTGTCCATGCGCCATTGCAGTTTATTTTGTTATTTAAATAATTTTAAAAATATTCGGTTTTCGACCGTTGGCCCTTAATTCATATTTTTTCTAATATGAGCTTTGTAAAAAATAATTTCAGTATGCACTCATACGCCATTTATCCGATTGCAATAAAACTTTGGTGAGATGTTGAAAGATCGGCCGCAAAGGTTTTTCAATTATTATAAACTTTTCAAATTATTCCAATTTGAGCCAGGTGCCCTATTTACGTTTTTTTCTAAACGAGCTATATAAATATAATGTCAAACCGTTTGCGCTCCTGCACCATTCATGCGATTGCGACAAAACTTTGACGAGTTGTTTCTATTAACATACCCATTTTATTCATTCATTACAACACTTTAAAATATTCCGTTTTCGGCCATTGACCAAAATTCATATTTTTTTCTTATATGAGCTTTATAAAAAATAATTTCCGTATGCGCTTCTCTACATTATTAAATGCGATAAATTTTAGAGAGATGTTGTGCGCACGCCCTCAAAGGTTTCTTAAATGATTACAAAATTTTAAAATACTACGTTTTTAGCCAGGGGTCCTATGTTTGTTTTTTCTATATAAGCTATACAACTAGAGCTAATGCATGGATTGATTGCTTTTTAATCAAATACAAATAGTGATATTAAATTGAGTGTGTGACATATTAAGTAGGTTTCTGAAATAATACAAACATTCTACAATTTCCATTTGTGGCGAGGGGCCCTAAATTCGTTTTCCACACTTTTATTATCAATATAATTATCGTATGCATTTCTATACCATTCATTATATTGTGATAAAACTGGTTCAAGTGAAATTCGCTCTACAGCAAATGTTTCAAAATTAGAAAAAACATTTTACAATATTCCGTTTGGTCCAGTGACCCTAATTTCATATTTTCTTCTAAGAGCTTTGTAACTATAATTTCAAACAGAGCTATTGCATGTGGGGATGGAACTGAATCCGCAGGCAAATTTTTCAAATTTAGTACATCCATTGTACAATATTCCAATTAGGGCTGGGGACAGTAAATTCAATTTATTTTCTTAAATGAGTTCCATCAATATAATTTATAACGAAGATATCAACACTAACGCCCTTGAACAAATGATACATTTGTAGTAAAGCAGAGAAAACACGTTTTTACATTTTTAGTGTAGAGAGTATTTTTCTTATTTGTAAAAATAAGCTTTAATTTTGTGACGTATTTTAGAATCGGAAATGACGAATGAATCGCATTTTTTTTTTTTTCAACTGAGAGTATTTCATGAATAGTCTTATAATTTCGGTGTTTTTTACTGTTATGTAAAGACATTTTACATGAATCAATGGTTTCTCAAGTAATTAAATAACACACTTGACAACGTAGGTATTGAACTCTGGTGATTTTTTTTACTGCTGGAATTTACAATTTTCAAATTAATGAGAAACTATACAACATGAAATCTCCTGCCAACAGTGAACGTACCTATTGTGCGAGGTTTTCATGTCAAAAGGTGTGAGATCCTAACGTGTGACAATTATTAAAGTTAGGAATATTGTAAATTAATTGAATCAAATACAAACAGCGATATTTCATTTTGTTTGTGACCTAACAAGTTGTGTTAATTGTGAAATACCATTGCTAATAACAGATTTCAGAAAGCAATAATTTTGCTGTCAAATCAATTATGCCACACAAACAAAAAGTTTTGCGTCAATCTAAAACCTCAAGCACAAAAGGAAAAGTAGTCCCGATCTTTCGAAACAGTTGAGCAACGGAAAGAAAGACTAGAATACACTCAAGAACGCAATGCTCAATACCGTTCACCTAAAACAGTCGAGCAACAAAAAACAAGACTCAAAACCGGCCGAGTAAGCAAAGCTGAAACCCGTTTGTCTGAATCATTCGAGCAGCGAGAAACAAGACTGGATTCCGATAGAGTACGCACTGCTCGATACAGACGAACACTGCACGCTGAATTAAATCTTAGTACATTCAATTACGATGCTAATTATGATTACAGTCTTAATCCAAGTGTGGTTATTGGAAAAATAGATCAAATATGCGTGTAATGCTGTGCACTCAAATTTAAAAACGAGTCACCGGGAATTTGCTGCGCGGTTTGGAAAATGAAATTGCCAGAATTACATTCAGCATCGGAACCATTATCAACGTTGGTATCAGGTCAAAAAAGACAATCTAAACATTTCTTGGCAAACATACGCAAATACAATTCATGTTTCCAAATGACATCGTTGGGTGCAACAAATATCGTGCGCGAGAATTACACGCCAACATTTAGAGTAAAGTGCAAGGTAAAATTTACCATCGTGTAAGATATCTGATGGCAAACACAGATCACAAATGTCTTGAAATGATTTCATGGGGAATATTGCTGAAAAAATCGATAAACGTAGTCATATCAGTACGGGCACTAAACGAGAAATCGTCGCTGCATTGCAAACGTTATTTTTGCATCACAACGAATTAATTCAAATGTTCAGAATTGCACTTGAAAAGATGCCGATTGATGACTATAAAGTCATAGTTAGAGCAAACATAACACCTGTCGGCCCACCTGAAAGACAATACAATGCACCAACAATTGATGAAGTGGCGATAGTTATAGTTGGCGAAGAATTTAACTCCGTGATATAATTCTTCATCGCAGAAGTGGCGATGTTCAGCGAGCCTCAAAACCTCATCGCTCATACGATGGATTGCAATATCCAATTTTATTTTAAAAAGGAGAAGATGGATATCATTTTGACATCAAATTGAGAAATTCGAATAAAAAAGTCAGTGCCATGAAATACTATTCATATCGATTGATGATTCGTGAGTTGGGAATGACCTCTCGGAATCGATCTGCAAACAAACTTTTTGCTCGTGATTTGCAACGAGAAACACACTTTGATATCGAAGCATTAGGTACGGTACATTTGTTCAGATGAATCTTCCGAAATTGGTTCCATTGAATTATATATTTTAAATCGAAAATTTAAACCAGGTGATGTACTTTTGCCATTCATCCCAATGATTCCAACAGATATGCCATTTGAATTCAAACGCCTACAGTTTCCGATGCGACATGCGTCTGCAATGACTATCTACAAAGCACAGGGACAATCACTACAAGTTTGCGGACTAAATTATGAAAACCCATGCTTCGCCCATGGACAGATGTATGTTGGCCTGCTCTCTCGTCGGAAAAGCTTCTGATTTATCCGTGAATAGGCCAGATGGAAAAACAAGAACAACTTTGAGTATTTAAAAGCTCTTGAAGAAACATAATTAACATGCAATCACTTTCTTTCTTTGAGTTCCATTGCTACGCAAGCCGGTTACTCGCTAGTATATATATATATATATATGTACAAATATATTTGTGAAAAAACTCTTTGCCGAGTAAGCTCTCCAGGTGTTCAAAAAGTATCGTCTTGTGACGAAAAAACTGCCGTTCTGCCATGGACAAAAGACTGCCTTGTTATGCACTCGCCATGGCAAACACTGTGGAAACCATAGATAAGTTTTATGAATACCTGATCACTCTCATCTCCTCCATACCGTCTGCTTACAAAATCATCAATCTTGGAGACTTCAATGAACTAAATTTCATTGACTAAATTTCCTTTGGAGATAGATGTCAAATTATAGTGTTGGAAAGTGAACCAGCAACGGCCAACTGCTACTTTAGACCTTTGCTTAACACGGTCTTCTAATTATAAGCACCACCATCAGCCTCCTTACACTCCAAATTACCTCCTGGATTCACCCCCATCCAAAATATATGCACTTAATATATTATGTCATTTTCAAAAACAGGGACTCGCAAAACTCCGAATCGCCTCAAAACAACTAGGCAAAATATCACTGATGTGGGAAAATATTATCTTGACACCCAGGATAAAACCCTTGATACAATCATACAGGACAACCACTACATGGAAACAGTGTGGACCATACTTCGTGAGACATATTATATCGAAACCCATGTGCGTCTTGGATCCTCTTCCTAGGAAACACAATGAATGGCTTGATGAGAACAACTCAGTTAAACAAATGCAACTGGATCAAAAACGTAGAGTGCACAAGGCCCCCCATGATGATCCGATGTCAACAAAAAGGACAGCTGCACCGAGGAGCATTCAACATCAGAGTCAAAGCCAACTGCTACAGATGAAAGAAACTTGGTTGGGTGCGAAAGCTGACGATATTCAGGTACGTTTAAACAATAAAGACATTAAAAAATCTACAGTGGCCTAAGAGAAATATATGGACTTACCACCTCAGCTCTTCCTCTCTTTTTAGAGCAGATGGTCTGATACTCATCACAGACCAGGAGAAAATTTTGGAAATATTGGCAGAACACTTTGATAATGAGCTAAATACCTCCTCCGTCATTGATAATGCGGCCATTGAGAGGCTGCAAAGATTTCAACGAAAAAAGTATCTGGATGATGTCCAAATATTGTTCGAAATACAGATATTAATCTTCAATATGTTTATTGGTATACCACCTGGCTCCGACATGATTCCTTCTGAAATCTACAAAGAGGGTGGAAGAGAGCTGACGGATAAGCTATTGTGACTATCCAGATAATCTGACATATGGAATCTACTACATGACCTAAAAGGTGCCTCAATTATACATTCATTTATCGACCTGTAAAAACACAACATAAATCACCAGCCCAGCGACAATAACAACGGAATATCATTGCTGTTTATCGCTGGTAAAACATTGACCAATATACATTCTAAAACGCCCGAATGCACAACTTGAATTAGGTCTCCTACCCGAAAGTCAATGCATTTTGTGCAAAGGACGCGAAAATATCGATATGATAATAGCTAAAAGGCAGCTCCAAGAGAAATGTTAGGGCAATTATACGAAAATATATTTCACATTTATCGACATGATAAATGATTTGTCTGGGTCAATATATGTGGCCTGAGGAAAATCATGAAACAATAGGTATGCCCAGACAGGTTCAAAAACATTATCCGTCAGCTGCAGGATTGCATGATCGCCCAAGTGCTGGACAATGGTCTGTCATCTAAAACATTCCCTGTAACAAACGGTGTGAAGCAGGTCTGTGCGCTGGCTCGAACTCTATTCAATGTTATGTATTCTGCAATGTTGTCTTATGTATTCACATACTCCACCGCAAGCTTTCCAATCCATTTTTGCACCGATAGATTTGTCTTTAAAATTAGAAAGCTTCAAGCTAAAACCAAGGTCAAATATAACAGCAGCAACGAGCGTCTCCTTGCGGAAGATTGTTACCTCAACGTTCCCTCAAAAGCCGCCATGCATGATACCACTGATGTCTTCTTTGATGCCTGCAATAACGTTGTCCTCACAGTTAAAAAAAAAATAAAAGAAGACTCAAGAGATGTGTCAGCCAGCACAGAATTAGCACTACGTTGAACACAGAATTAGCACTACGTTGAACACAGAATTAGCACTACGTTGAACACAGAATTAGCACTACGTTGAACACAGAATTAGCACTACGTTGAACACAGAATTAGCACTACGTTGAACACAGAATTAGCACTACGTTGAACACAGAATTAGCACTACGTTGAACACAGAATTAGCACTACGTTGAACACAGAATTAGCACTACGTTGAACACAGAATTAGCACTACGTTGAACACAGAATTAGCACTACGTTGAACACAGAATTAGCACTACGTTGAACACAGAATTAGCACTACGTTGAACACAGAATTAGCACTACGTTGAACATAGAATTACCTTCAGCGTACAGCGTATTAACGAGGGGGATAAATTTACTTATTTAGGCAGCATCCTCTCAAAATAAGTCGTCATGAATGAATGAAATGTCAGACCCGTAAAAGCTGTTGCCATATGTGGAAGACTCCTCATCACTCTTTGGGTTTTCGACAAGAAAATAATATTTAAGTTTATAGCGCATCAGTGCTCATGCATTTGCTCTAAGGATGTGAAAGGTGGATATTCGGCCAGCGTCATGCAAAAAAACTGAACCATTTTCACACAACTTTGCTCGGGAAACTCCTCGGCATCAGAGGTAGAACAAAGTGACTGACACGGAGATCCTTGCCAACGCGGACCTACAAAGAATCTTCACATCCTAATGCAGTCTGCAATCCGTTGGATGGGCCACGTAGCTCGCATGGAAGACCACCAGCTCCAAAAACATATATTCTTTGGAGAACTCACGATATGCAAGCACCCCAAGCAAGGTAAATCAAATTAAAGTTACTAAGACAATGAAATAGGACTAAAGACCATCAGCATCAACCTGAAAGAATGGATTTAGAGTAATAAAGTGGACTAAATCTCATAAAACCAGTAGGATAGCCACAGCCGAGACACATAGTCTAGCCCGAAAGTGCAGCAACTACCCTGCCTATGGTGCAAGAGTTTATTCTGAGCACGAATGGACAAGAAAGACACCTAAGAACTAATTATTACCCACACTCCCGCCCCCCCCCCCCCCCCCCCCCCACCCCCTATATATATATATCAATATATGTATATATATATATATATATATATATATATATATATTATATATATATATATATATATATATATATATATATATATATCTTCTCTCTCTCTCCATATATATATATATATATATATATATATACATTCTTAAAATCAAAAGAAAACAATCTAAATTTTTACTAAGTTATTTGGATTAAGTTTTATTTTGTGGTGAGTAAGGTAAGGCCATTAATTTTCTTATCATTAATTATTTGTATTTCTTTTATCACAAAGTAATATCATATGATTTGAATATATTTTAATCTACGTAAAAATGTACACACACTATTTACTATCTCTGGTATGCAAATGTCTAAATGAGATAATTATTTATCAAATTCATTCCTTTATTTTTAGAATCATCTTGAGGTGCTTCGGGCGAAATAACCACAACCCTAAAGATTTTTTTATTAAAAGTAATACAATCTTCCACCGGATTGTAATCCCTTCAATATCCAAACTAACATATTGTGCATATATGGTTGTTCTTATTTGGTTTAGTTATAAGTGGATAAGAGAATACTCTGGATTTTACCTGCACTGATAAGCTTAATTGGGATTTTCTTATTAGAATTATATTTAATGGTTAGGATGTGCTACTTTATAAATTTATTAAAAGTATACTTGGAATCAAAAAAAGAAAAAACCTTATTAGATTTTAAAAAATACAAGCTAAAATGTGTGTGTTTTATTTACAATTTTAAAAGCAATCAATTGTATTTAGTAAATTTACCTTTAAAAAAGGAAAATACATTATCAGTTTCGTCAAGCGCGATTATTAAATTTAAAGAAATCTAAGAGTTATGTAGAAATAGTCTATTCAAGCTATGACGTCATTTGCATGATTATTTAGAACAAAGTAATTATAATTTTATTTCGCAATATTAATAATGAATAAAAAGTCGCACTAAAAACGTCTGATGCTTGTTTTTTCTAGAAACATTTGGTTACGGTGTAGTCTTTTGATCATGATCTTTTAAAATTATTTTTTTTCATAACTTTCAAACACATATAAAATGCTTACAATAGTTCCTTTTTTGATACTTTAAATGGATTTGTAATTTATGATAGTAATACTTAATCTTTTACTAAAATAAAAATGGATTAAAACTATTTTTGTGCATTTTTTTTCCGTTTCTTTAAAATAATAGCAAATAACCAAGATTGTTGTTAAGAATCCGAACTTATTTGAATCCGTTTGTTTCTTTGGAGTTACGTCAGTATAGTTCATTCTTATATAGAAGATATACATATCAATATGCTTAGAAAAACAATATGTTCTATGTGAATTGATGGATCCTGAAAATTCTATATTGTTTTAATTTGATATATGATGAGATCTAAATCTTAAATATATGTTTGTTTTTTGTTTTTCTTTTCTTTACTTTCATGGAGATTTTCTTTAAAACAATCTTCTATAACCCTCCGGGGAATAAATTTCCACTAGGAACATCATCGCTTCGAGAAATACGATCCTAAAGGTGACGCGTAAACTGGAAACTACCGGTAACGTGATCCCACGGGAAACAGAATCAAACATGAATCATAATCCTTTTGTAAACAGTTCCAATCAAAGAAGATGAAGCCACTTGAAAATATGATCAAACAAGAAAACGAAAGTTCACGTGATTTGGAACTTTACAGGTATCAGATTACCTATGGAATCAATAAAGCATCGTTACTGGGATGGACTGAGTTTCGGGATCTCCATCGGTATTAGGATCTCACTTTAAAACGAGATTCCCAGTTTTGGGATTCAAGAGATTGGGATCCTTGCGGAATCAGGATGCAACCAGGATTAGAATAAAGACAGCGCCTGGAACACACGGGGAACGATTTACCAAAGGGATCGTCAACCTAACGGGATCGGGATCCATTTAAATTTGTGAACCATCCAGGATCGGTAATCAACTCAGATCGTTATCCAACCAGTTTCGTGATATCAACTGGACAGGAAACCACCTGCATCGGGATCCCGTTTTTTGATTTTTGGCAAAGGGAATCCGATTGAATTTTAACCGGGAAAACTAAAGTTTACATAAATTATTATAGATGTGTTTTGTTTTTTTTTATATTAGAGACCAATTCTTTCTTTATTTTTTTTTACTCTAGTATTTACATTTTTTTTTTTTTAAATATTTTTTTGGCACTTGATTTCAATGCTAATTAAAAGGCGAAGAAGTTGTTTTTGTTTTGTTTTTTTTTTCCCGAATGCAATGTAGGGCAGCACTGGCTTATTAGCTAGTACCGTAGTAATTTTCTGCTTGATAGCTATTATTTCATTATACTACTAGCGGACTACCTGGCATTGGTATGTATAGCATTACGACCCCATCTTTGAGTGACCCCGATGCCATTGGAACCCTAATCCCATTATGACACAGATTCCGTGCAGTGCCGTTCATGGAGTTTTCCCGATCCTGGTGGATCCATTCAAGTTTGGGGATCCTAATCCCGACCACTTTTAGATCCCGTATTAAAAAAACAAATACTCTGTATTGCTGAGCGAACAGTAAATTCTTGGACAGAGTAGAAATGAATAAAACTAACTATAATTTTAATAATCCCTCATATCCTACTATATATCCCCTTGGAACAATTTAGTAGTTTCTGGAACATTCTAGATTAAGTTTCAACCTGCTAAAAACACGTGTAAAAAGTTATTGTCTAATTATTTTTTAAAATACGATACACATCTTCAACAAATAACATGGGGCCATCCATAGAACGCTATTTATGACCATTTAAACCCCCTCCCCACATTCACAAATCTTGGACTACCCCTTAAAGTACGTCACACTTTCGAACAATTAAAAAATTAATTAAAACCTACTTAATATTTAATCTGAAACACACTTCACTATTAAACTGTATTAAAATAAAAATATTCCACTTAAACAACTATCATATTATTAAAATCTTCTTCTTCTTCTTCATTTTCTATATCTTCAGGGTCCACGATCAATTTATTGATCTTTTTGGCTGCTATGCATGTAGACTTTAAATGTATAATAGTTCATTGTCAACAGTTGTCACATTTATTCATTGAAGCATTAACTCAATCTAAATCAAATTTTTTGTAAAAATGCAAAATTAGACTAGACAATTATATCATTCACACCATTTATATGCTGCTTTTTCATTTACAAAAGGTGAGGTCAAGTTTTAGATAATCTTTCGATTATGCAATCTTTTTGCACAGGATAAGAAGTGGATTAGGGAAACTTGACCTCATCCAGAGATTAAATAATAAAAAGTACATTGGCATAATTATGCAGCGAACATCCTAGAAATAACAATATAATACTTGAGGCATGACAAGGCTTCGCAACAACATACTAGCGCTTCTAGCGAGAGGAATCGTGAAAAACACATTCAGGAGATATGCATACCATGCTCTTTTGACATTAAACTAATTAAAATTTTCACAACATGTTTGAAAATTATTTTTAATGCTTTTAAATTCTACTAAAAATATTAAAATATTAAAAATAAATTAGAAATAAAATTAAAAAAATAAATGTGTGACGTCACACATGGCCTGACCCCCCTCCCGCCTGTGACAAATTGTCACACATTCTTACACCCCCTCACCCGCCTCCCCCCCCCCCTGGTAAAATATTAAAAAAAAAATAAAAATAAAATTAAAAAAATAAATGTGTGACGTCACACATGGCCTGACCCCCCCCCCGCCTGTGACAAATTGTCACACATTCTTACACCCCCCCACCCGCCCCCCCCCCCCCCCTGGAGCGTCACGTACTTCATGGAAGGCCCCATATAATCATTTTTCTTTTAAAAAAATTCATAGCTATATCAATTTTTTTATGCCTGGGGTAAAGGTTCCTACAACATTCAGTCAGATAAATAAAAAAGTTTAAAAAAAAAAAAATAATAATTCCATAAATTTACTTTAAAATGCCACAGATATAACTTTTTAAAATTATGGAAATTTCTGGGAAATTCTAGATTGTATATTCTTTGATTTAAATCATCCAATATTTCAATACGGACAATGAAGTGTATTGCTACCAAGCTGGGTCTAGATCCATCACTTCACGTAGAGCATAATGTGTTGTTTAAACCTATTGATATTTATATAGCTTATATAAGAAAAAATGAACTGGGGCCCCCGGGCCCAGAGAAATGGACATTATGAGTTATGAACCCTTCCGTATTAGAATATGGATAATAAAGTTTATGTTTTTTAAGTTTTGTCAAGACACATGCATTCATGTAGATTTTTTGTTGTTAATTTTATTAATAGTTCACAGGTACAAAAAAATTGACCTCATCAGTCGTGTACTTCATCGAAAATTAGCAAAATGATACGCTTTTCCACCCAAGAGTAACATTTTTGGCTGTACAACTTGCTACATGTACACCATAGAGTGGCAAAAGCGAGATCTTCTCCATGCCCACATCCTCCTGTTTCTACAGCATAGGATTAACCCAGGTGCCATCGATCATGTCATCCGTGCGGAAATTCCTCATCCACAGACTGACACTATCCTCCATGAAGTAGTAAATCAACGATGATTCACGGTCCATGCGGACCTCAACATATCAATTCAACCTGCATGATCAACGGAATATGCAGTAAAAAGTACCCGCGTCGCTTTATATCGGAAACTCAGACCGGTGAAGATGGTTACCCTCAGTACCGACGGCGCGCGCTGTCTGTAGGAGGTCGTGTAATAACCATCAATGTTATACATTTCGACAACGGGTGAGTGGTCCCTTATAGTCCTGTGCTGTCCCGCTTCTACATTGTTTAATCAATGTTGAATTGTTCAATTCAGTAAAATCTATAAATTACATCTACAAGGGGAGTAACCAGGCAGTGTTTGCAATTCAAGATAAAACTGACGAGGTGTCTCGATGCGAAGCTGACCGTTACATTAGTAGTTCTGAGGCAGCTTCGCGAATCTTCTGTTTACCCATTGATGAACGCTACCCCCCCCCCCCCGGTCGTTAATCTTGTTGTGCATCTTGAGCACAAACAAATAATTTACTTCTAGCTGACCGTTACATTAGTAGTTCTGAGGCAGCTTCGCGAATCTTCTGTTTACCCATTGATGAACGCTACCCCCCCCCCCCGGTCGTTAATCTTGTTGTGCATCTTGAGCACAAACAAATAATTTACTTCACACAGGCCAATGTTGTCGATAAAGTAAGCAATCCACCACTGACAAGACTTTTAGCGTTCTCTGAACTCTGTAACCACGATGATTTTCGAAAAGAACGTTATTATTATGAAATTCCTTCATATTATGTGTGGACAAACAATGCATTTCGTCGAAGGAAGCAGGGGAAACTGTGTCAGGGAATTTTTGTGTGAAAAAGGATAATGGGCTGGGTCGGGTCTACACTGTGCACCCAAATAACTCAGAATGTTACCATCTTCGATTGCTGCTCAACAAAATCAAAGGTCCCAAGTCGTTCAAATATTTCAGAACAGTTGATCATGTTCTACATCAAACCTATCAGTCGCCTTTACGGCACTGGGTTTGTTTCAGGACGACAAATACTGGGACGTGACTCTACAGGAAACTGCGCTATCTCGCGCACCTCAAAAGATTTGTGAGCTATTTGCTGCCATGCTGGTCTTCTGCCAAATGAAAAACCCCTTAAAACTAGGGAAAAAACATAAAGACAGCATATCAGAAGATGTTAGGAAACAGCGTTAGGGACATCATATAGAAACAGAAGTCCACCAGCAATTATATTTGATCTATAACAGGTGTCTGCATTAGCTTGAAAACTACTTGATTGCTATTGTAGGTCAATCTCTGGAACTTTACGGGTTACCTACACCTTCCAGAGAACTTGCAGAAGTTACGTCAGATCCCGAGACATCCTACAATACCTCTCAATTGTCCAACATAGTTAAAGAAAACAAGATGCTGTTAAATGTTCAGCAAAAGACAGTTTATGAGCAAGTCATGAGGAGCGTTGTCTCGGCCAATGCCACGGTGTTTTTTCTTGATGCTCCAAGCGGAACTGGTAAGACATTCCTCATAAACCTCCTGATTGCAAAAATTCGAGCGGATGCAAACATTGCTATAACTGTAGCTTCATCTGACATAGTTGCCTCTCTTCTACAGGGCGGAAGAACTGCTCATTCAGCTTCTAAGTTACCTCTGAATCCAAGCCGTACTGAATTTCACACTATGTGTAACATATCAAAGCTGAGCAACATGGCTGAAGTGCTCAGAATTAGTAGGCTTATTGTGTGGGATGAATCCAATATGGCACACAGAGGGGCTGTTGCGGCTTTAGACAGGACCCTCAAAGATATCTGTAACACCAACAAACTAATGGGAGGGTTGACACTTCTGCTGGATGCAGACTTCCGTCAAACCATACCAGTCGTGCCAAGAGGAACACGCGCTGACTAAGTTAAAGCAATTCTTAAATCTTCAAACCTTTGGCCTCAAATCATTGTTCTTTTTTAGACATTAAACATGAGGGTTCATTGGGAAAGTGACAAAAAAGCAGCAGAGTTTTCAGCTCTTCTCATGAGTATCGGTGATGGCAGCTTCAGTCCAGAAAATCGTAAAATTACTATTCCTTCAAATATCTGTCTACTCGTGAATACCTTACAAGACTTGGTTAAACATGTCTACGAAATCTCGACGAAAAAGGCGTGACTTGGTTAAGAGAGAGAGAGAGAGAGAGAGAGAGAGAGAGAGAGAGCTATCCTTACACGGAGAAATGACATGACTATAACTATAAACCAAATTTTAATTTAAGAACTACCTTCAGAAGCTACAACATATCAGTCTGTAGATTCAGTTGTGGAAGTGGAAGACGCAGTACACTATCCAGCGTTTCTCAACTCGCTAAATCCTCCTGGAACTCCTCAACATTATCTAAAGAGGGGCACCAATAATGTTACTGCAAAACTTACGGCCACCAAAATTTAGTAATGGCAAAAGACTATAAATCACGTGTCTGCACAGGAACCTAATCGAGGAAATTATTTTCACTGGCAGTGGCTCAAGGGAGACAGTTTTCAATCATCGCATCCCCGTTATACACACTTATGTCCCATTTCAATTCTAGAGCCTCCAATTTCCAGTAAGATTCGGCTTTAGAATGACAGTTAATAAGTCTCAAGGAGAGACCCTACAAAACGTTGGCCTTGATTTGAGGCAGGTTTGATTTTCGCAACTCCAGCTGTACGTTGCATGCTCAAAGAGTGAGTTCAGCGCACAACTTGGTCAAAATACAACTGGATGGCCGAACTGACCACTTGATATACAAATAGATCCTTAACAAATAACTATTAGTAACTTTTCGCTAAATTTATTGTTAATTTCCTACCTTTTTTCTCCTTTTTTCTTAAAGAAATCCCACCGGCTGATAAGCGCCGGTATTTTGCTAGTATATATATATATATATATATATATATATATATATATATATATGCCGGGCCACGCAGGGTATTTCTGTTTGTAGATATATATATATATTTTTTTATATATGCCGGGCCACGCAGGGTACTTCGGCTTGTAGATATATATAAATATTTTTTCTCTAAGCCTATTGATATTTATATAGCTTATATATACAAGCCGATGTACCCGGCGTGGCCCGGCATTGCACTATGACCTCATCCATTTGGGACCCGATAGTAACAATCCCATTCTACTATCGATTCCAGCACTTTCCCGGTTCCCAATGTGATCCCGTTCCACCTAGAGACCTCTGATTCCAATGTTATCCCATTTCTCGATTATGATTCTGACCTCGGTTTTTATTATGTTAATCAATGGGTACGCATTATCGTTGGGCTCCAGTCCAATGTTTGAGTTTGATCCCCATTCAGATCCTGTTCTTCTATGGCATCATGCTAAGTGCGACTTATTTCAAAAAGCTTTTGGATCCCATCATATAATCCCCGTAGAGCAATATAGATCCTTGTGGTACATCCTAGATTAAATTTACTATGCTCCATGAAACAGGTAAAAATTACTTTTCTGCGTAATTATTTCTCAAATGCGAAATAGTATACAATTTATTTTAACTACTGTAACTAAAGTACATTTAAATTGAAATAGAGACCTCATTTAGTAAAATATCGTTTGTGTTTGAGATGGGGGTGGGTCTATAAAATCATTGAGATAAATTATAGAATTAAAATTTAAAATTGTTCCTATTAAATTCGGTTTAAAAATGCTATAGATATCGGTTTTTTTTTTAAATTATCGAACGTTCTAGCAAATTTTAAATAGGCCCTAAATGGATTGGATATTCTTAGTTTTAAATCCATCGATCTTTCACTAAGAATGATGCAGTGTATTGGTACCAAGTTTTACCCTATATCCATCAATTCACTTAGAATCTCCAATTTTCTCTAAGCCTATTGATATTTATATAGCTTAAAATAGGAAAAATGAAACAGGCTCCCAAGGACCCAGAAAAATGGATATTATGAGTTCATTACCCTTCGGTATTTGAATATGGCTAATCAGGTACATGTGTACTACGTTTGGTCAAGATCTATCAATTCATGTTGGAGTAATAAGCTTATTGATATGTATATGGCTTATAAAAGAAAAAGGAAACGGGGCCCCTGGCCCCAGAGGAATGGATATTATGAGTTCAGTACCCTTTAATATTTTAACATGAATAATAAAGTGTATCTGTACTAAGTTGGGTTAAGATCAATCGATTCATGTAGCTGTATTTTTAGTATTGTTTATATAGCTCATTAATCATAAAATGAATTTTGGGCCCCCGGCCCAAAGCGGAATGTCATAATAAGTTCAAAACCCATTAAGAACTCGTTCTGGATGATAATGGATATATGTGCTACGTTCGGTCAAGATCCATCAATCAATTTTAAAGTTCTTGTGGAACAAACAAACAAACCAAAAAAATATTACTTATACTAGCGGGTAAATCCAGTATTTGCAGGATTGGCATTAGGACCCCATCGTTGAGTGACCATGATCCCATTGGAACCATAATCCCATTTTGACACCGATCCGGGCGCATTCCCGTTTCCCGGTGTTATCCTGATCCCGCTAGATCAATTCAACGGATGGATCCCGATACCAGTGTGGTCCATTTTTTTTGGTGATATCCTGATCCCGTTGGGATAAAGATTATGATAGTATCCCGACCATTTTTTGATCCCTTATAAAAAAATTACTTAGTGTGGCTGACAGAACAGCAAACTCCGGGACTGTCTGGAAATGAATGGAACTAACTTAAATTTCATTTGATCCCTTTATATATCTCCTTGGAACAGCTTAGAACCTTCTGGAACAATCTAGATTAAATTTAATAACATGATCGAAACATGTGTAAAAACTACATATCTAATATTTTTCAAATACGATAAGAATCTACAACAAATGCCATAATTATAATCCATTTCTAAATGGGGGCCCCAGGGGCCCATTTAATAACTGTTTCAATATAGTTATGCCTGAGATAAGATGCCCTTTAAATTAACTGAGGAGCCCCAGGGGCCCATTTCATAACTGTTTCAATATAGTTATGCCTGAGATAAGACGCCCTTTAAATTAACTGAGCGGCCCCAGGGGCTCATTTCATAACTGTTTCAATATAGTTATGACTGAGATAAGATGCCCTTTAAATTAATTGAGCGGCCCCAAGGGCCCATTTCATAACTGTTTCAATATAATTATGACTGAGATAAGATGCACTTTAAATTAACTGAGGAGCCCCAGGGGCCCATTTCATAACTGTTTCAATATAGTTATGCCTGAGATAAGATGCCCTTTAAATTAACTGAGCGGCCCCAGGGGCCCATTTCATAACTGTTTCAATATAGTTATGACTGAGATAAGATGCCCTTTAAATTAACTGAGCGGTCCCAGGGGCCCATTTCATAACTGTTTCAATATAGTTATGACTGAGATAAGATGCCCTTTAAATTAATTGAGCGGCCCCAAGGGCCCATTTCATAACTGTTTCAATATAATTATGACTGAGATAAGATGCACTTTAAATTAACTGAGGAGCCCCAGGGGCCCATTTCATAACTGTTTCAATATAGTTATGCCTGAGATAAGATGCCCTTTAAATTAACTGAGCGGCCCCAGGGGCCCATTTCATAACTGTTTCAATATAGTTATGACTGAGATAAGATGCCCTTTAAATTAACTGAGCGGTCCCAGGGGCCCATTTCATAACTGTTTTAATATAGTTATGACTGAGATAAGATGCCCTTTAAATTAACTGAGTTGCCCCAGGGGCCCACTTCATAAATGTTTCAATATAGTTATGCCTGAGATAAGATGCCCTTTAAATAAATTGAGCGGCCCCAGGGGCCCATTTCATAACTGTTTCAATATAATTATGACTGAGATAAGATGCACTTTAAATTAACTGAGGAGCCCCAGGGGCCCATTTCATAACTGTTTCAATATAGTTATGCCTGAGATAAGATGCCCTTTAAATTAACTGAGCGGCCCCAGGGGCCCATTTCATAACTGTTTCAATATAGTTATGACTGAGATAAGATGCCCTTTAAATTAACTGAGCGGTCCCAGGGGCCCATTTCATAACTGTTTCAATATAGTTATGACTGAGATAAGATGCCCTTTAAATTAATTGAGCGGCCCCAAGGGCCCATTTCATAACTGTTTCAATATAATTATGACTGAGATAAGATGCACTTTAAATTAACTGAGGAGCCCCAGGGGCCCATTTCATAACTGTTTCAATATAGTTATGCCTGAGATAAGATGCCCTTTAAATTAACTGAGCGGCCCCAGGGGCCCATTTCATAACTGTTTCAATATAGTTATGACTGAGATAAGATGCCCTTTAAATTAACTGAGCGGTCCCAGGGGCCCATTTCATAACTGTTTTAATATAGTTATGACTGAGATAAGATGCCCTTTAAATTAACTGAGTTGCCCCAGGGGCCCACTTCATAACAATTTCAATATAGTTATGCCTGAGATAAGATGCCCTTTAAACTAACTGAGGGGCCCCAGGGGCCTATTTCATAACTGTTTCAATATAGTTATGTCTGAGATACGATGCCCTTTAAAAATCAGTCGAATTAATAATAAGGTTAACATTTTAGATTGTTCCTATTAAAATCTGTTTTAAAATGCCGTCGATATAGCTTTTTAAAATTATCAAACTTTTTGGAAAATTCTAGATTGGATGTTCTTAATTTTAAATCAACCGATATTTTCATACAAACTAAGAAGGGTATTGCTACAAAGCTACGCCTATATTTACCAATTCATATAGAACCTATAGTGTTGTCTAAGCCTATTGATATATTATACATATTTTTTAGGGAAAAATGAATTTGGGCCCAGGCCCCAGGGTATAGGATATTTTGAACCAATACCCTTCAGTATTTACTAATGGATAATCAAATGAATGTGTAAAAAGTTTGGTAAAGAGCCATCTATAGATGTAGGAGCATTTGTTAATAAATGTATTTATATAGTGCATTGAAGAAAAAATGAAATGGGGTACCCGGCCCCAGAGGGATGGATATTATGAATTACGTACCCATCGGTACTTGAATATGGATAATAAAATGCATGTGTTCTATGTTTGGTCAAGATCCATCTAAGAATGTAGGAGTATTTGTTGTTAGTCTTATTTATATCGGTCATATAAGGAAAAGAAATTTAGGGCCCACGGCCCCACACGGAATGTTTTTACAATTTCATAAAAAGTTCCTTCCGGATAATGATGACTATAAGTGCCAAATTTGGTCAAGATCCACCAATCCGTGTAAAAGGCTTTGTGGAACAAACAGAAACCGCCCGCCACAAACAAACAAATGTTCATATATATATATATATATATATATATATATATATGGTGTATATGATATGTTAGGTATTTAAAACAAGTTTTGCGCAAGTTTTATATAGGTCGGCAATGATTTAATAAATTGTATTTAAGCTATTAATTTACCTTTATTAAAAGGCTTTGTGAAAAAAAAAAAAACCGCCCGCCACAAACAAACAAATGTTCATATATATATATATATATATATATATATATATATGGTGTATATGATATGTTAGGAATTTAAAACAAGGTTTGCGCAAGTTTTATATAGGTCGGCAATGATTTAATAAATTGTATTTAAGCTATTAATTTACCTTTATGGACACGTTAATAAATTTTAAATTTTCAATTCAGTATTAATTTGTACTTAGGAGTAGAAAAAATAGGACGAACATATTCAAAGAAACAATGACTTATAGGGCATGTATGCAGCCTAAAGAATTCGTTGAGTTTAAAAGAGAAATCAATTTTTTTCTAAGCTACCTACATTAAAACACCTTTATAGACATCTGTTGTAATTAATTGTTACAAACTGGTTAGTGTATTTTAATAACCGTTTCACTATTTAAGTTTTTTGGGGTTTTTTGTGTCCCTTATTATCTTCTGTAAAGACCTCCCCGTCTCTATTTGATGGTGGTCATATCTTCATGACATGCTCCTAATTTCAATCTAAGACATAACTCCATTTTTTTTTAAGGTACGCACGTCCATTTCAATTGTTATTAAATTCAACATCATTTAACTCTTTGTTTTAAATGGAACCTTTGTGCTATTTCAGTTACAGCACAATATTAGATTTATTAGTTAAAAAAAGAAAAACAAATTAACTCAATCTCTTTCTCTTTAATGTTAAGTTTTTTGTTTTTTTTCTTAATTATTGTCTTAGCAGCCTCTTCCCTTATAGTCTATGCTAAGAAATTTAAGACAAAATAACTAATTGTCTGTGTAATTTATGTAAAGAAAATAAAATGTACTCACTCTTCGACTTTTACTTGCTACAGCTGATTCTCTCTTCTGTTCTTGTATAGAACGAATCAGATCTTATATAGACAAATTGTGCAATTTCATGGATGGTTGGCCACATTGATCAGTTGTGGAAGCTTTCATAACACAAGGGTTCATGGTCAGGGGCTCTCAATCTATGTAGACAAGATGATGCTAGACTTTGTGTCCTAGATTATAGAGTTTTAGGATTGTATAGCAAAATAAAACTATTTTATGAAACTGTAGTTGTAAAATAAAAGCAAACACTCTGATTCTAAATTATGTTAAATACTTTTATAAATTATATTCACGTTAGTGAAATAAATGAACACAACATAATTGAACTTAATTGATAATCTATTTTTTCCAGGTGTGTAATATGTTACAGATTAAAAGAAACTAGCACGTTTGCATAAGTGCAGATATAATCATCGCAGTCTCCTCACTATTATTGTTTTATATCTCTTGATTTTCTCGCTTAAAATAACACCACACAATATACTTAGGCTAAAAGCTGATGGTAGACTTTGGTAATGAGAGTACATTGAAACATTACCCATATTAAATGGCAACTTTTCAACTCAATTTAGATGCAATTAGCTATCTTTTTTTTTTTTGCTCAATAGTTTTTAATTGTAAATGTAATAGTTTATCTTTAAAGATGTATAATTCGAATACATTTCAAAGACTTTCCAAATAAAACAACAGAAATCATGTTCTAAAATTAACAAGTTTCACTAAAGTTATAGACTCGATTTATTCGGCGATACTCCTTGTTGTGAGCGAGAGTTGTTGTGAATGTTGGGTAGGGGGAGTTGTGGATCGTGAGTGTTTTGAAGATATGGATAACTAAACTGTTTTTTGCAACACGTTTTCCACACACAAAAAAGATCATACATTTCCAAAAGTCAAATGAAACATTACTAAATAATGTATGATTTAAACTTGTAACGACACTATATGTGAGACAGAAAAGAAAAGAGTATTGGTTTGGATCAACGTTTTACTTATCCTTTATATTACGATATGTTAATTTCTCACTTTTTCCTTTTGCAATATCCAATAAAAATAATGTAGACAACTCATATCTATCTCATTGCATTGCATAGTTTTTCTAAATAGCAAAGTAGATGGAGTTGCCAGAAATACAAGTAAGTGATTAATCAACAAACACTTTTTGTTTCACTTTTATTGATTTTTTTTAAATATCTGATCGGTGTTATTTTTTATTGATGCATAAACAATTTTTTTACTGTTTGATTTGCAGTATTATTATTATTTTTTAAATGCAAAGGAAACATATATTTTATGTAATTAAACTGACAAATACTTTAAACATATCACAGATTTATAAAATCATGATCACGAGCTTTACTCATCATTTCCATTTGATTCAAATCGTAGTCAACAATTCGGTTCTTCAATTATTTACTTGTGATTTTTAATTAGTAAAGAACCAATATGTAGCTTTTTTACAAACATAATATTACGATTTAGGTTTTATAAAAAATATAAACATTACAGTTGGAATTTTAAAAGAAAAAGGTTCAGAATTTCACTTTCTAAAATATATAATTGAAAATTCTCAATGATATTATGTTGTAATACTTGCCTCTTAACTGAGTGTTAAGCCAACAATTAAACTTAAGCTTTCAGCCTAATTGCATAGACATATTGGAGGCAAATATACATGAAACTTTTGGCAATAAAAAAGAACTTTGCCAATAAATCCATGTGTTATCATAACCAAACTGTCGTTACTTTCATTAATATGCATTGATGACTTTTGACACAGCTCGCCACAGCTGTAGAGCTGTAGAGCCATGGTGTAACAGCGTAGATCAGACTGATGTTATGTCAGCATAAAGCAAGCCCGAAAAAAGCATACATTTTACTGTAACTAGCAAGACAAATAACTTTATTTCAAATACCTTATAGCATCTACAATAAATAAATAATCAATTGAATAAAAAAGAGATGCTAGAGTAGGCATCAGATGCAGTCAGCTTTCTATAGTGACATTATTAGTAAAACTATTAATGAAATGGAGTCAAGTCAAAAATTGTGCTCTTATTAATATATGTATATATATTTATATATACATATTTATGTATGTATACATATATATATATATATATAGCCTTTAGCCAATTTAGGATATACATATTTGTAAAAAGAGAATGTAGCATTTTTTTCACAAATATAATACCATATGATTTAAATATATTGTCATCCTCTTAAAAATGTACACATCCTATATCCTACCTCCGATATGTACACACCAAAGAGGGTCAATTATTTATCCAATTCATTCCTTTATTTTGAGACGTATCTTATGCTGCCTTTGGAAAAGTGAACAAGGCCTTACGTCCAGATTTAAATAAATTTATACAATCTTTCACCGGATTGTAGTCCTTTCCATACCCATACTAAGATATTTTGCACTTCATATGGTTCGTTCTTATTTGTATGAGTTATAAGTTGATTAGTGAATGCCATTTGGCTATGGAAGTGCGCTGCGCTGATTGGCTTAAACTGCATTTTCTTATTAGAATTATATTTAATGGTTAGAATTTATTACGTTATAATTTTAATAAAAGTATATTTTAAAATAAAAAAGAAAAAACTTTTTAAATGTTAAAATATTCAAAGCTAAAATGTGTGTGTGTTTTATTAACAATTCAAAAAGCAATCAATTGTATTTATTAAGTTACATTTAAAAGGGAAAATGCATTATCAGTTTTGTCAAGCACGGTTATTAAATTTAAAGAAACCTAAGAGTGTTGGCAAAAAGGCTATTCACGCTATGACGTCATTGGCGTGATTATTTAGAACAAATTAATTTTAATTTTAATTCGCAATATGAACAACGCACTAAAAGACGCACTAAAAACTACTGATGTCTGGGTTCTCCAGATAAATGTGATTACGTTGTAATTCTTTAAGCACAATTTTTTATATTTTTTATTTTTTCATAATAATAATAATAATAATAATAATAATAAGTGGTCTTATATAGCGCGGTACCCCGGCCTAGGGCTGGGCTCACCGCGCTGTAACTTTCAAACACATATAAAATGCTTAAAATAGTTCCTTAGTTGATACTTTAAATATATTTGTAATTTTATAGTAATAATATTTAAACTTATACTAAAATAAAAGTGGATTTAAAATATTTTTTTGGACATTTAAGTTTATTCGATTTCCGTAAAATAATAAAAAATAACTAAGATTGTTTTGAGGAATCCGAATGTACTTAAAAAAATTCTCCCATTTTGCGTTATGTGAACCTAGCTCATTATTATATATATAATCAGAAAGATAGTAATATTCAACCAAATATAGAATTCCCACATGCAAATATTTAAGTCGATCAATCAGATATAGCAATTAATTCACATCTTATATAGAAATAAATTTAATCAGTTTTAGAACATTTTACTAATATACGTATACTTTTTCTAAATCTAAATTGGACATAATTAAATCAGATTATGATTAAAAGAATAAGACAAATTTAGAACATATTTTTTTCAACAAAATTTATATTTTCAAAAGGAGTTGTCAAGTTTTTAATTTAGCGTTAGTAAATTGTTTAATATTTAATTTTAACTAAATTTTTATGATAAGGAGTAGCAATTAAATCAAATGCATCCACTCTTAAATAAAATATGTAAAATTACTATTTTAAATATACTAAATTTAAGATAAGAAATTTCAAACTACCAAGTTGTTTCCATAAGTCAAAAAATGAAGAATACGATTAATTGGTGTATTTCGATAAGTTAGAAATTTAAAAAAAAAATATGTGTATCTACTGAATTTGATACACAGCTGCATAATATCTGTATTACTTTAGATCTAACACAAAAGGCCAAAAAATGCATCTGATATGTCAGCAGAGAAAATTTTTTTCACAGATATCTCTTAGTCATTCCTTTGTTTTATTTAATAAATATCCCATGTATTTGAAAGCATTTATTTTTCAAAAGTGAAGTATCTAATTTTAATAGTCTAATCGGTCGGTGCTTCTATTAAAAATAGTCACATATTTCTTAATGGTTGTTAACTACATGCGTTTTGTGAATATATAAATAAATAGATAGATAGATAGATAGATAGATAGATAGATAGATAGATAGATAGATAGATAGATAGATAGATAGATAGATAGATAGATGGATAGATAGATAGATAGATAGATAGATAGATAGATAGATAGATAGATAGATAGATAGATAGATAGATAGATAGATAGATAGATAGATATATAGATAGATAGATAGATAGATAGATAGATAGATAGATAGATAGATAGATAGATAGATAGATAGATAGATAGATAGATAGATAGATAGATAGATACTAGTTTCAAAGATAGATATATACTTACAACTAAAATTCATTAATTTTGTAATAAATCAGTGTCAGTATTTTATTATGAAAAGCGCTACGCAATAACCAAATAGATGAGAGCAATTTTCGAAGTGAAAACATTCATTTTGTGTGCCCACCTGTGGTTAATGAAATCTTCACACGGGATCTAAATATATCGCCTTCTATTGATGGAAAAGCAAATGTTACGCTATGTTTAATCTGCTGTATCAGATTAACAATATAGCCACCATTCAAAATTTGATTTCAGTTTGGTCAATTTTTTTCTGTGGATCATGTTTCAAAACTACAAGTCCTTGGCAAATTTGTACAGAGTATAAAATGTTTTTGTTTTATTAGCACAATCTACTACTACCCGAAAATGATAAACATAAAGAAACATCAAAATCTCAGAAAAAATGTTAAATTAGTAAATTCTATTGAGATCATATTTCTGCAAACTGTCTTTTCCTTGTGTAAGTTAAGCTAACCATCCAAGGTTAACTTCATCCGCCCACTCACAGTGATGTTTTTACTTCTCTGGCTATAGCTATGGTTTGAACTCTTGGTTTACAGTCACACTATATAGAAACGCATATCTTCTTCTTCTATATTATAAGGGCCCACTATCAATTTATTGATAATTTTTGCTCCTATGCGCGTAGATGGGATTTGCAATTTTTCTATGCCTGGTGTTGATAAGGAAATTTCACAGATTTCCAGTGCCACTTTGTGAGAGAATCATGCACTTGGGGTTTGAGGCTTGAAGCAATAGGCACAACTGTGTCTAGTGTTGTCGCCTCAACCGTTTCTTTTTAAATTCTTGATCCAGTCCCTGACTGTCTTGGGCAGGAATGAGCAGTTCCTATACTGGCTTCTTTATAATGTTTTTTACATGCCTTCTGACGTCAACGACGCGCAATTTAATTTGTTTAAAACTGATTAAATTTTTATGCCGCAATCTAATTGCTATTCAAATTTCTAAAATATTCTGGGAACCGATGTCATAGTTATTTATCTATTATAATTTATAGCTGAAATAGATTTAAAGGGATACCATGTAATGTATCAGTTAATGTTTTTAAATTTTATTTTTCTGACTTAAAATTGTAAACAAATGTTTAAAATTAAATAAGTTTGATTTTCATATATTAAATAATAAAAAAGTGTCTATTAATGCATTATACATACTTGATTACACCGGTATAAGTGTTGGAATAGCTTTCAACTTTCAACAGAATGTTCAAGCGTAGTTTGATGTATTAGCTTAGGGGGGGGGGGCGGGTTGTGCTTAAACTAACTTTTTGGAGAATTCCACGTTATTAATGCATTATACATACTTGATTACACCGGTATAAGTGTTGGAATAGCTTTCAACTTTCAACAGAATGTTCAAGCGTAGTTTGATGTATTAGCTTAGGGGGGGGGGGGCGGGTTGTGCTTAAACTAACTGTTTGGAGAAATCCACGTATGTGCCTATGTAAGGTGACATAAAAAATATACAGGACATGGTCCTACGATTGTTTTTTAAGGATAAGAAATAGTCTTCGGCAACAAAAAAGTCACTGACTGCAGAGAATCTCTTGACAACTTGGCATATCTGCGTATATATAAATGATTAATGTAGCAAAAAATTTTTTTTTTGGTTTTGGAAATATGAAAAATATTATATTACAGAGATAACAAATCTTCAATAGTATTTTCATCTACCTTGATATAACCTATGTCAAAACTGAATTTCTGTAAAATAATTGCCCTCTGGTGACTCTTGAAATACTAAATTTAGCAGTAATTAGATATTTTAATGATTGACGATAACAAGGAAGAATAAATCTGACACCCATTAGATAATAAACAAATTATTGAATGGCAAGCATTCCCTTTCTATTGTTGAACATCGCGTTTCCCATACCATTATTTTACAACTGATATACTAAACAGGATGATGGATATTGTTTCTGATCTGTAATAGAATGCACCTAGTCTTTTGGTCGAAGAGTCTTTTCGAACTACGACTTGGCCATTATTTCCCGTATCCGTAAATTTCACCGAAAGAAATTTTGTCGATTGTAAATTGATCGACGGAAGTTTGGTCGAACGGAAAAGTTGATCGAACAGAAGTTTGGTCGAAAGGAAATTTGATCGAACGGAAGTTTGGTCGAACGGAAATATGATCGAAAGAAAATTTGGTCGATTGTTTTTTAAAACTAGGAGGTGCCAGGGAGAAATGTGGATAGTGTAATTTGTTCGAATTACACTTTGCTCGACTGAAATTTGATTCTATTTTTATTTTTATTTTTCTTGTTAATACATTTTTATGTTTAAGTCTTGCGGGTAAGAATTATGGAGATCTGTTCCAGTGTTCGAAAGGATGTGTGTAAGAAAGGAATTTTGTTAAAACTAAAAAAATACGAAACAGTAGCTATTTCATCATTGAGAAACTAACATTTCAAGTTCACATTTAAATACCACCACTAAAACGTTTTTTTAAATGTATTCTTTCGAACAGTTTTTCTATCTCAATCTTAGCCACGTTTTTATAAAAATTCTTATAAAATAGGATAACCTTATTTAAATATGTGACGCGGGACAACACTGATTTCTAACAACAAAAGCTCTAATTTTGTTCAGTAATTAGTGGCATCAAACCGATGGGTAGTCCTTAAATGACAAGTAGTCAAAATGACATCCTTGTCAGAGGATAACTTTGTTACAAGCACAAAAAATAAATAAAACTTGTAGTTGATGGCTACATCTACCTGAAAGAAAGCAGCGTAACGATAAAATCTATTGGAAGTGCGAAAACTTCAAAAAACTTTCTTGCCCTTGTCGAGTGGTAACTGTTGACAACACTATTATTACCAAACAAAGTAACGAGAAAATCCATGCAGGCGAACCAGATTAAAAGAGACGCTATAACCACATGCGACTCTCCGCATTATATTTTATATAATGCTTCATTAAATTTAACCCCAAAAACGAAAGGTGAATTCTCTTGAGTTAAAGCAATGAAAAGAAACATAAGAAATCATAGAATAAAAGAAACTCGGGGTCCAGCTTTTCTTACTCAAAGGAGGGACGTCAGATTCATACGTGAATATATTTCTACAGAGAAAGGTGCAGACTTTCAACTGTTTTATTCTTGGCCGGTAGATGACAGAATTTGAGTTTTTCAACCTGAAATAATCTACGTTTACTTTCAAGCTCAAAAAACTGGTATGCAGATGTTACTTTTAAAACGGTACCACCTTTATTTGAACAAGTGTATGCAATACATGGCTTACATGAACATACTGCTGTTCCATTAGTTTATGAACTTCTTCCAAACAAAACTGTACAAAGTTATATAGAACTTTTAAGAGCTATCAAAGACTTGGAGTCTATTTGTAATTCTCATACGTTTCTCATAGACTTTGAGCTTGCAATGGTAAATGCCATAAATGTTGAGTTCCCTCAAACAATTATTCGAGGATGCTTTTTTCACTTCTGCCAGTGTATTCATAGCCATTTGCAAACAAATGGCTTGAAGCTAAATTACAACTGTGACCCCGAATTTGCATTAAGGATACGAATGTTATCTGCCTTAGCATTTGTTCCTACACAACATGTGGTAGAGTATTTTGAGTTACTTTGCAACAGAAATATTTTACCCCCTGAAGCTCAAGTAGTTGTTGACTATTTTGAGGACACATGGATCGGTCGACCTAATCATAGTCACCGTCGTCCACCTCGATTTCCCATTCATATGTGGAATTGCTTTGATGCTAGTCAACAAGGTTTGCCAAAAACCAACAATGCTCTTGAAGGTTGGCACAGGGGCTTTCAGAACCAAGTTTGCGCTGACCACCCCAACATTTGGAAATTTATAAAAGCTATCAAACGTGAACAAAGTTGGAACGAACTTCACATTGAACAATACATCAGTGGTCAAGAGCCTCCTCCAGGAAGAAGACAATATAAAGATTCAGCAGAAAGACTCACTCGCATTGTCAATTCTTTTGAACCCAATATTCAGGCTGAGGACTACTTACGTGGAATAGCACATAATATTACCTACTAAAGTGTGACATTAAATTTAATAAACCAACAGTCACAATAGAACTGTTTTATTATATTCATATAACATATATAACTGTATGATACTGTATTGTGGGATATAGTTCTTTTAAAGTTCATAACATCTTGTGATGTTTGACAAGACCCATTTGTTTCTTTATTTTATCTGTGAGCACTGTAACTTTTCTGAAATTATTGTCTATCAGAACTTACTTCATGTCAAGAAATGAAGTATACCCATTGTGTATTCCTTTCTATTATTACTCTATGAAACAATATGTAACATGACCTTATGTTATTGTAACTTTTTCTTATAATTATAAATGAGGTTTTCATCTTGCTAATGTGTTTTAGATGTTGGAATAAATTAAACATTTTATGCATTGTTTCTTGTTAAACAGTTTAGTAATGTTTAAATGGATTTAATTAAAAATTGAAATGATCGATACCACAGTAAACTTTTCTACTTTGAGAGAATATATATATATATATTCTTTTAGTTAGTGACAACTGACAAGAAATAAATTATTTTTTAAACTACTTTTGACAAATTTCTTTTTTTATTTATATTGTGTATAAAAACAAATAAATATCTCATGTCTCAAATATATTTTAGTATTTAGATCGACCTATTTACTGAGAATTTACAATGAAGTCTTTAGGTCATCTGGGCTGAAGAAAACCCATGTTCATCTAGTTTCTAGAATACAGTGTGACTTTTTTCTGTGCCAATGTTTTGAAAGGGATTCAAATGGTGTCCTCAGACCCTGGTTTTAAATTGTTATTTTCATGAAGAAAATCAATGTTATCTTTTCATTTTTTTAAAGATTGTTTGCAAAGTTAAGTCAATATTTTTCTAAGAATTCGTTAAGTGAGTATTTTAATCACTCATTTTAACCAAAGCCTAAACTTTTGTACATCATCATATACAATTGTCTTATGTAAAGATTAATGGTATATTATATTATTTTGTTAATACACAGACTTAATGTCAAGCATTTGATAAGGATCCCTTAAACATTGTTCCCAAAGTAAAACATGCAATTAACATATATATAATGTACATGCAAATTTAAAGTATTGTTTTTGCACAAATATTGTACATTATTAGTATAGAACTTCGTGTACCAGAAAGTTTCAAATAAAATCCCAATAGAACCAATCAATGTTTTTTTTTTTAAAAAAGATTAAATATAAAGCGACACTGTTATATAAATTAGGAGGCGTTAAAATTCCACAAGTGAAGAAAGTCATTATTTTGTCAAATTGAAATACACTGATAATTCAGTTTGAAAATCTTGTTTCATTTATTTCTATTATTATCATTATTAGTTGTTTTATATAGCGCGGTACCCTAGACCTAACTTAAATTTCTCAGTGTGTAAAGATATTTGAATTATTTAATTAAAATCAGGTGAAGGGAAAAACAGTATGTTAATTTCAACTCAAACTATTATTTTTATAGTATTAGAATTTAAATTATCTTATAATTTATTTCTTTTAACTTATTATTTTATTTATTTACTTTAAATGTTTTTATTTCCAAATGTAATAAAATGGACTCTTTTTTTTATTTGATATTTTGCAAAATTGTGTTAATTTTTAAATTGTATTTTTTAAGAAACAGTCTTTTTGACACACTTTAAAAGAATGTGTTTCTTTAAGTTCAATGTATAACGGATTGTATGTGAGAGATTTGAATTTTCCAAATGTATTATTTTACAGGAAATATGACATATATACTATTAAATCTAACACAACAGTCTGTAACGATCTGAAGCTGGACTTTGTCAAATTTTTTCCATGGTAAACCCGCCCTAGGAAACCCTTGTAAAATAACTCCTTTCCCTCCCCTCAAGTTGCCCCGCAGTCACTTAGCACGAATGAGTTCCCTTGTGTTATCGCATTCCTGCATCAGTTCGCTCACATCCAGAGAGTGCTATTTGTGGTCAACTCATCTCACCGAACAACCTTGAGGAAATAATACCATCCCCCCCCCCTCATTTTTGCCCTGTAGACAGCAAGATGGAGTTTCGTCCCTTGCTGGTTTTGCATTTTCTAGACAGAAAGTTCACGCCAAGGCCTGAATAAGGATATTCACCTGAGCTTTGAAGGTTGAAGGTCAAACCCGCAACATTGAAAGTGATTTTCATTGGATGGAAAAACATACAACATTTGAATCAACCAATTGAATCATCAGCTAATCGTCACCCAACTCGAATAAATAGCCTGAACAAGCAAGAATCTGTCTATTAGGATCTGATCACTTGACTGCGAATGTTGGAAGGATTTGGACTAAGAACTTCGTCAGCATGATACATAACTGCAACCTAGGATCTTAGCAAGTATATGACTTTTAAGATCTGATCACTTGATTGTGGACGCTTAAGTTACTAGACTTAGTACTTCACTGGCGTGATACTTAACTGCAACTGCTACCTATAGTACTAGTATGTACGCAACCATGATTTTGACATTATGGTATTGCACTTGTATTGTTCATTCGCTATGTCGCAAATATTCGATCGTGTTTGATCTTATTCTAATAATGCCTATATTTACATTTTATTAATATTATGAATTCTATTATATCATGGGGGGGGGGTAGGTTGTTGTTCCAACTTGCCCATGTCTCTTTTAACGAGAAGACAATATGTATACTATGTACCTGTAAATTTAATGATTGTTAATGGTACCATGTCCAATACTTTTTAATTAAAATGTGTGCGTGGTCTAACATTGTCACTATGCAACATATGCTCTAGCCGACAATGACAAGACTTATAATGCCATCCATAAATTGGATGTATATTTGTACAAGCTACGTCACCTTCCATACATCGATCTGATTTCGTTGCTGTTGGATCGGGACTAATCAGCCTATGGATATTCGGCTGGATACTTATCCATTTTTTTATCATTTTGCCTTTAGCCTGGTTTCTATTACTGAACCGACTTACCTTGAAGCTGGAACTAGGGGATTGATCAACATCCTACACCAAACTATCTGGCAGCTAGGACTTCGAGATCCACGGACTCTCACTACCACGATTTTTCGCGAAAGAGTCATCTTCCCCTCGCAGACATCCCAAGGAATCTACGACAGGGAACTCCGAATTTGCTACGCTCATAACAGCTCCGAACGTCGGAACCGGGACACGCTTCTGGAAGAGAAGGACTCCCACACTGTGTGATCCACTGAGACCATCACAGAAGCTATAAGGGCTAAGTTTACGAAGGTCGAGCATAGAACTTGATCAATATAGCAGTAATAATGATGATACCGTCTGTATGTTAGGGACACTTGCTTTGCGTCGATATGCCTTTCTAATTGGATGAAATCCATTTGATGTATAATATACATATTATATTATATATTAAGCACCAAGAGTGTTTTACGGAGGAGAGGAAGTTGTAAATATTATTATCTAATATATATTTGCAGTTAATTTCTCCTTTAACTAAGACTTCTATTCAGTCTATACTATATGTATATAGAGAGGTGTTATGTCTGTGTGGTGATTTGACTTAAATAACGAATCCTTAGACAGAGTGCCAAGAGGAGATCTCATACGAGAGATACTCCTCACTAATAAGTCATAAGTTAGATCAAAGAGATGTCCGCTGGGACGAGCATATTAACAATGTATGTAACCAAGCAAACAAGACCCTAGGGTTCTTAAGGCGAAATCTAAAGATTGGCAACTCCTGTGTGAAAGAAAGAGCATGTAAAGCCTTTATCCGTCCGATTTTAGATTATACATCTTCAGTCTGGGACCCATTTACTCGGAAGAGCATTGACAGGTTGGAGGCGGTCCAGCGACGAGCAGCACGCTTTGTCCTAAACCGCTACAGGAATAACTCTAGTGTTGGCAGCATGCTAGAAACACTAGGCTGGTCACCATTGGAGAAACGACGACGACAATCCAGGCTCTCCATGATGTACAAGATAAATAATGGGCTGGTCCACTGTTCCAGTATTAAACAGAAACTCGTCCCTCTCCCCCATAGACAGCGACGAGGCCATGACAGGCAATTCAGGCTCATACCAGCAAGAAGCCAGTATAGGAGCTGCTCATTCCTGCCCAAGACAATCAGGGACTGGAACCATTTTTCAAAAGGAACAGTTGAGGCGACAACACTAGACACATTTGTGTCTATTGCCTCAAGCCTTCAAACCCCTAGTGCATAATTTCCTCATCACCACCAGTAACAGAAACATTGCAAATCCCATCTACATGCATAGGATCCAAAATGATCAATAAATTGATCGTGGGCCCTTAAGATATAGAAGAAGAGAAGAAGAAGATAAGAGTGACTGCAACAGCTATCGTGGAATATCCCTCCTCAGCATAGTTGGAAAGCTTTCGCCCGAGTTGCATTAACACGCCTGAAGACCCTAGCATCGCGTACACTCCCAGAATCGTAATGTGGTTTTCGCACCGGTAGGTCAACCATAGAAATGACCTTCTCTCTGCGCCAGCTGCAGGAGAAGTGCAGGGTGCAACATGTGCCTTTATACATTGCGTTTCTCGACCTCACTATGGCTTTTGATCTTGTCAGCAGAAGCGGCCCTTTTCAGATCCTAAAAAAGATAGGCTGCCCTACACGACTGCTTAATATCATCAAGCAGCTCCACAAAAACATGCAGGGCACAGTGTGCTATAACGGTGCCGCCTCAGAAGCTTTTCCAGTGAATAGTGGAGTAAAGCAAGGTTGCGTGCTAGCTCCTACTTTAGTTGCAATCTTTTTCTCCATCCTACTCCAGTATGCCTTTCAGAACAACAGCGAGGGGATATACATCCACACTAGAGATGACGGCAAATTATTCAAAATTGTCCGCCATAGAGCTAAGACTAAAACAAGAAAGGTCTTGCTGCGTGAGTTCTTGTTTGCGGACAATGTCGCTTTGGTATCTCACACAGCTTACGGCCTGCAGAGCCTCGTATCCAGCGTATCCGCTGCCTGCAAAGAGTTTGATCTGACAATTAGCCAAAAGAAAACTAACATTATGGCACAGGTCGCTGACTCCCTCCCCACTATCGCAAACGAAGATTACAACTTGGATACTGTTGACAGATTCACATATCTGTGATCCAACATATCGAGCACCCTCTCAATGGAGGATGAGATAAGTGGGAGGATAGGGAAGGCCGCAACTGTTATGGCCAGACTGAAGAAAAGAGTCTGGTCAAACGCCAAACTCACAACAAGAACTAAGCTGCAGGTGTACCAGTCGTGCGTACTGAGCACACTTCTGTAAGGATGCGAGTCGTGAACCACATACTCTACACACGAAAGACGGCTCAATGGCTTCCACCTCAGATGCCTGCGTAACATCCTTGACATTAAATGGCAAGACAAAGTCCGCAACACTGATGTCCTGTTCCTAACAAACATGTGTAGCGTCACAGCCATGTTAATCCAAAGACGCCTCCGCTTGCTTGGACACGTCAAGCGAATGCAATTTGGTCGCATAGCAAAGGACGTGCTATACAGCGAGCTGGCGACAGGGAAAAGGTCAGTTGGACGGCCTCGTCTGAGATACTTAGACATATGCAAAATCGACATGAAGTCGGCCAACATCGACAACTCAAACTGGGAGGAGCTGGCAGAGGATTGATCCTCATGGCAGGGCATCGTAAAGGCAGGATCACTACATGCCGAGGAGCAAAACAGGGTGGAAACAGCTGCAAAAAGAGCGAGGAGGAAGGCCGTTAAATACTGCTCCACCGCAATCGTTTGTGGGAAATGCAACATTGACTGCCATTCGAGGATTGGTCTCACCAGCCACACCAAGAGCTGCAAGCAATAAAGATAATCTATCGTCTCCCGCAGACGGAAAGATGCCATACATATATACAGTATGTTATTAAATGGTTTGAATAAAAAAAAAATTGTTTCAACATTAAGCAATTCAAATTAATGTGTTTAGAATGTAACCCTTATTTCTTTTGATTGTTTTTAAAATTAATTTATTTCCAGGGTTCTACAAAGTGACAAACCTGAATTATACGTGTACATCAATGTATACATCTTTGTGGAAACAAATACATCTGTCAGGAGTATGAGTAAAACAAAGAAGCTACCCACATAAATATAACATGTATTGAACTACAAGTACAAAAGAAATAAAAAAAGTGTGCTTTAATTATGGGTTTGTGAAAATATTTAAGACAAAAATTCGCACTTGTTCTTGATAAGGCGCCATCCTTAAGTTTTTTGTCGTTCAAACGGCTGAGACCGAAAACCATGTATGCTTTTTCTTTTGATGTCGATTTTAGTTTTTTTAAAATATAAAATTACATTTCCATCTGCCAAAATTTAACTATGCATATTTTAGAGAGAAATGTGACGTCTCCTTGTATACCTCTTGCATGAGAGAGTAAATGAACAAAAGAGATTTCATAAAACTCTAAACATTTCAGCCGTACTAACGTTTTTTGAACCTTTTTCGTCTTCATAATATGGAGCATTGAAAAATTTCCAGCATTTATATTTGAATTCTATATCTCAAAGTTATCATTTAAACAGAACCTCACGCTTCGTATGCAGACGTAAGAAATACATTTAGAAAAATACTTCCCACAGAAGTGGCGTAAAAAAAGTCGTGCCACATATGGCATGCCATGATTTCTACCGAATCCTTTCCAAAAGAAAAAAAAAAAAAACACAAAAAACTCTGCAGTCTAGGAAAAAAGTACCCCCTAGGTCAGGGGGTCGGGAACATTTTTGTGCAAGAGAGACATAGACACCAAATAGTTTGAAAAGTAATTCTGTGAGAGCCTTACATTATGTTTAAAACTGAAAATTCAGAAAATGTGTGACTTTTGAATAATTTCAACACTAAAAATGAAAGAATGATGTCTCTGAATTATTTTTTAATAACATTGTTATGTTGTTGCTAATCAATAATAAGTATTTTTTACCATATCTTGCGATTTTTTCTTATTTTTTTTTAATAGAACATTTGTCTGCGAGCCAGATGCAGCCATCAATAGAGCCACATGTGGCTCGCGAGCCTTATGTTCTCGACCCTGACCTAAGAGGACCACCCCTTTCCTACGCCATTGTATGCAGATCCTCATGACGTGTAAACCAATTATAATGGCAATTAACATGGAATATAAAGTAATGGAGGGACTTTTTTTATAGAAAAATTGACTGTACAATGTCATCTATATCATGGCAAATAAGAACGCACTTTAAATCATCGCCATATAAATTTACATGTTATATTTTGATTACACATTTTAAAGATAATAATGCACATAATATATTGACTTCTGTAACCATAAATGTTATTGTACATAGCCTTTATTAAAATGTTCCTATAAATTACTAATACCAAGTTTAAGTACAACAGATTGAATCAAGCATAGTTTCACATGAATGTGTCAGTCAGCAGAGATCACCTGTTCTTGACCCTGCAACTTTTTACACCCGCATTGCATGTCAATGAAAAGATCTCCAATTAACTTCCTGAAAGCGATCCTCACACTGTTGTAATGATCTACATGTTCGAGTCACGGCTGCAAGTCACTGTTCCCACAGTTAAAGAACCATTTACTTTGTGAAAACTCCACATGGCCACCATTCATTTCTAACACAGTACAAGTTCATGCATGGCAATCTATTCAAAGTGTTCACGCATATGTATGAATAGAACCCTAAGAGCTAGTCACGTCCACAGAGCTACTGTATAAATAACTTCCTCTTGCTGATCTCTCGGATACTACTACATTTCAGCTAAGTGTTATTTTTACTTAAATAATTTTTGCTGCTGTTAAAAGTTTGCCCCCCAAAAAATTCATGTTGATTTATTTCTATCAAGCACTGTCCAGACTTCGTTAATGCTTATCTTCTGACATAAACTTTATACCGTAATTCGAAGATTTAGTAAATTTTTTTTTTTTTATAAATGCTGTTATGGGGCCTCGAGATTTGATTTTCAGAGCGCTATAATTATAAAAAGACAATAGTTTTCTTATTAAAATAATTTTGAATGTTGTGTTGTGTAGGGTATTCGTCCTTCGTATGAGAAGGTTACCAAAGATATATTACACGATAAGCACGCGGGTGGCCTGCCAGTCCCATGTGTTCCTGGAAAGCATTCCCGCTCGTGGGACACGCTACAATGGTGGGTCTCAAATAGGGTTGAACCTAACATCATCACCAGCGGACAGCGTCTTAACTCGGTGGATAAATTTACTTATTTGGGCAGCAACCTCTCCAGATTTGTAGTCATGGATGATACAATGAGTGGCAGACTCGCAAAAGCTAGTGCCAAATTTGGATGGCTTCACAGCACTGTTTGGGAATGGAGAGGTATCGATCGAGAAACGAAGATCAAGGTTTATAGCGAAGCTGATGTCAAGAAGGGGGCTAAACCCCTTGCAGCTAATAGAATAAACACAGCTGAGACACGCAGGTTGGCCCAAAAAAGCAACATTAACTCACCGCCTGCAGCAACAATCCCCTGCCGCGATGCCATAGACTATTCCGGATCGATCTAGAAAGCCACTCACGATCACAACATAACCCACCTTCCATCTAACCGGATGACTCGATGGTCCTACTTGATTTCGACCGACCAACAACAACAACGACAAAAAGTAATGATATATACTTTATTTGATAAAGAGGGGTAGAATTACGTAGTCTTACTCTCTCATCCTTACCTAAATAGATTCAATGGCAAGACTTAAAAAAATAAAAATAAACCTGACTGAATCTGTACCTGGTTGACCCAGGTACAGATTCAGTCAGGTTTATTTTTATAAAAACCCATTGTATCCCATTCTTTTCTTAAAGTTCTTAAACCGCACTCTACTGAATTATAACTACTTGTAGCATAAATATGAGACCAACATGTCATCTTGGAGGACTTTGGCTTTCTCACCAATTATCGTCTCACAGATGACATCACCAGCCAGCTGTTTTTACTACCATAAACAAATAGGAGGTTTTTTAGTTATCTTCCATTCTTTTCGATCACCAAGACCAGCGTTTCTCAAATGCTGGTGCGTGGACCGGCGCGTTCCGTGAGCCTTACGTGGCCGGTCCACACAACCTGCAATATTATGGTCGAATAAAAAGAAAATATAATGAATACATCTGGAACAGGTCACTGACACGAAACGTTTAGTTTGGGAAAAGCTGGCATATAAGTCATTTTCGTAACGTCTTCGCCTCCGCAATACCTTTATATTTTCATTTACTTTTTTCAAAATTATACAAAGATACATTTAGGTTTAAGACCATGGTAGTGAGACCATTCAAACCATTACCGATTTTATGGTTAGCGATACGATATTTTCGAACTTCAATGATAGTTTAGCAGTTTCCACCAACTCTTATTTTCCTAATTACTCTGTATAGGAATCATGGAAAATACACTAATTTTTTTATTAGGTAAAATTAATAGAAGAAAATGGGGAAATTGGAGAAAAAAAATAGGGTCTAAAATCAAACTAGATACTTTCACTACAACGTCCTACATTGAAATAAAGGACAATGGTTCTGGGCAGTATGGATTGCCAGAGTGCTGAGAAAATGTAAATAAACAAATTGTAAAAACTTTGATTTGCATTCTGATTCCAAAGCAGTGTTCGATTTCCAATTATAACATTATTGTTCCAAAACACCGCTCTTCGAGCTATACGTTTTCTGATTCCGAAACACTACTTTAAGCTATAACTATAAGACTATAATGTCACCACATAAAACCTTAAAAAAAGTATGTACATCCATCTGAGTGGAAATGGCTATAGATACACTACAGACATGGACGTTCTTGGGCTGAAGTTTTCTTTTAAACCAAAAGGCACATGACGCTAAATGTCCTCAAGCATGAGGTCCACGACGACAAAGAGGAGACACGATTGTATGTAAGACATATATTTAGAATATTTGTTTTTTTCAAATGCCACAATTATTTTTAAACATTGATTTGTATTCTCTACGTCAGAGACAGTATTTAAAGAAATTCGTTAATTCGCTTCATGATGTAATCGCCATTTCGTCAGACGATGGTACGCTCAAACAAGACGTCAACAAAATTGAAGAGGGAAGTGGTTGAAAAAGTTGGACGATTTTTAACAGGTTCATTGTGAGAATTGGGGAGGCAGGGGGGGGGCTAATCAAGTTAAATTGACGTTAACATTGCTTTAGACCAGTGGTTCTCAACCTTCATTCTGCAGCCACCCTTTAATACAGTTTCAAGTGTCGTTGCGACCCCCAGACACAAGTCTTTTCTTTGCTACTTCATAGCTGTAAGGATATGTCTTAGGCATGTCAGATAGTCTTAGGCGACCCCTGGGAAAGGGTTTCGCGACCCCTTTTGGAGTCGCGACCCACAGGTTGAAAACCATTGCTTTAGAAGCATTTTTAAAATAATAGTTTTGTTGTTACATCAAAATAAATTAAAATGTATTATTTTAATAATAAAATAAATAGTTCTACCGATTCAAACAAGTTGGACAAAATTAGTAGGCAGAGGTTTTAGGCCTACTAACGTTTTGCAATAACTTTAGAACATCTGAAGTATCTGAAGAAAAAGACCAACATCGATAGCTAATCACATGTATAGCACAAAGATGGAATATTTCAATTTAAGTCTGAGCCTAAAAATATGTCGACAACGATTGCAATGATACATACATCATGACCACATCTAGACAAATCTTTTAATAAACATATTATCCTTCTCATCCACTCTCAAAACAAACCTCTCCCTCCATTCGCTCCTTCTTCTATATCTATTGGCAACTCTGACATCACACTCTCTCCCTCTGCCAGAAACCTTGGAGTCGCGCTTACGGACACCCTCTCCATGGACAAACATGTCACGAATATATGCAGATCGGCATATAACGAAATTAGAAAAATCAGCACCATTAGACACCTCCTCTCCTTTGATGCCACAAAAACTCTCGTCTCTTCACTCATTCTTTCAAAATTTGACTACTGTAACATTCTTCTCTCAGGCATTCCTCAACACCACATAGAAAAACTTCATAAGGCACAGAACTCAGCATGCAGACTCATTTTTAAATCAAAAAAACATGACCACATTCAACCACACATGCGGCAACTCCACTGGCTTTCAATATCCTCTCGCATCAAATACAAGTCTGCCAATCTTTGCTTCAACTCGTTCACTGACCCTCACTTTCCTGTCTATCTCTCTGAACTGTTGCTTCCTTACATCCCCACAAGACAACTACGTTCTTCTCAAGAACTAAAACTAAGACCATCGGTGAACGCTCCTTCTGCTTCCATGGGCCCACGTTCTGGAACCAGCTCCCCTTCCATATACGTCATAGTGAAACCTCGTCCATTTTCAAAAAGTCCCTTAAAACTCATCTGTTTAGGTCCGCCTATGACCTGTGATGCACCCTCCTTGCCCTGCCTCATTTTCTGTTTCGGGTTGATCCTGTAGTATAGGCCAAAACGTGCCAAAGTGTCCTCGTTTTATAGCCATTTTCATTGTTTCTATAGTATAGTAGTTACTATCCTAGTGTCTCATTTTTATTTTACTTAGTTTACATGTTTTTAATAATTGTAAAGCGCTTAGAGCTTTATGATAAGCGCTATATAAAAATGCCTAAATAAATAAATAAATAAATACATTTATTATATTAGGTAAAAGATTCGTCATCACACATTTTAAATGCTACAAATAGCTACATATTTATAGTTTGTAAAAAATCTGCCTCATTTTTATATTTATAAACAATTAGCATAAAACGAATAACTTTTAATAAATAAATGATTTATTACAAATTTTCTCAGTAATCAGCAACAGTTTAATTAATTTTTTAAAAATCCGGTTTATTTTCATTTTTACCTGGAAATGATGGTTTCGTGATGGAATTTGATCGCGCCTTATTTACAGTGTTATATTGTGTACTTGTTACGAGCTAATTAAAGGAGGATAAATGCCATAATAAATCCATTTCAGATTGAGTTATTTTTATTACAATATCTAGCTATGGCCGACCAATGAGTGCACCTAGTTGCTATTACAGTAATTTGATCAAATATAAATTAAAGAAAAACTTTTGAAATAGGAATCTAATCTCAATTAGAGTAAACCTGCCCCCCCCCTCACCTTCCCAAGTTCAGAAACGCATACTTTTTTTACCTTTCTGAAATGTAATATTACTATTTTAATCCCCTCCCCCCCTAATACCTAGTACATATTTAACAGAACTTGTGCAACGTAACCACCTTGTGTGTGTAAAATACTAAAAGATGTTTTTCATCTATAATAATAATTCAAGATTGCGCTCAAGATATCCAATGTTTAGTTGTATTGACTAAAGGAAATTGAGGCACCCACGCACGTGCGCAATTTTAAGAATCGTATTTTGCGCAGCTATCTTGAATTTTATTTTTCGCGCTATTGAACTCCCCATTATGCTGTACATTAGTTTTATACATAGTCTGTAATATTGATTGATGTATAGCAGTGGGTTGGGTGCGGACATTGTTTTGAAATTTAAAAGTGTACAATGCTGCTAAAAAGTTGTAAAAATAAACGTAAACATGCTATAGAGTTAGTATCTATATATAATAAGAATGAGCTACAGTGACATAACGAAAACGACCCTATACGATTTGGGTAAGTTCTGATTCCCCCCAAAAATCATAACTATTTTCTATTATTTTACGGAAATCAAATAAATCAAAAAATATTTTAAATCCGCTATTATTTAATTAAACGTTAACGTTATATCTTTATAAATGACCAATACATTTAAAGTATCAATTAAGGAACAATTGTAAGCTTTTTATATGTATTATAAAGTTAGTAAAACATTGTAAGAACTGACCAAAAAAATCAAGATCAAAGAATTACACCGTAATCACATTGACCAGGAAAACTCAGACATCACTCGTTTCTAGTGCGTCTTTTCGTGCGTTGTTAATATTGCCAAATAACATTTCTAAATAATATGTCCTAAATAATGACGCAATGACGCCATAGAGCAAATAGTCTATTTGACCAAAACTCTTAGGTTTTTTTTTATTTAATAAACGTGCATGATATACTGATAATTTAGTTTCTACTTCTGGAAAGTAAAATTAATAAATATAATTGATTGCTTTTTAAATTGATAATAAAACACACACTCATTTTTTATTTCAATATTTTTACATTTAACAAGTTTTGCCTTTTTTTATTCCAAAAACATATTTTTTAAAAATTTATAACGTAACAAAAACTAACCTTTAAATACAATTCTAATAACAAAATGTGGTTTAAGTCAAATAGTGCAGCGAAAACTCCATTGCTAAATAGCATTGACTAATCCACTTAAACCTCATATAAATACGATCGAACCATATGAAGTGCAAAACATGTTAGTTTGGATATGGACGGGACTACAATCCAGTCGAAGTCTTTCTAAATTTATTAAATCTGGTTGGGGAGGGGTTGTTGTTTTTTGCCCCCGGGGCAGCACAAAATATGTCTCAAAATAAAGGAATGAATTGGAAAAATAATTCACCTTCTTGGGTACATTTATATCAGAGGAAGGAAATAGTATGTGTTCATTTTTTATGGGATGAACATATATTTAAATCCTATGGTATTACATTTCTGAAAAAGAGAGGCTACATTCGCTTTTTACAAATAAACATATGTTTACCAATTAATAGAATCAATGGCGTTAACAAATCTAGGGTACATTTATTTAAGTATATCCATAAATATCAAAACCCAATCATTTTACACACTTGAAAACTGAAGATTAGATTAGGTTTTTTTTAAAAATGTTAAGGAAAGAAAAATTGTAATTCAAGGGCACACAAATGGTAAATTGAAAGTATTTCTCCGTTGTAGCAATTTTCCCTCAGTTAACTTCTTTAGTGACAAAAGTGATATAATTAGTGATTATTTAGACTGGGTAGTTTAAGGTCAATTTAGTGAGGGAAAAGTAGTTTAGGTGCGTGAAATGGTTTAGGGTACGCGTATCATATATAGCAGATAAAAACTTATCAAAACATGATGATGTTAGAAACGTTAATATCATTACATTTTTAGAGCTATGAAATGAGATGTGTTTTTGCAATGGCACTAAGAAATTAATGCAAAGGACCTAACATTATTATCTCGATAACATCAGGTAATTTAATCTAGTATATATCTAATTCGCCAGCAAAAGTAAACACCCCCACGCAGGCTATATATAGATACGCCAGAGTGTGTTTAAATAATTAGTTCACTAGTGCGCAATATATAATTCGCGACAACTACGCTAAATGACATATACATATAATGCAATATATATCCATTTAATAACGCTAATTGCGTTTGGTGCGTTAAGTGCATACTATTTTCTTTTCGGAAATGCACTCGTCTCAATTGAAGAATTGTGTCAAAAATATTGAGTTTAAAAGTGGTTGGGACATGAGAATATTAATAGAGTTCATGGACGTGAAATAAAAAGTGTGCAATGACGTATCATGGGGGAAGGTGTGTAGCAAATATTAGCATTCTTAAATGTGCGTTACTTTTACTTGAGTTCAAGTTTTGTCAAGTAACTTTACTAGATTGGAAGTTCACGTCGCTAATGTTTGGTGCTATCTATCTAGTTGAGTTATATAGTTTGTCTGTCTGACGCAAATTTTGATCAGGGCAATGTTTAACTTGTTTAGAAGCCTAGACTTGACAGTATTTTGTTTAAAGTGAGGGAGAATTGCTTGAATCGTCAGCCTTTCTCTATCTTATGCGCCTATTTGATCCAAAGACAAGACTAAATCATCTCGACTGGAAATAGACCAGGATGCAGTAGATGACAAGCAATGTTTTTTAAGTGTCTCTCTGTGCTTTGTATGCGTTCTACAACGCAAGAGTTGAACTTTTCATTGTGTCAATTTTATAACGCCAAAGGGACTTAATATCCTGGTTTTATTTGAGAATTGGTTCCCCTTAGTTGAGTTTCCTTCTAATGAACCTTTCCCCCATCCCCCTGACGTGCTGGTGATGTTTCCCTCTAAGCGCAAGACCACTAGCTTGGGATTGTAGACCAATCGGCCACCCACCACCCACATATTTATTGTATTAGAATTAACAAGTCTTAATATAGAATACTAGAAAAATTGGCCCAGTATTACCGGAGTAATAATGGAAGTCATTCTGCGCTCTTTCCACCAGTTATAAGTCCAATCATATTAAAACATTTAATTTCTAATGTATACGTATGCATCTGGTACAGGTTTTGATGTATCATATCGTCAAAATAAAGGATAAAGATGACTTTCAAAGTCTATGAAATATTTTTTTAAAGACGCATACCAATTATATACAAAGCTTAAACGACACGGTTCCGATCTACAAATTTGCTGATGATACCATGATCGTTGGCTTAGTATCTGAAGAAGAAGGCCTATACTGCAACTCAGTTACAAGCTTTAACATTAGGTGCGATGAAAGTTTTTTTCCAGCAGATTTGCTCAAAAAAAAAAAAAAAGGAAATGGTTATTGATTTCAGGAGGAGAAACACCAGATTACAGATATCCACATAAAAAGCAAAAAGTGGAAAAAGTATAGGCATATAAGTACTTAAGTGTCACCATCAATAATCAGCTAACATGGCATGAGCACGGCAAAATGCTGTATAAGAAATTCAACCAAAGACTGTTCTACCTCAAAAAAATAAACGGTACCATTTTTGCTTAAACAGGCAAATCATTAACTTATTCTACAGTGCAACAATTGGAAGCCGACTTAATTTCATCAATCCCATTTGGTCTAGTCAAGAACGATAAGAACATAGCACAAACTAAACATTCTTCACTTGAAGAACTTGTTGAAGAAAGTTGGTTTTGTAAAACTAAACACATTGTGAATGATTCATCACATCCTCTTCATCACAGATAATTAGGATTGGGCCATTCGGGGCGAATGCTCTCCGTCAGGGCGAGAACTGAAAGATATAAAATACCCCCAATATGTACGAATTTACTGACGTGCTCCTTCTGATGCCACAAATCTTAAAGAGAACTAATATGTCCCTGATATGGCTAAGAGAACTCAATGAATGGCTGTTAAAATAATTTATTATTATTCTCTTTAGTTCAAATTGTTTTATTCATGTGCTTAAATTGTATAATGCAATTATAAAACATTTCTATTTGTTTAGATCAATAACAGCATCTTATCTTAACTTATCTTGTCTTATCTAAGTAGATCATACTTTAAATAACTGACATGTATTGAGCTTTACATTTTCGAACAATCTAAATTTTGAAAATATTTCTTATTTATATAAAATATACTTACCCAAAACTTGTTGATGTCCCTGATCTTCAAAGAAAACAAATTTTCTAGAGATTGTTAACACACTTAACTTAAAAAAACAATGTTTTTACCATGGTAAAAGTATATATAAATATTTTAAAATATATATGCGTATGTATATTTCAGTTAAAATTGTATAAAAATATGTTAAAATTAAATATTAATTATTGTAATTGTTAGCCACAAATATTTATGAGTGAAACGAAATTCCTTCATAGAATACGTTCACTGCACTGTCGCTAATACTAAGACGACTCTTAACACTCCGACGAACAAAGGACGTGCACATTTCAAATGACTTAACCTTATCTAGCCCTTTCACAATCATTACCTTTAAACTTCGACCAACCACAGCCCTAAGGAAATAATAAACTTCCCCCAAACTCGCCCCAATCCATCCACAACCAGACAACGCTCACACAACCTGCTCATAGCAATGAGTTTTACTTAGTGAACCAATAGAAGCATTGATTGTTTGTAGTTGTTGGGGTGAATAGTTCTAGAACCTCTTTGGCACACTTTTTTATGTATGACGTTTCTGTGTACTTCGTAAAGTCCTCAGGCTGATATACGTTGCACGGATTTTTACTTTGAATCTTTTGAAAGCATTGAATTTATTACGAGCAAGAATAATGTATTATATTTTTTTTAGAGCTGACGTTTTCAATTAACTTTTAACTACATGTTTTGTTACCAATGGGTCATATAATCTCAAACTAGAGAACGCAGGAACAAGATTGTAGTGCTTATCATTAAGAAAAAATTTAGTTTAAGTTGTTTACTAGATATAATAAATTTATTATTTTTAAGAATTAATTACAACATGACCGTCATTCATGTCAAGAAATAAATGAAAAATGGGGGTAAGTTCTTATAGAGTTGTTGACTGTAGAATAAGTTTATCAATACATTTTTGTTGACAATTTTCAAAAACATTTAAAAAAAAAAATTAACCTAAACTATTATTATATTTTTTTAAAACCTCGATTTTAGTTTGACATATTGAAAGGAATAAATATGATAGCAATAGCGAAAACACAATGTAGCGCATCAGCTGTTAATTGTTTCAGTGTATATTTTACCACAGTTACCTAAAAAAGCATTCTTTTTCTACTTACAGATTAAGTTTATTTTTAAATATTGAATATGTGTAGCTTTGACGTATAAAGAATTAAAATACGTATTTAAAGACAGGTGTGTTACTTAAAATCGTGTTTATCGTATACCAATCACGACACATTTACATGAGAATTTGTTTAATATTATTTTTAATAAATCAATCTTTTCTGGTTCGAATTCTTAAGGTGGCATTTCCCAGAACTTTGTAAACAAATATCTCCAAAACATGTGCATTTCATTTAGGTTGGTATTTTGCTGCTATTATATGTCTTTTCAATCTGAAATCGTTTACTCTAATATCTACTTAACGTTCTCCCAATATCAATTTAAGTTATTGCATTTTTTTAAAAAAGGATAAATCAAAAGCTTTAATATGATTGAAGTAAATAATTTTAATTTATTAAAGAGGGTAATTAATACACTTTCTATTTTTTAAGCATCAACATCGACACCAATTTTCTTAGATTATCAGTCCATATGCGAAGTGCATTTAACTTTTTATTTAAATAAAATAAACACATGTTTATCAGGCAGGCCTATATCTTCTCTATATATACGAAAATGAATACTTGTATCTTTGTATGTCTCGTATGCACTCATACGCCATTCATGAAATTGCAACAAAACTTTGGTCCTTTGTTTTTCACATAACCAGTCATTTAACTGAGTGATTACAAACCTTATACAATGTTCCGTTTTTAGCCGTTGGCCCTTTATACGTTTGTTTTCTAATATCAGCTATGTAAACAATAATTTTCACATGCGCTCCTACGCCATTTATCCGATTCCGATAAAACTTTGGTGAGATGTTGCGAGCATGTTCGTAAAGGTTTGTAAATTACAACAACCGTTTTAAAATATTCAGTTTTGACCAAGGAGCTTTTTGTTCCATTTTCCTTATATGAGCTTTATTAATATATGTTCAAACCGTATGCGCCCCTACACCATTGATGCAATTGCAACAAAACTTTGGGGAGTTGTTTTGTCATAAGGCGTAGCATTTGACTGTGCTATTTAAATACTTTTAAAACATTCCGTGTTTGGCCATTGGCCCTTAATTCGTACTTTTTCAAATTTGAGCTTTGTAAAAAATAATTTTCAATGCGCTCATACGCCATTCATCCCATTACATTAAAAATTGGTGAAATATTGCTGCCAGCACGACCTAAAAGTTTTTGAATTATTAGAACCATTTCAAAATATTCCGTTTTGAGCCAGGTGCCCTATGTTCGTTTTTATCTTATACAAACTATATACATATATTTTCAAACCTTATGCGCTCCTACACAATTAATGCGATTGCGACAAAACTTTGGTGAGTTGATATCAATAAGCTTGCACATTTTACTCATTCATTACAACACTTTTAAAATATTCCGTTTACATCTTTAGACCTAAATTAATATTTTTACTTATATGAGCGTTTAAAAAATAATTTCCGTAGTTGATCCTATAACATTTTTCAGAATGCGATAAAACTTTAGTGAGATGTTGTGCAATCGCCCAAAAGGTTCTTAACCTTTTAAAAACCTTTTACAACCGTTTAAAAAAAAAAATGTTTGAGCAAGGGGCCCTATGTTCGTTTTTTTATAATATGAGCTTTATACACATAATTTCAAATTGTATGCGCTCCTACAACATTCAAGCGATTGCCGTAAACCTGAGCTAATGCAAGGATGGATAGCTTTTTAATGAATTACAAATTGTGACATTAAATTGAGTGTGTGACATATTAAGTAGTTTTCTGAAATAATACCTCAATTCTACAATATTCCGTTTGTTGCCGGGGCCCAAAATTCTTTTCAACCATTTCATTAACTATATAATTATCGTATGCATTAGTAAACTATTCATCCGATTGTGATAAAACGTAATCAATTGAAATGCGCACTACCGCAAATGTTTCTAAATTGGAAAAAACTTTTTTACAATATTCCGTTTGGGCCAGTGACCATAATTTCGTTTTCTCTTCTAAAAGCTTTATAACTATAATTTCAAACAGAACTATCGCGTGTGTGGATGGAGCTGAATCCACTCGCAAATTTGTCTAACCTAGGACAGCCATTTTGCAATATTCCATTTCGTTTTCTTAAATGAGCTTCATTAATATAATTTAAAACGGTGCTATCAACAGTACCGCCCTTGAGTATTTTTGTTATTTTTATAAATCAGCTTGAATTTTTTGACACATTTTAGAATCGGATATGACGTTGAACACATGTTGTTGTTTTTTTAATTAAAAGTATTTCTTGAATAGAGTCTTATAATTTCGGAGTTTTTTTTTTTGGTGTTATGTAAAGACATTTTACATTAATCGATGGTTTCTTAAAAAATGAAATAACAAACTTGACAATTTAGGTTTTGATCTATGTTAATAACGTGCTTTTAATGCTGGAATTTATGATTTTTGTAATTGATTGTGAAGTTATATAACTGGAACTCTCCTGCACGATGTTGGATGTATTCCGTTGAATGGCAAAAAAAGAGGATTGCCACATGCACACATTTTAATTTGGTTGATCGAAAAAGTCAAACCAGATCAAATTGATAAAGTCATTTCTGCAGAAATTCCAGATGCCAACATTGATCAATACTTATTAGAAATCGTCATCAAAAACATGATTCAGGGTCCATTTGCATTACTCAAAAAAATTCACCATGCATGTCTGATGGGAAATTCACAAAACGATTCCCAAGAGATTGAATTCCTGAGACTATCACTGGCAATGATAGCTATCCAATGTATCGTCGACAATCAACTGAAGATGGTGGCAAATCAATTACTTTAAAAGTATGAAACAATGATGTCGAAGTCGATAATCGTTGGGTTGTTCCGTATTAACCGTTACTCTCGAAAACGTTCAAAGCACACATCAATGTAGAGTATTGCAATTCAGTGAAAGAAATCAATCAAGTACATTTGCCCATATGTTAACAAAGGAAGCAATGTGGCAGACTTGGGAGATGAAAAAAATATCTGGATCGATCGATGAAGTCTACCAATATCAACTTGGATGCTACATTAATAGCAATGAATAAGTATGGCGCATTTTATCATTTCCAATCCATGAACGCCATCCAACAGTTGTTCATTTGGCACCTTGAAAACGGACAGCGAGTGTACTTTACAACAGAAAATGCACGTGTAAGAGCAGTGTCACCTCCGTCAACAATGTTAACTGCATTTTCTCATTGTGCCGGAATTATATTTTTTCAAAGACGCTACTTTACTCTGAAGTGCCAACATATTACACATGGAATGCATCAGCGAAAAGTTTTCAACGTCGGAAACAGGGTAAAGCATTTGAAGAACACCCCAATTTATATTCGGCTGACGCATTATTCACCCAAACAAAGCAGGATGCTTTTACTTGCAATTTATGTTAATCAACGAACATGGACCAACATCCTTCGAAATACTGAGAACAGTAAACGGTCAAGTATGTGCCACTTATCGTGAAGCTTGCCAAGAATTAAAACTTTTGGAAAACGATGCTCATTGGGATACGTCGCTCTCTGATGCATAGAATATTGCTCAACCACAGCAAATACGTACTTTGTTTGCAATCATATTGATAACTTGCTTCCCATCCAATCCAAAAGATCTTTGGGAGAAATACAAAGACGACATGAGTGAAGACATCCTTCATCATTTGCGTGCAATGAATCAAAATCCGGACATTAAAATTACACCAAACGTGTATAACGAGGCATTGCTTTCCATTGAGGACATATGTACTAAATCATTAATAATACTTTTTTTGTATCTTTATTTTAACAAATTTAATGGACACTCATAATTTATAAGTTTGAATTCCCATTTTAACAGACAGAAAATGTAGGAGATGCAGACGAATTAGGTTTTTAAAAATTAAATTATCAATTAGGTCTTTAAAACTTTAACAAGATGATTTTATAACTAAATTTAAATATTGAAAAAAGACCTTTCTTCAAATAATTGACTTTAAAAATAATGTGTTCATAGTTCACACAATTTTATAAGAAATGATCATTTGATTTGGCATTAAGCTAGACTCTAACAATTTTTTTAAACGACACTAACAAATTCAACATTAATTTCAATTTTATTTGTGAAAGTCTGCCCCATACACGCTTTAACAAGTAAAGACGATAAAAAAATACTTTTAACAATATATATATATACGATTCTTTTATTAATTTTTCTTATTGCTTTTCAATTTTTATATTTACAGATTGCTCAGGGTAAAGCAGGGATCCTTGCAGTAAAAAGAAAATTTGTATTTAAAAATGGTAAAACTGTTACTGGCGTATCCTTAGCAGACTGTTTGAAAATGGACATATTTTGAGATTTAGAGTTGTTGATCGTTAGATAAAGTGAAACAGTATGCTAGAGGAAATGTGAGAAAAAATAGGGGAAAGGAGGTTATGAAAAAATTGTTAAAAAATTATAGAAAGGTGTGTTTTGACTGGAAGAGAGATAAATACGTACATGTGAAATAATAGATAATGTGGATATTCGAAATTAAGCTGTTTTTTTTTTTTAAGAATGAGTAAAATAATTAATCTAAGACAGTTATAGAATGAAACAAGGCTAAAAAGTGTGAGAGAAGTTGCAAAGGGTATCGAGATAGTATGAGAGAGAAAAAATTAAATTTGTAAAATAATGTAGATAAACATTATTTGTTTACAATCTATTAGTTTCAGAGCATTACAGATTTCACAGACGTGAAGGAAAATATGGCACAGAAGACAGGCTTAAAACCAATTATAAAGCAAGTTTTTTCTACGGTAATTATTTGTTGATATATTTTACACTGATGTACAAAAATGCAATATTTAAAACCATCAATTCTTTTAGTTCTGTTTTGACAGATAATTTATTAACTCAATGATTTTGTTTCATAACTTATTAAGCCTAAAAGTATAAACTTTTCTAAGTAAATCCACGTTTAATAGAGATAAGAGAAGATAGAGGTATGGATTAAGATGTCTTTTTTGTATGACTTTGTCAGGTACACATGAAACCCAGCTTTTAAAAGGAGAAGCAGAACTCCACAAACATTTTATTGGCTGTAAGAAGAATCCAGGTCACAAAAAATTTATACCTGTTGACGAATTTAATATCAATCACCTGCCTAAAGGTCACCAGGACAATGACATAGTTGAGTTGGTCAAAACTGCGGCTGACCTCACTGTCAGGGTGGCTGTTACAATGACCAGTAAAGAAAGACCGAAGTTTTGGCCACACACCAATGAACCCTATCCATTTAGTGACGTGGAAGGAAGTGACGCATGTAGGCTAGGGAGTGGGATTGTATATCGTATTATCAAGAGAGCACAGAAAGACAACAAGGAAAGTTGCCCATGTAAGAAATGTAAAAACTCGGACACACCCAGCCATGTGTGGGGGAAGGTATTGATTGACACCGCCTCACATGTGGTTTTTGATTACATTGAGGTGAGACACACGACATTTAGACTGTTCTATGACAAAGCAGATAGTCCACTGGTATCTCTTGATGGCGCTAATGTGGTGTATGCAAATATGGAAGAAGACCGGTGTAGGCTGGAATGTGTGACATGCGATAAAGATTTACTGGATCAATTAGACAAGACGTTGAGACACTGGTACTATCTATGGAGGAATGTATTCAACAAATACAAGAATTCTATAGACAAGACCAAGTTGACATTTATAGTATCACATCCACATGGATGTCCTAAACAGGTCTCAATAGGACATCGGATCAACAGTTATGCCATGGGGGATCGTAAAACTAAGTACACGTACACAACATGTACATGTCCAGGCAGTAGTGGGGCTCATGTCCATCCACTGGGGTACAATACCTGGTTTTACTATGGCCGCCATGTCCACAGTGGAGTCAACTCGAAAGGAATAAATTTTAGTGGCACTGGGCCGGACTAGCCTTATAAGTGATATTGTAAAAAACATGTCTTAATATGTACATTCATTTCCAGCCAAAGTCCATTTAAGCAAAAAACATCACCCCGGTGGATGAGAATCGTTAACCTTGGTCTGCTACTCATATAAGAGAAGTAAACTCTGAATTCAAAAACGGAGTTGGAGTCCTGCAAAGCGCATACAATGACAATTCCTGCAACCGTAACCATCCCTGGTCGACTCTTTGTATAGTCTTGCAACAGGATATGGTGGGCCAAGACGAGAGAGTGAGGTTGACGCTGCACACATCTTCCTAACTTAAAACAAAAGTCACCCGCGCAAGTCAACATTCACCGGACGACTCGATGGTCACCATCGATCTTCGACGGACGAACAAAAATAATAATATTGTACGTTATAGTACACAAACTATTTATTGTTGAAATAGACAACACACTCTACCACACCCCATGAATGCCATCAACACAATGCCACAAAAACACCACCAGTATCAATTCTCGACATTTACAGTCCGATCTCAAGTACTTAGAAAAAAAAAATATATATTTATTTTAAATTATTTTTTTTTGCTTCCATTTTATAATTGTTCCTTTAAAACATATTGTTGGTCCCTTTTTTGATCAATGTGAAGTTTTTAAAAAATATATTCATTTTTATTGAATACAAATTTAAATCCCTTTGGTCAAATCTGTACTAGGTAAAATATTAACATATATTAATAACATTTTTATTTATTTAGTGAATGTATCTTGTTTATAAGGAATAAAAGAAACACACTTAATTTCTTATTAGACATATTTTATTATAAATTAATTGTCATATGGATACACAATGAGGGTTTCGTTTCTTAACTATTTTTTTCTTACCAACTGAATATATTACCAACAAAATTAAGCATGAACGTTTGGATGCAAAAGTAAACGAATGATAGCATTACAGCAGCTGTGAATAAATCTCCCTGTTTTACTTGTACACCTTGATGTTTGGTCGGACTGTGTCAATGTTATCTGATTCGTTGCTCTGGCTCATCAACATAGGGTCCGTCGGTTTGTCTCAGCCCCCCCTGGTTGGTCTATCTCATAAATATCTTGTATGTTTGTCTCACAACCACCTTGTCGGTCTGTCTAACATCCACCTTGTTGGTCATTAGGTCTTTAATATACTTATTAGAATCCCCCTTTTCTTGAAACTTTAGTTTCTTTGTCTTTTGTTCAGGTAAGCTGCCATCTCTTATGTGTGTTTTGATTACATTAACTCCAATCGTTTCTATGTCTCTCATTCAAATAAACAGATATCCTTTTTGTGTTCTATAACTCATCTTTGTCTTATAGTGACGACAAGAAAATAGACGTAAATTTAACACCAACTTAAATAAATATTTTTTTTTCAAAGTTCCTTCAGTTTTCGTCCAAATATCAATGATATGTTGTGATGTTTAAGTGTCTAAATTTTAATATCCAAGAATGTTAAAAAACGGACGAGGAGAAAAGAACATTTTATTATCTATTTTCTCGAAAAAGTAAAGATCCTTGTGAACTAGTCTGATCAATTCGAAATTTATATCTACAGTTCTGATCATGTCAAGTGTATTTATCATATACTTTCCTAGAGAAATATGTACACCAGAATTATAATGTTTAAAAAATCGCAAGGGCTTATTTGTGATCTAAATAGTTAAAAATAATTGTAGTGAATTAAAAGTGTTGTATATTATTAATTTGTAATGGATTATACAATACATTTGTAAAATATGATAGCAACATTATTTAAAGGTTTTTATATGATAGATTGACCAAATCATATAATGATAGCACTTAAGTTAATTATTGAACATATGTTGGTATTATTTTTTTTTTAATTTTAGGACATGGTGTAATAATAGAACATGGTGTCATGGTAAAGCATGGTGTCATGGTAAAGCATGGTGTCATTGTAAAGCATGGTGTAGTGATATTGCACTTTTTGAATGACTTAGAAGAAAAATTGTCGGATAAATATTTAATTTCTTTTGTGGATGACTTGTTATTTGGATTTATTTGAATAAATTATGGGATGACTGGTTGTATGATTTATTAAAATACTAATGGGATGAATGGTAAAATGACTTTTTTAAAATACATTATTGGGTATCTTGTTAAATGTTTTATTGAATAAAATATAGGACGACTTTAAATTTTGAATGTCTTGTTAAATGATTTATTAAACTAAATAATACGAATTTTGTTCAATTATGTATTGAACAACATAGTGGATGTTTTGTTAAACGTTATCCCCTGATTATAAATTTTACTTAAAATACCCTTCACCAACTTGGCCAGTAAAATAATTTAACCTACTTAGCTATTAAACTATTTTCTAATGTTTCATTTAAAGACTTAATGGTATAATAAGAATGATTGGAAAGTTTGTTTTATAAGGTTAAAGAATGTTTGTTCATATGTCTTGTTTGGACAACTGACTTATTATTACGGATGGTGCAATTGAAATAATAGGAAAGTTTGTTGTATAATCTTTAAATAAATTGTTTCTATATGTGTTTTAGACATCTGATTTATTATTACGGGAAGAACGAGTTGTATTGTGTCATTAATAAGTCGTTGCATTGACTGGCTCTTTGAATGTAATTATTAATTATAAAGTTTTAATGTTTATTTGTATTCATCTGTTTCCATCTGGCAGTTTGCATCAGTTTACAGATAGAAATATATCAAAAGATGTTCTTAAAAATTCGCACAACCTAACATTTCAAAAACATGAATAAATTACTAAATGTATTTCAAAAAGAAAACAATGGTGTAGTCAGTATTTCCTTGACATACATTTATATCAACCACAACACACTAAGAGTCTGTGTAAGTGTATGGGCAGAGTTCCACTTCAGTAGATTTATGGCAAGTTAGTCAATTAGAAATCTGATGATTTCGCACGCCAGTCATCAATCCAGCAAATCAAACACACAAAAAAAAGGTATTATAAATTATTTTTTTAACAATCCTTAAACAAATTTTTCCCTATAAAATTTAATACAATCTAATAATAAGGCAATGGTGCTAAAGATTTGAAAAGAAACGACCTTTACAAGATTACATTTTTTTATGCCCTAGCCCCATGTCTGGCAACCGCACATTATTTTTCCTACCTGAACTATATAAATAATCTAATACCAAACAGGTTTTACACGCACATTTATTTTATCACAAATTTTAGAAAAAACGAAAATATGACAAAGAACACGCACTGCGATATCTTTAAAAAGCTTACCAATTAGCTAAGTAAGTTATCGGATTCTGAAATAAGTGACGTCATAGTTCTTTCAGTTATCAATTTTTTGTTGTTGGTGCTTATAAATGTATAGAATGTTTTTCCATCGGCAAGAAGACTATATACACAATTTCAGTTAGAATTTTTGACTGGAAGTGTGTCCATTTGACATCCTGAGAACTTCATGGGTGCCCAGCGAGTTAGCAGTCACGTACAAAATCTAAGTTTATATAATAAGAATAAGAATAATAAGAGGTCTTATATAGCGCGGTAACCCAACCTCACCGCGCTGTACATAAACATTTTATCAAAAAGACATAATCATGACATTAAAATAAAATACATTTATGAAATAAAGTACAGCAATGTATATTCACCCACCCCACCACATAACTTTTACAAGGCAAACCATGGACGGCAGCCAGCAAGTTTATTTATAGACAGAGGAGGGGAATCAGTCAGGGTAGTATAATTTAAAAATATATGTTTCTAGTGCAGTTTTGAAGGCCTGGGTGGTTGGTATATTGCGTATGTTTAGAGGCAAAGAATTCCAAAAAAACAAAAATACTCAAGTTTCCTTAACAAATCCCTCTTTTTTTCTAGCGAAACTCCTAAACAATTCAGTTTAAATTTTTTAAATGATGTACACTAATAATAATTCTCAGGAGTAGAACAATTAAAATCTTTAGTATCTTTTCTCATTTACTCCTTTTGAACATATTTTGAGTGAAAAAAAAAAATTCATTAGAAGATTAAGTAGATGCATTTTTTTTTTTTAAGTTTTGAACTTTAAGTATACATTTTAAAGAAAATTGAAACCTTAATAAATTTTTTTCAATGAAAATTATCGCTTTTTGTTTTTAAATTGTTTCTTTATTTAATTGATGACTGTTTTTTTATGTTTTACTTGTGTTATTAATATGTAATTTTGTACATTGCTTCACTAAAAACTGACATGTTGGTCCTGAAATAATTATCACTTAATATTTACTATTTTAAGTATTTTCAAAATGCATACTTTAAATTTAAAATTTTAAATTGTGTTTTGTATAAGTTATAATTGCCATAGCAACTGGCAAGTTCTTTGCAAAAATTTTCTAGGGTATATTATTTCATAGACCAAGCAGTATAACCACTTGGTTTCGATCTATTCATATATGCATAAAATGCTAATAAATAATCAGTATTCTCTATTTTATTAATATTTTGAACTTATACTAAGAATTCCCTCATTCTATTTTTCTTTTTTTTTCAGATTACACAAATAACCCTGAAAGTATAACACTCTTTTATTACTTTAATTTAAAAAAACAACACATTTTAAATGTCATATCGGATTCTAAAATACGTCACGAAATTTAAGCTTATTTATAGAAATGACAAGAATTCTCACTACTCTAAACATGCAAACACGTGTTTTCTCTGCTTTACTACAATTTGCTGCCTGTTGGCATTAGTTCATTGGCGGTAGTGTTGATAGCTTCGTTTTACGTTATATTTTTGAAGCTTATTTAAGAAAACAAAACAAATTTACGGCCCCCGACCAAAAGGACATTTTTGCATCAATTCAGAAACCTCCTTGTTTATAAAAAAGAAACAGCAATGCCGTTTATATTTTTTTTTGATTCAACTTCATCCACCCATCAAACTGCTGAAATCCGTAGGCTCATCCACAGGAGAGACCGCCAATACAAACGCATGAAGAAAAATGGCTCGATTGAACTGAGAGAGGAGGTACTGAGACTCCGCCGAACCATTCAACGCTTATTGCGTAGATCGTATTGGAACTACATGAACGGCATCTTCTCAGAGGAAGACACCCCGACCAAAGATGTCAAGAACAAGCGCTTCTGGGGCTATGTGAAACACCAAAAGTCCTCAAACGCTGGAGTTTCCCCCTTGAGGTGGGATGGCAAATTGACATCTGACCCAAAAGCACAGGCGGAGATACTCAATCAGCCGTTCCAGTCGGTCTTTGGTGACGGTAGAGAGTACTCTGAGACTGAGTTCCTTCTGAAGACCAAAATGATGAACAGAGCCTACCCTATCATGGGAGATACCCAGATATCAGAACAAGGTGTGTTTTTCCTCCTCAATACCATTAACCCTTACAAAGCATGTGGTCCTGACAACATGAAACCACGAGTGCTCAAAGAATTAGCCAAAGAAATCGCTCCTGCATTGACAATCCTCTTCCAATCGTCACTATGCACAGGAAATGTTCCAGCAGACTGGAGAACAGCGCATGTCACTCCAATTTACAAGAAAGGGGAGCATTCCGACCCAGCCAACTATCGCCCGATATCCCTCACTAGCGTCGTCTGCAAACTGTTGGAGCACATAATCGTAAGCACTGTCATGAAGCATCTTGAAAGCCAAAATATACTCAATGACTGTCAACATGGCTTCCGAGTCAATAGGTCATGTGAGACCCAGCTTCTCGAATTTGTAGAAGACTTGATGACCAATCTGGAGAACCACAAGCAGACTGACGTGCTAGTAATGGACTTCGCAAAAGCATTTGACCGGGTGAATCATAGTTTGCTTCTACACAAACTCCAGATATATGGGATTCAAGGCACCACTAAAACATGGATCTCTAGCTTCCTCAGCCACCGACGCCAAGCAGTAGTGGTGGGCGGTACAAGCTCCTCCTTTGTCAATGTGAAGTCAGGGGTCCCCCAGGGATCAGTCCTGGGCCCCTGTTTGTTCCTAGCATACATTAATGACCTACCGGAGAAACTGACATCACAGGCAAGACTGTTTGCAGATGACACAGCAGTGTATAGGACGATCGCCAACAGATCTGACCAGGACCAGCTACAACAGGATCTCAATCTGTTAGCTGAGTGGGAGATGAGCTGGGACATGGAATTTCACCCTGCCAAGTGCCAGACACTATCAATCTCTAGAAGTTGTACTCCTCTACACTACCAATACAAACTGCACGGCCATATTCTTGAGCAAGTTTCCTCCGTAAAGTACCTGGGTGTTACCATTCAAAGAGAGGTCCGCTGGGACGAGCATATTAACAATGTATGTAACCAAGCAAACCAAGCCTTGGGGTTCTTAAGGCGAAATCTAAAGATTGGCAACTCCTGTGTGAAAGAAAGAGCATATAAAGCCTTTATCCGTCCGATTTTAGATTATGCATCTTCAGTCTGGGACCCATTTACCCAGAAGAGCATTGACAGGTTGGAGGCGGTCCAGCGACGAGCAGCACGCTTTGTCCTAAACCGCTACAGGAATACCTCTAGTGTTGGCAGCATGCTAGAAACACTAGGCTGGTCACCATTGGAGAAACGACGACGACAATCCAGGCTCTCCATGATGTACAAGATAAATAATGGGCTGGTCCACTGTTCCAGTATTAAACAGAAACTCGTCCCTCTCCCCCATAGACAGCGACGAGGCCATGACAGGCAATTCAGGCTCATACCAGCAAGAAGCCAGTATGGGAGCTGCTCATTCCTGCCCAAGACAATCAGGGACTGGAACCATCTTTCAAAAGGAACAGTTGAGGCGACAACACTAGACACATTTGTGTCTATTGCCTCAAGCCTTCAAACCCCTAGTGCATAATTTCCTCATCACCACCAGTAACAGAAACATGGCAAATCCCATCTACATGCATAGGAGCCAAAATGATCAATAAATTGATCGTGGGCCCTTAAGATATAGAAGAAGAAGAAGCTCTGTTTGAAATATTAATTTTATAATTTGAAAAAGAAAATAAGTGAATTTAGGGCCCTTGGTCCTAAACGGAATATTGTAAAATGGTTGTAATAAATTTAAAAAAAGAATTCCAGCAGATTCATCTCTATCCAGACATGCACAAGCTCAGCTTAAAATTATAGTTATAAAGCTCTTACATGAAAAAAAAATTATAATAGGATCACTCGCCCAAACTGAATATTGTTAATGTGTCGGCAACTCAAGAGAAGGAAACTCTGAATTCAAACCCGGAGTTGGTGTCCCGTAAGGCGAAAACAATGACAATTCCCAATGCAACCCAACCCATCCCTGGTCGTCTTTACGTAGAGTCTTGCCACTGGATATGGTGGCCTCGGACGAGAGAGTGAGGTAGACGCCGCGCAACTCTTCTTCCCTTTAAACAAAGTCACCCGCGCAAGTCATTAGTCACCAGACGATTCGATGGTCCTCGTCGATCCTCGACGGACGAACAANATAACACACTGTTATGTTGATACTGGCCACCATTTTTTAATTTGTTCATTCTTTTTATTACAAACAAGTAACATGAACAAATATATATATATATATATATATATATATATATATATATATATATATATAAATAAAAGTTTTCAATCAGGTGTTGACTTTCTGCTTGAACACGGTTCATGAACACACAAAAAAGATTGCTCTTATGTATGGTATAAACCGGCAAATATAAACAGAAGACATGTATCCCAAACGGTTTGAAAATGTAAAACTCTAGGGTAATAATGGTTCACATAACATGTATTGCAATCATTTTAAGTAAGCTTTATTTGTTTACAAATACACTTTTGCTCGGCCAACTCTCCTAATGAATAAAATCGTAAAATTGTTTGTCTATATAATAAGAGTGTACCTGAAAACAAATCAAAATATAAAATAAAGTTTTAGATATTGCTTTTCTAAATAAAGTTGTTAAATTTTATGTTGTTTTTTTGAATTTTTTTAAAAATATGTATAAATTAAAAAAAAATAATTTCAAGGGCAACATTCAATTTTATTATTTAAATATATTATTTATTTTTTGTACCTTAAGATTATATGAAGTATTTTTAATAATCTTTTTGCACTTTAACGTTTTAGAGAACGTTTTATTGAAAACTGCACAGCTATTTTTATATATAATTATTTTTTTTTGTAATAATTACATAAAAGCCTTTGAAATAAAACTTTGACTTTAATATATAATAATAGTTTAAAAACCTTATTTAATGTCTTTAAGTATTCAATAAAGTAAAGTAGGGTATTGTGTCTTATCAAAAGCTGTTGGTCACTTGTAATCGATCTCTAAATTTGGGGATATAATGTCATCATAGAGCCTGCAAGCCAGGCGCTCTCAAACTGTGTCGCGACCCCTTTGGCGGTCGAATAACCCTCTTTCCAGGGGTCGCCTAAGACCATCAAAAACACAAATACTCAACAATTACGAAGTAACAATGAAAATTATTTTGTTGTTGGCGTTCGCCACAATTTGAGGCCCTGTGTTAAATGGTCGAGGCATTAAGAAGGTTGAGAACCACTGCTATAAGGTATAAGATACTCTCTCCTGTTTATTTGTTTCGTTTCAAGACTTCAATAAATTGAATCATTAGGCACGTGTATCTTATTTGTCAAAAATATTTTTGAACTTACGTTTCTTTTATAGACCATGTATTTTTCGGATCTACAGCCATATAAGTATAGATAATTTCATTTTTATCTTTTAAAAAATAGGCACCGAATTGTTTTTGGGACGAAACATCTGATACATATATTTTTTTAAAATGATCACTGCTACCGGATGACTTTCTTTTTGTTTCTGTAACACTTTCAATCCGGTGTTATCTTTAATTCATCGTTGTTGGCTTCATTTCATCAAGTGTTTCTGGCTGACTTGTTCTCGTCATCTACGTGTCTTCCATGACAGACCTGCACTTAACACTAATATTTGTTCGTCTACTTTGCTGTCTTTCCAATCCTAATGGAGCATAATTCACTGATTACATCCATTACTGATTCAACTCCCAGTAAATGAAATGGCACTGTTTTCTTTTATAACTTGTATAACCATGTTCACGCTTTATACACACACACACACGACATATGCCAGACAATATATCCAGAATGGTCTGGGATTGATTTCGGAATTAACTTCTACATCCGTTTAACTAACATCAAATTTAAGTAGATTGTAAAATGCACATTGCTGATAAAAAAAATAAATATATTGTTAAAGTATCGTCTTAAAACACATTTATAAAAGCGATTCCTTTCCTACTGGAAACACACATCGCCGGATGGAATCCAGATCTTGATACCGAAGGGAATCCAATCCCGATGAGATCGTCATCCCATGGATATCGATACCCCGATATTTTTAGGTTTTTAATTTGGACCCCATATCCGGATGGGATCGCGATGCTGGTGGTATTCCATTTCCCATGTATGTGATGTGACATGATTTATTGTCCTTTCCAGCTGTAAGATAAGTGGAGTGTGCTTAGGAATGGGATTTTGTTCTTGTTCAAACTATAACCCGGCTCCCAACGTTATCAGTGGGACGGTGAACAGGTACCCTAATGAAAATGTTTGAGATCCGTTAATTTAAATATATATATCCATGTAAAATGAGTAAACAAGTTGAGAAAAAATTCCATATTTAATCAACAAAATGAATCATGTTTATGTTGTCATAGATTCTCTAAATTTATTAATTGTATCAAATATGTGTTGATCTCTTCACAGATCATGTTAATTCATTTTATTGTGTTCTCAGTGACTGACACAGGTGCATACGAAGAGTCGATTTTCGAAACGCGGTATCGGCCATTTTGAAAAAAAATGAGATAACTGAACAGTCTTGCAGAGCAATCCAGGTTCCCTTAGGACATTTTAAAGTTTATCTACAAACACATTCAAATACTATATTATTCGATGTCTGAAAATGATTTTATTTTCAAAACGCAGTGGGAATTTATTATTATTTTTTTTCAAAATGCTGTATATATTTTTGGACCAATACGCGTGATTTGCAAGCTATTCTGCGGCATTCTGCGCATGCGCACTAAACATAACGATGCGAAACCACAACAAACCTGGTGCATAACGACGGCCTGGATGAAATACTTATTTGTACTATAAAATCTCGAAAAAAGAGAGAAAAAACGCGCAACACGATAAAAAGACAAAGCATCTTGTCATTCAAGCTGATGGAAATATCACCTCGGTTACATGTAATCACCATAAAGGGTTCTGCAAGGTGAGGTACAGGTAACTTGTTTACAAAACTAATCAATTTCATTTTACATTATTATTATTATGGTCATGGTTACTACACATCCGAAGTGTTAAGGAAATGAAAATAAAAAGTTGCTTTACAGAGTTAGCTGTGTTATTTATTACACATTCAGTCTTTCACGTGAAGAGCCAGCCATGACAGAAGAAAGGGTGCTTCTGTTTTTAAATGTGGTAAATTTTAGATTGTTTTTTATTTCTCTTTTTAGTATGGTTGACTTTGTACCACGCTTCGAGCTTTTGGGGATGAAGCGTGTTTTTAAAAAAAAAAAACATTATTATTTTTATTATTATTATTATGTTCTCTATGAGGCAGTTTTGTACTGTTTTCAATATTCTTGTTACGTTCTCATAGACGCAGGTTTGTACTGTAGTTTATAGTCTTGTTATGTTCTTATGAGTGAAGCAGGTTTGTACTGTAGTTAATATTCTTGTTATGTTCTTAATGAGTGAGACAGGTTTGTACTGTAGTTAATGTTCTTGTTATGCTCTTAATAAGTGAGACAGGTTTGTACTGTAGTTAATATTCTTGTTATACTAATGAGTGAGGCAGGTTTGTACTGTAGTTAAAATACTTTTTATGTTCTTAATGAGTGAGGCAGGTTTGTACTGTAGTTATTATTCTTGTTAAGTTGTTAATGAGTGAGGCAGGTTTGTACTGTAGTTAATATTCTTGTTATGTTCTTAATGAGTGAGGCAGGTTTTTACTATATTTAACAGTCTTGTTATGTTCTTAATGAGTAAAGCAGGTTTCTACCGTAGTTAAATCGGAAGTTGTGGTTTCTGATCTCTACAATAAATGCACTGATTGAGGTTTGTACACATTTAGAGATTTTAATTTTATGACATTTGATGGGTGTTTAGTGGATGTTCACAGGCTGTTTACTGACTGTTTAGTGGTTGTTTAGTGGTTGTTTAGTGGACGCTTGGTGCTTGTTTAGTTGCTGTTTAGTGGCTATTTAGTGGTTGTTTAATGTTTGTTTAGTATTTGTGTAGTGGGTGTTAAGTTGCTGTTTAGTGGTTGTTTATTTGTTGTTTAGTATTTGTGTAGTGGGTGTTTAGTTGCTGTTTAGTGGTTGTTTAATGGTTGTTTAGTTTTTGTGTAGTGGGTGTTTAGTTGCTGTTTAATGGTTGTTTATTGGTTGCTTAGTGTTTGTGTAGTGGTTGTTTAGTAGTAGTTTAGGGGTTTTTAATGTTTTTTCAGTTTGGTTTAGTGGGTGTTAATTTGTTTCTTAGTTGTTGTTTAGATGTATTTAGTTGATTGGATATTTATATTGCACTGGTATCAATGCTACTTTAGCACGCTCACTGCGCTCTGGTCTACTTAAATCTATTTAAACAGAAAACTTGTTAAACGTGTCTTTAAATTTCCCACAAAGATCGAAGCAAACTGTTTCATAATTTTGGCGCTATCGCTTCAAAAGCGCACTACGTAAGATTTAGTTCTAGTGAGATAATCCTCAATGGAGATTTTCAGTATGGACTGTGTTGAAGATCACAGGTTCTTTATAAAAAAAACATGTTTTTTATAAATCAGTCCCTTAAGATATTCCTGTGCAAATCTTTCTATTCAGCTGTACGCCAGGGACAGAATTTTGTCATTAATGCGCTCACTCTGAGGAGCCCAATTGAGATCTCGTAGAACTTTGTTGATGTAGTCAGATTACCGTATCCGCGATATCATGCGTGGTGCAGTACTGTGTATTTTGTGTAGTTGGCTTATGTGATATTGCTATATCAGCTATATACAATTATAAGTGGAATAGCTAGAGAAAAGATTAGGGACATTTCTGCATTATCTGCAAACGCAAATTCGACCATGCAAAAACACTTCTGAGAGAGCTGCATTGGCTGCCGGTGCGTGCTCGCATAGAGTACAAAATCGCAACTTTGTGCTACCGCTGCTTACATGACCTGGCGCCGTCCTATCTGAAAGAGCTGCTGACGCCTTATGTACCCAGTAGAGAGCTCCGCTCATCCGATAGTGGCAAACTCTCGACACCACGTGTTTGCCTTGAGACTTACGGAAAGCGCACTTTCGCATTTGCTGGTCCAACAATTTGGATAACTCTCGACACCACGTGTTTGCCTTGAGACTTACGGAAAGCGCACTTTCGCATTTGCTGGTCCAACAATTTGGAACGCCCTTCCTGTCGATCTTAGAAACAACCAGACACTGGAGTCCTTTAAAACCGATCTAAAGACACATCTATTTCGCAAATACCTTCTGGGATGATTGTCTACCTTATTTTCCATGTGTTGCTGTGTTGCTCCGGGTTGAAATGGCTAGAAAGACTTTGAGATTGTATGCTTGTAATTAGTTTTTGTAGTGTTGCGTTTGTTTTGAATGTGGTGAATTATAGATGTTTTTTGTTGACTTTGTACCGCGCTTCGAGCCTTTGGGGATGAAGCGTGTTTTTGAAATGAACTTTATTATTATTGTTATTATCCAAGGTGTTAGAAGAGATATATAGAGCAATGCTATGTGAAATGTCTAAATCATCTGTATCAGATAATAGGAGAAAAGGCCAGAGAAATGTTACCCGTTATTTTCAAAATGCCACTTTTCTCTCTACAAATGTATACTTTATTTTGAAGTATTTTGTTTTTATTTGTAATTGGGTCACCACAGTTACGACTAAAACTTTAAAGTCTTTTAGGCCAAAATTATTGTTAAAGTCTATTTTTGTTTCTAACCAATCTTACTAACATTGTTTAGTTGTGTTATTTTTCATTGTTGTTTAACAAAGATAGAGTAGATGTTAATTTGATTAGAGATGAAGTAACTAATGAATGAATAAAATGTTCAAATTTTTAATTGTACTGTCTTGTTTTAAAACTTTGACAAGACGTGAATGGAGCCATAATGAGACCTATGGTTAACTTTGGACAAGACTTGAGTGGAGCAATAATGAGACCTATGGTTAACTTTGGACAAGACTTGAGAGGAGCTGTACGGAGACCTATGGTTAACTTTGGACAAGATTTGAGTGAGCAATAATGAGACCTATGGTTAACTTTGGACAAGACTTGAGAGGAGCAATAATGAGACCCATGGTTAACTTTGGACAAGACTTGAGTAGAGCAATAATGAGACCTATGGTTAACTTTGGACAAGACTTGAGTGGAGCAATAATGAGACCTATGGTTAACGTTGGACAAGACTTGAGTGGAGCAATAATGAGACCTATGGTTAACTTTGGACAAGATTTGAGTGGAGCAATATTGAGACCTATCGTTAACTTTGGACAAGAATTGAGTAGAGCAATAATGGGACCTATGGTTAACTTTGTACAAGACTTGAATGTAGATATAATGAGACCTATGAATAACTTTGAACAAGACTTGAGTGGAGCAATAATGAGATCTATGGTTAACTTTGGACAAGACTTAAGAGGAGCAATAATGAGACATATGGTTAACTTTGGACAAGACTTTAGAGGAGCAATAATAAGTCCTATGGTTAACTTTGGACAAGACTTGAGTGGAGCAATAATGAGACATATGGTTAACTTTGGACAAGAATTGAGTAGAGCAATAATGGGACCTATGGTTAACTTTGTACAATACTTGAATGTAGATATAATGAGACCTATGGTTAACTTTGGACAAGGCTTGAGTGGAGCAATAATGAGACCTATGGTTAACTTTGGACAAGACTTAAGAGGAGCAATAATGAGACATATGGTTAACTTTGGACAAGACTTGAGTAGAGCAATAATGAGACCTTTGGTTAACTTTGGACAAGACTTGAGTGGAGCAATGATGAGACCTATGGTTAACGTTGGACAAAACTTAAGAGGAGCAATAATGAGACCTATGTTTAACATTGGACAAAACTTGAGAGGAGCAATAATGAGACCTATGGTTAACTTTGGACAAGACTTGAGAGGAGCAATAATGAGACATATGGTTAACTTTGGACAAATCTTGAGTGCAGCAATAATGAGACCTATGGTTAAATATTGACAAGACTTGAGTTGAGAAAAAATGAGACCTATGGTTAACTTTGGACATGACTTGAGTGAAGCAATAATGAGACCTATGGTTAACTTTGGTCAAGTACTTAAAAATATCGTATCAATGTTTTATACTTTACATGATCTTCTCACATTTCCTGTGTTTAGAATTTTATATATAAACTATTGAGAAAATGTATATGTTATATACATTTAGCTTTTTGCTTCTCCCTTTTTAAGGTAATTTTGAAATGCCAATAAATGTTAATTTTCCTACGTCTTAGCAAGCCAAAGTTCAAGTGACATAAATGACACGTTACAAAAATACATGAACATTGTGATTGAAGGCGTAGATTAACGGATTTGGGTTTTAAAAAAAAAACTCTTTGTGGCCATAGATATTCCGTTTTGGTGGTAGTATTAAACCAAAAAATTGATTGGCTTGGTGGTAATATTATACCTAATCTGGTTGGTATGGTAGTAATATTAGTAACAAACATATTGACTTGGTAGTAAAATTAGACCCAAACAATTTGGTTTTGTGGTAATATTAGACCTAAATATATTGGCTTGGTGGTAATATTTCCCAACAGGAGTTTGAAATAAATAATGCCGGATTTACTTCCTGTTTAATTCTTCTTGTTATTCACATGTTTTCACGGTTATGTTAGACGTCAATGTCCATGTACCTCAGTAGATGACATTGTCCAGTTACCTCACTAGCTGTCAATGTCCATGTACCTTGGTAGATGTCCGTGATGAATTGGAACGTATTCGCAGTAAATAACTTGTGTTAAATCCTGGATGAACACAGCTCCGCATTTAACTGTATAACGTTTGGAGGCGGTACAGTGACTAGCAACACGCTTTGTCATGAACCGCTACAGAAACACCTCAAGTGTTAGCAGAATTCTAGAAACACTGTGCTGGTCAGCATTGGAAGAACAACGATGACTATCTAGGCTCAACATGTTGTCAAAGATAACAAATGGGCTGGTCTACTACTCCGGCATCAAAGATAAACTTGTCCATCTTTCCCCTAGACAGCGACGAGACCACGACAGAGAGTTCCGTCTAATAAAAACAAGTACTCAGTACAGGAGCTCCTCACTCCTGCCAAAGACAAAACGGGACTGGAACAGGCTTCCAAAACAAACAGTTGAGGCTACTACCCTCGACACATTTGTATATATTGCCTTCTATCTTCCAACCCCCAGTTCATAACAACACTGTTGAGTAACCCTTGCAACCAGTGAAGTCTCCCTTTAAAAACCATGCAAAGTAACATCACGATAGCCTCTGAAACATAGGATCCAGATTGATCAATTCATTGATCATGGGCCTTCAAAACAAAGAAGAAGAAGAATTTTGGACTATAATTAGATGAGACTTTTTTTTTTTTGTTAATGATTTTCCCTCATTTTCTCCAGACTTTACCAAAAGCAGCAGGGTAGGAATAATGAGATATAACAGTTATGTTTGTTCATGTTAAAGCAGCAGGATAGGAATAAAGCGATATAACAGTTATGTTTGTTCACTTTAAAGCAGCAGGATAGGAATAATGAGATATAACAGTTACATTTGTTCACATGTTAAACATTGTTTTTTTATTGTATTTTTAATGTTACGAGTTGTCAGACAGGAAATACTGTTGCTTGTTTGGATTAGTAGAATTGCAAAAAACATTTTGTACATTTTATTTTTATCAAATCTTTATAAACACATTTTTACACTCGATCCAAGACAGATACTATTGCATTGTTTGGCAATCTAGTCGTACCCAGCTCACACTCTTAAAACAATTACGTTGATTTCAGTTGTTTTTTTAAACAGTTCATTTATTATCTTTTTAATAATTTAGCCGTTCATCACACTATTATTATTGATATCAAAACATGACGAAACAAAAAACCTAATGTTGTATTGCTTACTTTTTTAACAAAATCAAATGATTCAGCTCCCATTGCCATTGTTGTTGAACTTAAGTTTATGATCAGATACAAATGTCATTAACTGTTTTTTACTAACCATAAAATACTTTCACTTTTTGATTTGACATGATTTTAATCTAAACATTTTATCCACTGTTAAAAGGCTAGTGGTTATCATATAAGTTTTTTGACCAATGATAAGTGTCTCGTATTTATGACTGTTAAAAGTTTAAACGCTGTTAGTTTCAAGTGCTTATTTATCCAGCTGTTTTGACTAAATTAGGTCAAATTCGCGCTGTGTTTCAATTTCGCCTGGGAATTTTTCCAACTTTTGTTTTTTTATTAAAACATTTGTTAAAGATAATGCAGATGACCTTAGCCAGACACAAGACCACGATGTTGATGAAACTAGCCACACAAAGGTTAAGAGATAATGTAGATGAGCATAGCCAGACACAAGACCATGATGTTGATGAAACTAGCCACACAAAGGTTAAGAGATCATGTAGATGACCTTAGCCAGACACAAGACCATGATGTTGATGAAACTAGCCACACAAAGGTTAAGAGATCATGTAGATGAGCATAGCCAGACACAAGACCATGATGTTGATGAAACTAGCCACACAAAGGTTAAAAGATCATGTAGATGACCTTAGCCAGACACAAGACCATGATGTTGATGAAACTAGCCACACAAAGGTTAAGAGATCATGTAGATGACCTTAGCCAGACACAAGACCATCATGTTGATGAAACTAGCCACACATAGGTTAAGAGATCATGTAGATGACCTTAGCCAGACACAAGACCATGATGTTGATGAAACTAGCCACACAAAGGTTAAGAGATCATGTATATGGGCACAGCCACATGTCACATTCTGATCGCATTATGGGTCTAATTATGATTTTGTGTGTGAGCGATAGTTTTTTTCCTTTAGTTAATTCCTCGTGTATACTACCAATGTTACTGAGCCACGAAGGACGCATGGGCTATGACGTATGAGCTATGACGTATGGGCTAAGACTTATGAACTGTGACAAATGACGTGGCGGTGTGTTCAAAAAGACTGAAAGGTGAAAGGTGTTGTGTAATTATTGCTTTTGAGCAACAATAAGAATTTTTTGCAATGAGTGAGTTGTTGTTTTTTGTTGAGTGACTAAATCTTCTTATTGTGGACATGTGTTTCCTTACTTCTTCTGTGAATGCCAATTATTACTGGTTTGTCCTTATTGTAGATTGTGTTTAACCCAGGACATTGATAACTCGTTATAGCCCACCAAATATTCTCGACAACAAGCGTGAACTTCCCTTCTATTTAAGTTACGTGACAAAAACATGAACGTTTAACGCCCTTGAATTATATAAATATAGCAGACCCATGGCATAGCATACGCCGCGAGCTTGGCTGGCAGACGAGGGTGGTGCAGGTGGGGGTGGTAGCTCCACCGCAGTGCTCATGTCTCGAGACCAACGATGGGCAGGCAAAGAAAGAGAGGGGAGGGTTTGCGTGCGTATTGCTTCCTCTGGCATATCTATATATAATCTATGTCTTGCTTTCGTCGTCTTCTTACCCTAGCTTCACTGGCAAATTATATATATAGTTTAAAGTCTACTTTTCATGAAAACCATGTTGTTATTTTAAAAAAAAAAAATAATATTTTTTTTTTTTTTGTTTGAGTAGTTCAAAAACAAAACAAAAATAATAATATTTTAAGGCACACCAGTCTTGTATGGGGATAAGAGAAAGCAATGGAGTTATTTATGTGGTCGTACGGAGGGACCTACTTTTAGCCACTTATCCGCTACAGTGGGTTTCGCCCAACAAGCCACAGCTTATCATCCATTCTAGCTCTTAACATTCGAAAGTGTGGGAAAGGGGCAGGATAAATCAGAAAGGGCTGTCCAGATGCACACCAGTTAAACCAGGTCAACAGCCTTAAATTTTTTCTACAGATAGGCCCGTCATACCAGTCAGTGGAGCATGTAAAACGAGCAGTATCAGCTGTACCAACAATGGTGCTCGTAATATCAGCCATGTTAGCCAAATCAACCATCTAAGCTAAGCCAGCCATATTACCCAAAAGCAGCAATACAGTGAAACGATTTACTCCAGGCAAACTAGCCGTAAGTGTCTGACACAGGTGGGCCGTCAAAAGATCCATACCAGTCGAATATTTTTCTCACCATTTAAACCGGTCAAACCAGCCATAGCAGACCAGACACGCATCAAATTAAATTAAATTTTCAACGTGCCCCAATCCCAATGCAATCCATCATTTAAAAAAAAGAACAAAACCATAAATATTCGTAAAACCTAGAAATAAAATGTGTTACTAGCCATAGCCAAAATTAGACAAAAGTCGACATGTTTTAGATTGTAGGGCAGGAAGCAAAAGTTTTGGTAGTGGTTATGGGAAAATCCATAGAGGATGAGGAAAAAGCTGCTTACCATATGAGCGGAACAAAAGAGAAAACAAAAAACCTGAGATAAAATGGCTGAGGATAATACCATGACACTATTTAATAATCAAAATGGACACTTGTCTCGTGATGAGAAAGTTGCAGATGGTAGGATTATGAAGGGCATGTTGATGGGAAATCCCCAGCAAATGTGTAGAAATGAATAGAACTAAACTAACATTTCAATAAGCTGTTAAATTCCGTTATACATCCCCTTAGAGCAGTATAGAACTCTCTCGATTATTCTAGATTAAATTGAATATCCCACGCGAGAGAGTACAATTACTTTTCTAAGTAATGATTGTTTGAATACGAACAAATATACAACTAAATGCACTACTATAATTATATAACATTAAGTTAAATGAGCGCCCCCAAATTCCATAATAATTTACAGAATTATGCTTTACTTGAGTTCGGGGGGGGGGGTAGGGTAGGCATAACAATCATTTAGATAAATTATCGAGTTAAATTTAAAAGTTGTCCCATTAAACCTATTGAATAAAGGCAACGATATCACTTTCTTAAGCTATTGAACTTTCTGAGCAATTCTAAATTGGATATTCTAGCATTTTAATCCCCTGATATTTCAATACGGACAATAAAGTTTATTGCCACTACAGTAGGCCTATATTGATCAAATCACATACACCTTTAGTGTTTCTTAGCTTTTGTTATTTATATGAAATGGGGACACCAGCCCAAGAGAAATTAATATCATGAGTTCAGTACCCATATGAATTTGTATATTGACAATCAAGTGTGTGTACTAAGTTTGGTCAGTATCCATCTATTTATGTAGGAGACATTATTTGTAATTGTTTTGTATAGCTCATGTAACAAATAAAAAAAAAAAACAACAGAATTCGAGGCCCTTGACCCCAAAAGGAATGATATAAAAAGTTTATCCCCCCCCCCCCTTTTTTCGTATTTGATGCTAGATAATTTTGGTGACGATCGATCAGTCTATGTAAATACATATATGGAACAATTCGCAAATCCCAAAACAAACATTCACTTATCAATATATAATAAACATATGATTAATGCTGAAATTCTCCAACATACAAATAGTATGTTAGGTTGTTGTTTTGGTTCCAAAATCATAATAAAAAGCAAAAGCACGTCAATCGTAGGTAAAAATTGAGTGGTCAGGAAAAAAAGACAACATAACCCGGAAAAGGATACAAAAAAAAAAAAGCACAATAGCCAAATAAAAATGTAAAATAATAATTCTAGCTTTAAATACAATTTTTTTTTTTTTTTTTTTTTTTTATTTTTTTCTTTATTTTTTTTTTTTTTATAACACAGAAAAAGAAAAAAAAAAAAAAAAATAAAAAAAACAAAAAAAAATTTAAAATAATAAATTTTGCTTTAAATAAAATTTTTTTTTTTTTACTTGTATTTTCATTTTTTGCTTATTTACTTTTGTTTTATCTTGTTCAATATTTTTCGTTACTAATATCCCTATACCCATCAGTCTTTTATTTATAATCCAAATCTCACACCATTTTCACAGTATGTTTAGTAACTAATGATAAACATAATAATAACCTAGACTAAAGAAACATATCTTAGAAAAGAAGTTATGTGAAAACTAATTCACCCACCATCCTAACTTTTGCACACAAAATAAAAAGTGTAACTTTTTGTGACCATGTACTTTTATAACTAAATATTGCATCAAAAAGTCACAACATGACACTGTAGTTTAACATCTAAATATCACAACTAAAAGTCATATTTTTAAACATGGTGTTCTAAAACTAGTTTTACCATCAAAAATTCACATTGGGTGACACTATTTGTTTGTAAATAATTATTTTATCAAAAGTCTCATAATGTGATCCTGTTCAGTATGCAAGTCTTACGATTCTTATTTATTGAACTACTTATAAACATAGAATGTAATGATATAAGAACTTAAGTCTAAAAGTCATAAGTTTTTTAATTATTGACCTAGTTATAAACATACATGTCATTTACATATGAAGTAATTTCTGAATTTACGAAATAATTTTCCATAATTTTAATCCACATAACAATCATACTTCCTAAACATAATAATAAATTAAATCTTTTGTAATGCACCCTACTCAAAGCCAAAAAAAAAAACATATTTAATATCAAATGTGTAATTAATTTTATGAAAATAGTCTCTTCATTATCAAAGTTGTTTATTTATTAATACATTTTTTTGAATTGATATTTTTCCTGTTCTCAAATACATTTTCCCAGTGTTTATCCGGGATCCCCATTTGAACCTGTGAAGCCACAAACCATTTGAACTTAATTAAAGAAAACCACAATTTTAAAATAGTTTATTTAAGATGAGCAAAATGCATTTATTTTCTTAAGCGGGTACATCACAAAAAGCCCAGAGGAGAATGGCTAGAAGGCAGACCTAAGCTTAGAGAGATGGATGATGTTGGGAAAGATCTACGGCAAACGACAATCCAAACATAAAAGTCATAATTTAAGTCTAGGTTAAAGGAAGTGGTGAGGCAGACCTGAGCCCTACATGGGGTGTAGCCCCGCAGGAATGTATATAACCAACGAATTAAACCCGTCTAAAGGTAACTTGTTTATCCTCCCCTAAGTGTTACGAACAAATTACTCCCCCTTATTACCAATTTAAAAATATTTTTTTAAAATTATGACTAAATTTTAGTATGAAAATATTCACTTAGTTTGATTCTCAAAACCTGTGTAGTTGTAGTACTGAATGCAGCCAAAACAATGATTAATGCTTTAGTTTATATGCGATGTGATTTCATTTAGGGTTGTAGTTTAATTATTGGTTGCAGAGTCATTCCATTTAATATTGTAGGTGTAGCAGTGGTTGCAGTTGTGACTGTATTTGATTTTCTAATGGTAGTAGTAGAGGTTTAAATGATATTATATTGATGTTGCAGTTGTAGCATTAGATACAACCATAATTTTAATTAATATTGTAGTAGCAGTATTGGTTGAATGTTGACTGTATTTATTACTGCCATTGCCGTACTTTTTGCACCGATGATTTAGTTGGAGTATACTTAGCACCACTCATTGATTTTGATGTTGTAAATGTAGAATTGCATGCAAAGTAACTAGTCGATGTTGTAAATGTAGAATTGCATGGAAAGTAACTAGTCGATGTTGTAAATGTAGAATTGCATGCAAAGTAACTAGTCGATGTTGTAAATGTAGAATTGCATGCAAAGTAACTAGTCGATGTTGTAAATGTAGAATTGCATGGAAAGTAACTAGTCGATGTTGTAAATGTAGAATTGCATGCAAAGTAACTAGTCGATGTTGTAAATGTAGAGTTGCATGCAAAGTAACTAGTCGATGTTGTAAATGTAGAATTGCATGCAAAGTAACTAGTCGATGTTGTAAATGTAGAATTGCATGCAAAGTAACTAGTCGATGTTGTAAATGTAGAATTGCATGCAAAGTAACTAGTCGATGTTGTAAATGTAGAATTTCATGCAAAGTAACTAGTCGATGTTGTAAATGTAGAATTGCATGCAAAGTAACTAGTCGATGTTGTAAATGTAGAATTGCATGCAAAGTAACTAGTCGATGTTGTAAATGTAGAATTGCATGCAAAGTAACTAGTCGATGTTGTAAATGTAGAATTATATGCAAAGTAACTAGTCGATGTTGTACATGTAGAATTGCATGCAAAGTAACTCTTCGATGTTGTAAATGTAGAATTGCATGCAAAGTAACTAGTAGATGTTGTAAATGTAGAATTGCATGCAAAGTAACTAGACGATGTTGTAGTTTTTGTTTGTTTTGCAGCGCTGACTTTGTACGATGTTGTAGTTTTTGCATTTGTTGCCACGTTGACTGTATTTAATCTTCTCTTCGTAGTATAATTTGCTGCTCTGACTGTATTTAAAGTTGTAGTTCCAGTTATTATTGCACATGATGCGGTATTTACTGATGTAGTTGTAGAACTGGTAGCAGGTATGAATTGATTTGATGTTACACATTGGTTACAGTAGTGAATGTATTTAATGTTGTATGTATAGTATTTTTGCAGATTTTGCTGTATTCACTGTTGTAAATGTAGTTCTGGCTGCAAGTGTGACTGCATTTGCTTTTGTATCCGTAGAACTGGTGCCATAATTGTCTGTATTTGATGCTGAAGTTATAGTATCGATTGCAGAACTTATTGTATTTGATGATCTAGCGTTCGTTTTATTTGAAGCAGTGATTGTGTTTGATGTATTAATTGTACTATTGTTTGCAATTGTAACAGATTTCAATTGTGTATTTCTAGTATTAGTTGCAGATGTGATCTAATGTGATGTTGCATTTGTAGTATTATTTTTGCGATCACTGTATTGGATGTTTTATTTTAGTATTTCTTGCTGCGGTGACTTTATCTGATGTTGTAGTTGTAATATTGTTTACAGTGATGAACTTGTTTAAAGAAGTTGCAGTATTAGATGAAGTGATCACTATCATTGGTTTTGTATTTGTAGTATTATATAAAGCGTTTACTCTCTTTGATGCTGTATTTGTAGTATTTATTGCAGAGGTGACTTTATTTACTTTTGTAGTTTTGGTATTGAAGACAGTGGTGACTGAATTTTTTTTTTTTTTTTTTTTTTTTTTTTTGTAGTATTAGTTGCAGTGGTCACTGGATTTGATGTTGCAGTTGAACTATTGGTTGAAGCGATAACTCAATTTGATATCGTAGTTGTAGCATGTTTTATGTGAATAATTTTGATGGTGTATTTTTTGTATTAATTGCATTGGTGACTGTGTTTGATGCTGTTGTTTTCTTTGAAGTTGAAGTTGTGATTGTGTTCGAAGTTGTATTTGTAAATGTTGCCGCATGCACCACATAGAGGCATCAATAAAATATGTCTACAAAATGTGGATATATTCCCCACGAAGTATCATGTACTATGTGAGAGGCATGTCCACATACTACTCCCTCCATTATTCTGAGGTTGCTGACATAGATTCATTCATATAATGCTACATTTTTTACTATAAAGATCCTCTCACATATTGCTACATACCCCACCATGCAGTTTCAAACACATGTAGCTACTGCCACCATAACAATGTCTTATTAATTATAACGTAGGTCCACTTGTTCAAATGATAGTTACTAATAGTTTATTAAACACAGTGACGATCCCAATAATAATAGTTAATACTTGGAATACGTCTACAACTCAAGCTGAACACACTCAATCCGAAAGCTCTTGGTATATATTGTAAGTCAACTGTTCCAGTATTAAACAGAAACTCGTCCCTCTCCCCCATAGACAGCGACGAGGCCATGACAGGCAATTCAGGCTTATACCAGCAAGAAGCCAGTATAGGAGCTGCTCATTCCTGCCCAAGACAATCAGGGACTGGAACCATCTTTCAAAAGGAACAGTTGAGGCGACAACACTAGACACATTTGTGTCTATTGCCTCGAGCCTTCAAACCCCTAGTGCATAATTTCCTCATCACCACCAGTAACAGAAACATTGCAAATCCCATCTACATGCATAGGAGCCAAAATGATCAATAAATTGATCGTGGGCCCTTAAGACATAGAAGAAGAAGAAGAAGTATTTCAATACTGGCTTCTCAGTAGAATTAAGTGTTATGAACTTATAATTCTTCATGAAACATAAAGGTTTTCTGTTCAATCTTCTTACATAAAAATTGTGAATAATTTGTTGTGACACTCCGACAACACTTCTGCGTCCGTTCTGGCTCTTCTCTCATTGGGTAGTTTTCTCTGAGACCCAATGCGTATACATTACATAAGTAATAATTCCCATATTACTTATCTCCCATATAATTATATCTGTGATGGCTCAATTCCACACAATAATGGTTCACTCACATGTCTTCACTTCCACTAAACTGAGGAACACGTCTAATAGTTTAACACAAATGTTCCTACATTAGCCACGATGAGTTGGCAATCAAGTGTGTTCAAAAAGTTGCAGCCACAAGCCCAACTATATATGGTTATTGTCAAGGGTATGAGAATCACTTTTGTTATTTGTAGACGATTGTTTTCATGTTTGATAAGGAAAAGATGTTTAGGTAGAGATTTATGTGTAACTGTACCGTTTGTGTGAGAGTGTTGTGACGTAATTGTGTAAGGGGGAATGACGCGTTAGTTTGAGTTGTTGTTGAGAGAGGACAGAGAAGGCCGTTGTGAGATGTTCAAGGCAAAGCTTTTTATGTGTGAGGATTCAGTTAGACAGATAGTGAAGTTGAAATTTTATGCGTTTACAAGTTGTATTGTGAAGTACAATGATTTGTCAGGCTAATAAGGCACATTAAAATGATACATTGAACTCATATCGATATATCCAGTGTCTGTTCTCAGTTACACTGGTATGTGTGGTACTAGGATATCTCATGGTTGAGCGTCTGGATTAGAAGAGTGTATGACCACAGGACATCAAGAGTTTCATTTCGACAGTCATGTTATAGATTAACCCAAAAGTTACCACATTGCCTACGAAGAGCAACCAACCATACATCATTATCAATATAGTGCCAGTGCCACCGCACAGAGGCAGACCCCATAACAGAATAACCCACATGTTACTACATCACCCACGACACATGTTTACCTATATTTTATCAAAACAGTCAACACACAGGTTTACCAACATGTTACCACTTAAGCACCATAAAGGTTTACCTAACTGTCACCACATCACCAACGCTGTCTGTGTATGTCAATGTTACTTTCAGTCAACATAAACAACAAACATACTGTAAATAAACACAACAAATTCATTTTTGTTTCTACAAGTTTATTGGATAAAAAAAAAAGTTTATAAAACTATTTTAAATGGTATACAATAGAAGAAACAGTTTTAAATAAAATTAATTTTATATGTTTGTTGGATCAAAGGTTCAAAGATAAGATCAAATAAAAGAATGTCAAAATGTCAACATTAGAAAAGTAATGAAACAAAAAAAAATTAAGTACAAGAGATTAGATTGTTAGTGGTAGGGGTTTCGATATTGGAGACGCGGGTGTTCATGGTGCATGGTGTTGGAGACGTACATAAGATGGGGTAGATGTTGTTGTCTATTAAACAATAAATAGTTGATACAAATTTGTGTACATTATTTAAAATATTAGGACAGTTTTTACATGATCGCTTTTAGGAACTGTCCCGACCAGTGGCACTAAAATTTAATCCATCAGAGTTGACCCCACTGTGGACATGATGGTCATAACGCAACCAGTCATAGTACCCCAGTGAGTGGACATGAGCCCCACTACTGCCTGGACATGTACATGTTGTGTACGTGTACTTGGTATTATTAAACAGCCTATTCACAACGTACCTGTCTATCCAGTGTCCTATAGAGATCTGTTTAGAGCATCCATGTGGATGGGATACTATGAATGTCAACTTGCCCTTATCTCTAGAACTATCGTACTTGTTGTTTATTTTCTTACATAGATTAAACAATTGTCTTATCATCTTACTCAGTTTATCCAGTAAATCTACGTCACATGTCACATATTCCAACACACACCTGTCTTCCTCAATGTCTACCTCCCACACCGTCCAGCCATCAAGAGTGACCAGTGGACTATCTTCTCCATCAAAGAACAATCTACACGTGGTGTGACTCGCCTCAAGGTCATCAAACACCACGTGTCTGGCCGTGCTCATCCTTACCTCCCCCCACACTTTGCTTGGTTTGTCTGAGTGTTGACACTTGTGACATGGACAAGTTCCCATGTTGTATTTCTTGATGACTTTCTCTGTCAACTTGTTTACATCCATCACCATCCCAGTCCCTAGTCTCAGGACGTCACTTCCTCTCTTGTCATAAAAAGCATATGGTTGATTGGTGTTTGGCCAAAACTCTGGTCTTTCTGTACTGGTCTTTTTAACAGCTACCCTAACAGTCAGGTCCGCTGTAGCTTTGATGTACACAACTAGGTCTTTGTCATGGTAACCTTTAGGCAGGTTATTGATGTTGAAATCGGTGACAGGTACGAACTTTGCGTGACCTTCTTTCTTTGTACAATTTTGAAAATGTTTTTGTACATCTCCTTCTCCACATTCTGACACCTGGGTTTCATGTGTACCTGACAAGGTGATCCAAGAAAGTACATTTTAATCCTCGTGTTACAACTGTCTTTCTTCTATTATCTCTATTGAACTAGATTTCATTCAGTCTATACATTCATTTTAATAATTTATTAGACTAATTTGCGAGATTGATTATGAAACAGTATTTGATGTAAGAAACATAATGTGTAAAGACCAAAATCTTTGGGTTTTACATTAACTGAGACATAAAATGCTGTATTGTATACATCAATAATAAAAACATTACCAGAGACATAGAATGTTGTATTAAATACATAAAAAATAAAGACTTTAACTGAGACAACGATTGTTGTATTGTATAGATCAATAATAATGGTTGTAATTGAACTGATGTATGCTTGAACATCGATGAAAAGATATCAAGAAATAATAACCATAGAAAAGAGTTGACTCATTTTTTCTGTCAAATCTGCCATCAGACCCATATTCTTTTCTACTGCCATATCTGCCACCTTTTTCTCGACTGCCTACTGTGCCATCTTCTTCATGACAGTCATAGTTGGCATATTCTGAAAAGTATTGATACTACATATAAAATTGTAATTTAATTGCAACACATATTTTTTTCATATACTCGTTTTTTCTCACCTGTAACTTCTATTTCTCCCTGACTCTGATATTACCACATTTTATCTGAGACATTCAGACAGTTTCTTTTTGTTGATCTATCTCTCTCTCTCTCTCTCAAATTATTCTTTTTTTTAAATTTGCTTTTAAAAAACGTTTCTGTCTCATGATAATAATAGAATAGACATTTTACCATTTTTAGGTTTAGAATTTTGATTTGCTGTTAAAATCCCTGATTTACATGAAACAATCTGAAAATAGAAAAATTGACAAGTATTAAAAATTGGTTTTATTTTAAACAAACAACTTAGTTATTCTCCTGATTGAAAAAAAAAATGTTTCTATTGGAGCCATACATTTACACTGAGGGTGAAAGTTCACTGTTAAATAATATTGAACTCACACTGTCTTTGTTAATTATCAATTAATAGTTACATGCCATATAAAATATTTTAAAACATAATAATAATACATTATAAATACAATTATTTAGTCATTAATTTAAATGTAATTGTAATTGATAATAATAATAATATTTAAACTTAACTAAAATAAAAGTGGATGTATATAATATTTTTTGCACATTTAAATTTAATCGATTTCCTTAAAGTAATAGAAAAAAAACATGGTTGTTTTTAAGAATCCGAACTTATCTAAAACGTTTCGGTTTCTGGGCACTAATGTCATAACAGATCATTCTTATATATATATTCCTATTTTTTAATTTGAATTATTAAAATCTTTTTAACTGTATTTATTTTTACACACAAAAGCGGTTAAAATCATTAGGTTGTTTCTAAGCTGTATAAGCTTTGTTCAAAGTCTTATATTGTCCTATATCTCATCCTGTAAAGTTTTTAATCAAATGGTAAATGTCTTATATTGGCATATTTATTATTGTTGTATAGTTGTTGATCAAAGTGGTACATAGATCATATTGGCCTATATCTCACATTTTGTATACTTTTTGACAAAGTGCTGAACATCTTAAAAAAACGTATATTTATCTTGTTAAATTAAATTAATCAACACCGTCAAGGAATGTGCATTGCTAACTAACTCTTTAATGATCCATTGTTGAAGAAATCAAATAAAAAAAAATAAAATACTTCTACCCATTGTTAATTATGTCATCAGATAAATACAGATTTAACACAATTGAGTTAAGTATACTACTAAGATTATTCAACTATAAAAGATACTTGCCTTTCTTCCTTGCTGTATATTTAAATAATAAAAACTCTCACCTCCATTTTCTAATTGCAGTATTTATTTAAGCCAGAAAACATCACCTGATGATTTAATATATTTTATACATAGTTATACAAAACATAACAATAAATGCATTGGGGTAATTGACATTTGTTATAAATGCAGTTTACCACACATAGCTCGTCTATTTAGAAAAAATAACCAGTAGTCAAAGTGTTCAAAAATGAAATAACTTTTTATTTTATAATTTACTTTTCAAGTATTTTTGTCTGTTTAGAAGCATACCTTTTTCAAATATACATTCGAAACATACTTTATTAATAGCTTTCAATCCATTAAGGATACAGTTTAAATAGAATGATTCGTTACATTTGTAATATTTGTGTAATCACTTTTTTTTGTGAGTGCCATTATTTCAATTAATAAAACTTCTAATTTAGGTTTTGTAATTTTGGTCTAATTTTAATGAATATGATATTTGAGAGGTCATTATAACGTCTGGGTAAATTTTAAATTGTCATTAAAATATCTGGGCAATATTTATAGTCGTCATATTGTCAGAGCATATTTATGTAGTCATTATAATATCTGGGCAATATTTATATTATCGTTATAAGGACTGGGCATTATGTATAATGTTATTTTGACCGGGCGATAATTATATTTTCATTAAGATGTTTTGCAAATATATAAATATATTGGCAATATAATTTTGGGGGAATATGTTTTATTGGCAATACAGTTTCTTATATATGAATTAAATAATCATTAGAGCGACTTGACAACACAACATCTCGAACGAGACAATACAAAGAGTCGGGTTCATTTGTCCTGTTCATAACCCAAAACACCACAGTATGAATATTTGTTGTGTTCCTATATCAAAACAATGTCTTGATGACATTCGTCGTGTTCCCAAGTAGTCAAATCCATGTCTAGGTACAGCTAAGTGTTATATTATAATATATTACCTAGGTCCACTAATAGTTAGATGATGTCTTTTTCATTTTGAGTACAATTTAAAGAAATAAGAACATGTATAACATGACATAGATTATAAGGGGTCTATGGGGCTTTTTAAAAAAAAATCTAGTATACTTCACTCTAACGCGTCTATCTAGCTACATTTATTTAGTAGACTTCGGTATAAGCCGTCTATCTGGCTACCTCTATCTAGCTACCTTTATCTAGTAGACTTTATTACAAGCCATCTTTCTTGTTACTTTTATCTATAGACTTCATTATAAGCCGTCTTCTACTTCTTCTTCTCCGATATATTAAGGGCTCACGATGAATTTATTCATCATTTTGACTCCTATGCATGATGTGGGGATTTGCAATGTTTCTGTGTCCGTAAGTTGATGAGGATATTTCAAAGATTGCATGTGCTCATTTGTGAGGGAATCATGCACTGGGGGTTGGAGGGCTTGAGGCAATAGATGCAAATGTGTCTAGTGTTATCGCCTCAACTGTTCCTTTTGGAAACTTGTTCCAGTCCCTGATTGTCTTGGGCAGGACTGAGCATATCTATCCTGGGTTTGTGCTGGTATAAACCGGAATTGCTTGTCGTGGCTTCGTCGCTGTCTATGGGGCAGAGGGACAAGTTTCTGTTTGATACTGGAACAGTGGACTAGCTCATTATTTACCTTGTATAATATGGAAAGACTGGATATTCGTCGTCGTTCTTCCAATGGTGACCAGCCTAGTTTTTCCAGCATGCTGCCAGCACTAGAGGTATTCCTGTAGCGTTTCAGAGCGAAACGTGCTGCCTGTCACTGGACCTCCTCCAAACTGTTAATGATCTTCTGGGTAAATGGGTCCCAGACTCAAGATGCATACTCTAAAACCGGATGATCAAAGGTTTTAAAGGCTCTTTCTTTCACACGCGAGTTGCCAATCTTTAAATTATGTCTTAAGAACCCAAGTGTCTGGTAGTCCGGTTACACACATTGTTAATATGCTCGTCCCAGCAGACCTCTCTTTGAATGGTAACACCCAGGTCCTTTACGGAGGAAACTGGCTCAAGTATATGGCCATGCAGTTCGTATTGTTAGTGTAGAGGTGTACAACTTCTAGAAACTGATTGTGTTTGGCACTTGGCAGGGTGAAATTCCATGCCCCAGCTAATCTCCCACTCAGCTAACTGTTTGAGATCCTGTTGAAGCTGGTCCTGGTCAGATCTCTTGGCAATCGTGTTATACACAGCGACGGCATCTGCGAACAGTCCTGTTTGGGATGTCAGTTTTTCGAGTAGGTCTTGCAACCTTTAAGTAGTAGACTTCTTTATAAGCCCTCTATCTGGCTTAATTTATCTAGTTTACTTCATTATAAACCGTTAATCTGGGTACTTTTATTTAGTAGACTTTATTGTAAGCCGTCTATCTGGCTACCTTTATCTAGTAGACTTCATTATAAGCCCTCTATCTAGATACCTTTATCTAGTAGATTTTGTTAAAAGCCCTCTATCTAGCTACCTTTATCTAGTAGACTTCATTATAAACCCTCTATCTAGCTACCTTTATCTAGTACACTTCATTATAAACCGTTTATCTAGCTACTTTTATCTAGTACACTTCATTATAAGCCCTCTATCTAGCTACCTTTATCTAGTAGACTTCATTATAAGCCCTCTATCTAGCTACCTTTTTCTAGAAGACTTCATTATAAGCCCTCTATCTAGCTGCCTTTATCTAGTACACTTCATTATAAGCAGTCTATCTGGCTATTGATCTAGTGCACTTCATTATTAGCCCCCAATGTATAACTACTCTCCCATTAAGTTGATTCTTGCCCAGCTACCAAGGACTTAACTATTATTGACTATTCCATAGCCCATTTTAAAATGTGTTTAACAGTGTTGAATTATGAACACTTAAACAAAAATACACGATTTATTTGTATTGTAAGATATAGCTAGACTTAAAACACATCACGATATTTATTGATAAACAAATATATAGCTAGATTTTAACACAACACAATATTTATTTGATAGACTAAGATATAGCTAGATGTAAAATGCAACACTATATTTTTTAATAGACTAATATATAGCTGGACTTAAAACACAACACAAGAGTTACCGGTATTCTAAGTCAAATAGATAGAAAGACTTCAAAAACATCACACGCTTTATTCATAGATAAAAATATAGCTGGACTTACAACACAACACAAGATTTATTGATCGACAAACATATAGATAGACTTAAACATAAAACATAATTTATTGATAAACTAAGGTATAGCTAGAGTTTCAACAATACATATTTACATATTCGAGAGGTAATAAAAAATAGAATGTATACAAACACAGTCAATACAATAATCTATTGGTCTCGCTGTTGAGATTGAAGTTGTATACTTTAATTACAGATGCACCAATCTAACGGATGAGATTTAAAGAGGCTCCTCTTTTATGACAAAAGATAATATTAAATTTCCCAACAAAGCCAACCTCCATTATAGAAAGATATACCACACTTGACAGACAAGACTATGCACAACATAAACAAGTTAGATTAAATCTCAACTGATTCAACATAATGACTGCAAATCTGGGTTGTCATCGCTCATTTGCAGTGACATCATGATGTCATACAATAATTCTACTTTTCACTAATTATGAAGATTTCATTTTACATGCAATGTATTTTTTACTCCATTTTCAAATGCCCCCGTACTCAATTTAAGCTGATACACACCATGTGTTTATTGTACAATGTATTGTATTGTCATGTCCACGATTTACATATCTTGTTGTGTACACAATGTATTGATTACTTCCTTTACTTTTTGTATTATATGTTTATTATTTTAAAAAAAGGTTTCGATCTCTTTTAGTTTATATTTGCTATATGAGTAAGAATTAAAGTTGCTAATTTGTTAATTACACATTCGTACACAATGTCATTATGGTTGTCTCATAGAAAAAAAAATAAAAAATCGAGAATCTTCTTACCTTCTGTTACTTGTCTTCTCTCACCTTCAGTTACATGTCTTGCCTGTATAATTGTCTTCAACAAAATAAGACATAACCGCATTTAATAAGTTTGGGATTTGCTTGTTGTTAAAGACGAACTTTTAAACAAGGAAATAAAACTAATTCTACCAATAAAATGTCCAGCTATAAAAACACGACCAACTTTCCTTGCACTTAAATGGTGTCTACATGAGTGGATGAACATAGAGGAATGTGGGGCATGGATGACGTCAGCCATGAGTGGATGAACATAGAGGAATGTGGGGCATGGATGACGTCAACCATGAGTGGATGAACATAGAGGAATGTGGGGCATGGTTGACGTCAGCCATGAGTGGATGAACATAGAGGAATGTGGGGCATGGATGACGTCAGCCATGAGTGGATGAACATAGAGGAATGTGGGGCATGGTTGACGTCAGCCATGAGTGGATGACCATAGAGGAAAGTGTGGCATGGATGACGTCAGCCATGAGTTGATGAACATAGAGGAATGTGGGGCATGGATGACGTCAGCCATGAGTGGATGAACATAGAGGAATGTGGGGCATGGATGACGTCAGCCATGAGTGGATGAACATAGAGGAATGTGGGGCATGGATGACGTCAGCCATGAGTGGATGAACATAGAGGAATGTGGGGCATGGATAACGTCAGCCCTGAGTGGATGAACATAGAGGAATGTGGGGCATGGATGACGTCAGCCATGAGTGGATGAACATAGAGGAATGTGGGGCATGGGTGACGTCAGCCATGAGTGGATGAACATAGAGGAATGTGGGGCATGGATGACGTCAGGCATGAGTGGATGAACATAGAGGAAAGTGGGGCATGGATGACGTCAGCACAATTTTATGAGTGTGTGTTATTATATTTGTTTAAATGATTGTAATAAAGAATTGAATAACTATGGATGGTTTTTCAGGCATCCTGATAAATAAAAAAAAATTATAAACGCCATTTTCCCATTCATAACAAGTCAGTTATAAATGGCAATTATTCCTATAGATGAAATATGATGAACATGTTTATAATGTTATATAGATAGAGGGTAGACATCTAAAAAATATTATATTTTTTATGTGAGATATTGTGTTCTTAACAGCAGATATTTTATTTGTATGTGTGTTATTGTTGTTTTTTATTTTTTTTTTATGTTTTTTTTTTTTGGTTGCATTTTCATGAATTCAAAACTTGATGTTTTCTGGCTGCTAGTCAAGTTTGAAAGTGTTCTTTCCTATTAATTGTACCTTAAATAAATTAGTATCTTTTTTAAAGGGTGTAATTGGTAAAGATGATGTCAAAAGGGTTGATGGGGACGATACTGTCACATGACTACTTGATTATGGTAGTAAATGTTATGGTGACGATTTTAGAGAGATTGTTCATGACGAAAATGTCATGGATATTTTTGTGACGATTATATTTGTTAGGTTTATTTAAGATAGAAATGTCAATTTAGTTCAAGGTTTGAAGAGTGTGTTGCACTTGCGTTAACTTAAGACTACTCATGAAAATTCTTTCTTATGTCTTTTTGTCTCGTCCAACTGTAGCATGTACGTCACTTTGATAAATAGTTTGATGTTAATTCACGAAATCTGGAAAATAAGATAGAAATAAATACATTATACACACACAATAATCCATTCCACATACAACAAGTCCAGCAATGGTATCGAAGCCTGATGGACCATGAGGACTAAAAAGCATCTGTCGAAGTGATGTCGACAACGATGTAATAACGATTGGAATGACTTGAACGTGCTGTCAAAGAAAGCAGTGACATATCATTCACTGGGGGATAAACGACAATTTAGAAGATGAAGAAAACTTAATGTCGAGATTGCAAATCACGTTATTTTCTTCATTTATAATGTATCCCTTGTTACTGACACGCAGCAATAATAATCTCAGAGTTATTTCTTTTAAAAATATGTGATTCTATCGTAAGAAAAATACGCAGGATATTGGTCAAAATATTAATTCATCTTTTTACAATAAAATAAATACATGAACTTAAATTGCCATATGACAGAAAAATTCGAGGTTTTTAAGGTATATTTAACAAACTAATTCAAGGATCATTGTGATTAGAAGAGAACAAAAATGAAAAAAAGAACTGTGTAGCAGAGAATACAATTACTCTATTTGATTTAATTGATGAATGGGTTAGAAAATATCCGTGACAGCTTAAGGGCTTTACACGTACATTGTAACCCTAAATATAGGGATCTATAATAAGTGGACATCATCTTTAAATATTGCATAAACAACTTAACATTAGTTGCAACGAAAACAACATGCTAAGCATATTTTATGGTACGTTTATTTTATTTAAATTATACATTCATAGTTTTAATCAAACTAAAATAATTTTTAAAAAAAAGAAAAAAATAGAAGTGAGGGGAGGTTGTCGCCTTGCCACAGTACCGGTAGTAAAAAACACAGCCGCCCGGTCCCCTATCAACGTCGGACGCTGGTTAATGAAGTCGGTTCCATGATCAGGTTAAAACATTTAGTTGCGCTACCCATTACGGTTTTAGGTTTGTGCAAAAATATCGCTCTCTGTAAGATCCAAAGTCTTGTGGCACCTTTTTTCCTTCCCCAGGGAGTCATTCGGTCGTAAAATTGAATTGTGCCAGGTTTTTAAACGTAGGGCGGTCGGGTCCACTTTACTAGTCCGCCGCGCCACAAAGAGGCAAAACCCTTGCGAACACCGTGGGAAACACGACTCTGCCATTTCTGCTCTTTGAAGCTCTCCAGAATTATATATATTTATATATATATATATATATATATATATATATATATATATATATCATAGAGCAAAATCTAGCCTACCACATATCCAGCGAGTGCACATGTGAAAACACAATTCAACATTCACAAAGAGACAAAACCCGCGCGAACAACGTGAGAAACACGACTCTCCCATATCTTCTCTCTGTATCTCTCCAGAAATATATATATATATATATATATATATATATATATATATATATATATATATATATATATATATCATAGAGCAAAATCTAGCCTACCACATATCCAGCGAGTGCACATGTGAAAACACAATTCAACATTATGAAGATAATTGTTAAGTTTTTAAATGTAATATCCTATTTCTGGTTGATTTGCGCGGGTGATTTTTATTTAAAGTTAGGAAGAGTTGCTCGCGTCAATCTGACTCTCTCGTCTGGGCCCACCATATCTAGTGGCACGACTCTACCTCAAGACGACCAGGGATGGGTTAGGTTGCTGGAATTGTCATTGTATACGCATCACTTGACTCCAACTCCGGGTTTTAATTCAGAGTTTCCTTCACTTAGTTGAGTTGTTGACCAAGGTAAACGAGTCTCATCCACGGGGTGGTGTTTTTTACTTGACTGGCCTTTGTCTGGACTTAAACTCCAGACCACCAACTTCAGGTTTGCTCAGTTTAGACCATTCAGTCAAGAAATCACCCACTAGTGAAGGGTGGGGGGCACAGGGCTCATTATGTGTGAGTAAAGGGCAGAGTTGTAATTTGTTGTGAGTGAATGGCAGAGGTATCATTATGTGTTAGTGAAGACGCATGAGCAGTTATTGATCAGTGAAGAACATAGGCGTCATTATGTGGGAGTGAAGGGCTGCTGTGTAATTATGTATGAGTGAAGGACAGGCTGGTCTTTATGCATTGGTGAAGGACAAAGTTGTCATTATTTGTGGTTGAAGGGTAGATTTGTCAATATGTGTGAGTGAAGATCATAGCTGTCATTACGTGTGAGAGAAAGGAAGAGTTTTTATTGTGTGTGAGTGTAGGGCATAGTTTTCATTGTTTGTGAATAAAGGGCACAATTAGCAATGAGTGTGAGTAAAGGGCACAGTTGTTATTGTGTGTAGTGCAGGGCAGAGTTCTCATTTTTGTGAGTGAAGGGCAGATTGTCATTGTGTCTGAGTAAAGGGCAGAGTTGTAATTGTTTGTGAGTAAAGGGCAAAATTGTCAATGAGTGTGAGTAAAGGGCAGAGTTGTTAGTGTGTGTGAGTGAAGGACAGAGGGGACTTTATTGTATGGATAGGTGCGTAAGTTTCATACTAATTTGGTAACGGTAAAAATGTGTCTTTATATATGCTGATGTTAGAATTTTTTTTTTTTTATGGATGACGAAAAGATATTTCATTGTATGTGTTGAAAGGAAGAGAGTCATTATTGGTTTGTTTGTGACATAGGTTTTATCATTGGTTGGTGACATTTTTGGTCACCCAACATGTTACAATTTCGCTTGGCTAAAATAGGAAAATACACAATGTCTGATAAGGTACAAAAAGACACGAAAAAACAACAGGTTGTTTATAAACTTTATACGTTTTGGTAATGTAACTCACTTTACCGGGTTAACTATATTCTACTCTTATGTTAGACAATAGAAAAATGAAATATCAAAGAGTTTATTTTTACTTGATATAAATATATCAGCAAGTGTCCAAAGGAAAAGTTTTATAAATTTAACACTAGTTTCTTTGATACTGACAAATATGTATCATCTTAAGGTCTATAACTGTAACATTGATGTCATATACGCTTACACATCTGCAATTTAAAGGTCTATAAATACAACATTGATTTAGTCTATGCTGACACTTCATTGCATCATATTTTGAGATCAAGACAGTACCACTTGACAAAAAAAGTTTAATACTTTAGACAGCAATTTAAAAGAGCTGACAGTGTTCCAAGGAATCTTATCTTAAAATTATAATTTGCAATGAACTAAGGTACTTATTATGACTTACACTCAAAATGTGTCAGTTGATGTTTGGTCATTAGTAAATAAATCCAACATGAGTTACTGGCTCAGTTGTCGCTAAGACTTAGAACCAACTTGAGACAGTGGTTGTGTTGTTACTGGGACTTAAACTCAATAAAACCCACTGTACGTTTATTTCTTTTCTGTTAGACTTAAAAATTTAAAAGAAGTCAGTGGCTGTTTTGTTAGTTAGACTATGAATCAACATGAACCAGATGGATTGATGAATATATAAATTAGATGGATTGATGGATGTATGTATGGAAAGAGGGATGGATTGATTGATATAGATGGATAAATGATATGTAGACAGATGGTCAGACCGATCTACCGACCAAAAGACCGATAGAGAGACAGACAGACAATTATATTGGTTAATAGATAAATAGATAGATAGATAGATAGATAGATAGATAGATAGATAGATAGATAGATAGATAGATAGATAGATAGATAGATAGATAGATAGATAGATAGATAGATAGATAGATAGATAGATAG
>CAXITT010000750.1:169250-208367 GCA_964033795.1 Lymnaea stagnalis | reverse complement strand
TTTTAATTTTTTTCTTTTTTTTTTTTTTTTTTTTTTTTTTTTTTAACGCAATACATTTTCTATACAAATTTTAAAATTAATTCATATATGTATGTCACGTGTGCGCTCCCATTCCATTCATCTGATTGCGCTAAAACGTATATGAGTGTTTGTACACGTGGCTTCAATTATTTCTGAATTAGTTCAAACATTTTACAATATACCATTTTGTGCTCGGGACCCTGAGGTCTTTTTTTTTTCCTTTATGAGCTAATGGTAATTTCCATATGCGATGGTATATTGAATTATTACATCACTCATTTGTACCTAGCTATCGCTATTTAATAATCCGGGACACTGAATGTGACTGACAAACTTTTTGTCTAGGGGTCGGTTTCCTGTATATGGCCAAATAACAAATGAAAGTGTCTAGAACATGTTTTATTTCAAGATCCAGAGAGATGATGTGTTGAAATCTAAGTAAATAAATGCAATGTATTGGCTCAATATGCAGGACAGCGAATAAAATAAAATTTAAAAAAAATCTATTATTCAGAATAAAAAACATGTCTAGAAATACTACACATACTATACTACAAATATTTGAACGAGTCCTAGTGAAGATGTACTAAGTCAACTTTCATCAAGAGAAAATCCACTCTCTTTCAACAAAGTATCCAACGCAATCTACACTGTCTCCTTAACACCGTCCTCATTTTACACAATCTAATTTTCACGTGGTGTTTTCCGCCACACCGCCACGGTCATACTGACTGAGGAAAATTCGTGGAGTAGATAGGGAAATAATTCCCACATTCGCTAACTTAATATTATCAAACCAGACAGATGAAAATCACTTAATCTGACCTTGACAATAAGATACAGGCTGTTGGGTTGTGCCATACATTAGACTGTCAACGTGGTTGGCTGGGAGATTCCAGGGACTCTAGTCGCTAGCGCCGAGCACTCCTATACCATTCATCCACTTGCGATACAAATTTGGTAAGTTGTTGTGCGCATGGCCGCAAAATTTCTCAATTTTTAAATCCATTTTACAATGTTTATTTTGTGGCCGGGTGCCTTAAATTTGTTTTTTTCTTTTATGAACAATGCAAACATAATTTTGAATAGCTCCAATGCATGGGTGGAAGGAATGTAATCTAATACAAATAGCGCCTTTCAGGCCTTTATATGACGTAATAAGTAGGTTTCTGAATTACACAACACATGTTCAAATTTGATTTTGGGACCTGATGGCTTAATTTTGTATATATTATTTTTTTTTAACAATGTGAGCTATGAATATAATGTTAAACATAAATAATTCATGGGCGGATCAATCGCTACAAGTGTGTGAACCCCATTCTGGAAAATCCCGCTTCTCAAGTATGTGGCCTGCTTACGTGTCGAACAAACGTTTAATTTATGTGTGTACGCACCAGACGGAAAAATGAAATGAAAAAATTAATATTTAAAAATTACTTCAAAAACGTTATTAAGGCACAATAAATTGTTTCTTTGAAGGGCTTTGCAATGCATTCCAGGTTCTCGCTAATTTGTATACTATATTAGTCAATTTACCCGGTGTTGCCGGGATCCCTCAGGATCCCATGATATATTTTTATCCCGTATGTATCTCAATGCCAATAGAATCCCCATTCCAATGGGATCCCGATGGTTTTTCGAATCATGTGGTGTATGTATCACATTGGGATCCCGTTTTCAAATGGGATCTCTTATTTCAATGAGAACCCGGTGATGCTATTTCCAAATTTCCCATTTCTAAATAGGATACGATTTTCTATTGTTTTCTCTTTTTCTGTTGGAATCCTGTTAGGATCATGTTTCCCAGTGGGATTCTTCTCTTCTCCGATGGGATTCCGATTGTCCCATTTCATCCTGTCACGCGTTGGGATCGTTTTAACGGTGGGTTCCAGATTACTCGAGACCTATAGGTCCCGGTAGGATTATGAAGGATAAGTTCAAAGAAAATACCCATGAACGTATAGAACAAAACTAACATGCCAATAAGCTTTTAGATTTCATTATATATCCCGTAGAACAATAGAACGTCATAAAACATTCCTGATTAAAATTAATATCATCCTTGAAATTTGTAAAAATGTAGTATCTAATTTTTTTTTCGAATACCAAAACTTGTACAACTAAATGCACTACGATAGCAATAGTAAATTTAAGTTGAAGGGTGGATTCCATAATTGTACAGAATCAATTTAGTCTGAGATTAGGAGTGGGGGAGGGGTCATAACAATCATTCAGATTAATCAAGGAGTTAAACCTTTAAAATCTATTAATAATGCCACAGATATAGCTTTTTTTTAATTATCTAATTTCTGGAAAATTATAGATTAGATATTCTTAAATTTAAATCAACTGATATGTCAATACAAACGATTAATTGTAGTGGTACCATGCTAGGCATGTATCCATGAATTCACATGGAACCTATATTGTTGTCTAAGGCTATTGCTATTCATAAGGCTGCTATGCTGCTGGCATCCATCAATCACAATGTGACGATGGAGTGGGCTTCGGAGGACGAGATCCACATGGCCTGGGATTATATTTGAGGGATTATAAGCTGGTTCCCAACAGCAAATCGCCTCTCTCCACGCCGATGGGTAGCCCAAGGGAACATCATTGGATGATACAGCTTGGCACCAGTGACGTCGCAGGAGTTGCCGGAATGTTTCATTGTATCAATGTTATCCGCCTTTCGGGTTTGATTTCAGAGTTTCCTTCTCTTAGATGAGTTGCCGTCCAGGGTTAGCGAGTCCTATCTACTGGGTGCTGTGGTGTTTTTGCTCATGCTGGAATTGAACTCCAGACCACCAACTTGAGATTGGCTCAGTTTAGACCACTCGGCCACCCAGCACCCTTATAAACTCGGCCACCCAGCACCGTTATAAAAGGACAAATGAAATGGGGCATCCGGCAACAGAGTAATGGATAGTATGAGTTCAGTACCCTTCGGTATTTAAATTTAGATAATCAAGTGTATGTGTATAAGTTTGGTCAAGATCCGTCTATTCATATTAAGTGTATGTGTCTAAGTTGGTCAAGATACGTCTATTCATATCAAGTGTATGTGTCTAAGCTGGTCAAGATCCGTCTATTCATATCAAGTGGATGTGTCTAAGTTGGTCAAGATCCGTCTATTCATATCAAGTGTATGTGTCTAAGTTGGTCAAGATCCGTCTATTCATATAGGAATATGTGTTGTTAATTTTATTTTATATAACTCATATATGAGGAAAAAAAGATTTCGGGCCCCCGGCCCTTAACGGAATGTCATAAAAATTCATAGCCCCTAAGAGTTTCTTACTAATTATGATGGATAAATGGACCAAGTTTGTTCAAGATCTATCGATCTATGTAAAACCATTTATGGAACAAAGCCAGAAGCCCGAAACAAATTTCTACGTATATATATTTATATACATATACCCGGCGTTGCATTAGGACCCCGATCATTGTAAGACCCCAATTCCAAAGAGAACCCCATCCCATTCTGACCTGGATCCTGGCGCAATCCCTTGTCTCGATGTGATCCCGTTTCCAGTGGGATCTCGTTCCACCTACGGACTCTATTTTTCGATGTTATCCCTATTTCCGATATGATCCTGATCCCGGTTTGATCGCGTTACCCGATGGAAACGGGTAACCGATGAGTTCTAGATTAATTATTTATTTAGGCATTTTTTATATAGCGCTTACCTTAAAGCTCTAAGCGCTTTACAATTATTAAAAAACATGTAAACTAAGTAAAATAAAAATGAGACACTAGGATAGTAACTACTATACTATAGAAACAATTAAAATGGCAATAAAACGAGGACACTTTGGCACGTTTTGGCCTATAATACAGGATCAACCCGAGGCAGATAATGAGGCAGGGCAAGGAGGGTGCATCACAGGTCATAGGCGGACCAAAACAGTGTACTGTTGGATCTCGTTTCCAATTAAGATCCTGTTCCTCAATGGGATCCAGCTCAGTGCGATTTTGTTCAATTAAGCTTATAGAACCCATTACATATTCCTGTATAAAATTAAAGAACATTATGGAACATTCTAGATTAAATTTAATATCCTTTATTAAAAAGGGTAAAAAAAAATATTTTCTACGTAATTATTTTTCGATTGCAAAATATTCTACATTTTAATTGAACTACTATAACTATAGTACATTTAAAGTGAAATAGTGGCTCCGGTAGAGGAAAATTTAAAAAATGTATTTGAATGGGTAATTATAGTATTCTTTGCAGCAGCTACTGAATTAGACGTTGTAATTGCAGTGCTAGTTGAATAACTGACTATAGTGGATCTAGTTGTTGTAGTGTTGGTTGCAGGGTTGAGCATATTTATCTTTGTAACAGTAGTTTTGTATTCAGATCTATGTTTTGTGTTTTAATAGTACTTTTTCAGCGCTAACTGTATTTGTTTTTGCATTGTTATATTGCTTGAAATGTAGATATTTTCATGTAGAGTTTCATCTACATGTGTTATAGTCCCCAAAATAAGGAATTCACCATGCAGTTTTACCCACATGTTTCCACATTACACACCGAGGCATCCACCATGTATTCACTCATTCATTTCCACATTTTTCATACTAAGGCACCCACCATACAAGTTAACATCCATTTTATCACATCAACACACTATTGCACCCACCATACATATTTACCTACATTTTGCCACATCACAAAACGGCTGCACACATCATAAAATTAAACGTACATGTTATCATATAAACCTCACGTAGGCATTCATCTTTTAGTTTCGACCGAATGTTGTCCTAAAACCCTTACTTAGAACATTCACCAAATAGTTTTACCAACATGTTGTCTTAAAACCCACACTTTCAACATTCACCATTTAGTGTAACAACATCTTGTGTTATAACCCACACTTATTCATTAGCCATTTAGTTTCATCCACATTTTGCTAGATTACACAAACATATGCGACCACAATATTCTGTGACTGAAGTTCACATTTTTAGAAGGCTCTGCACCTGAAAATTATAAAAAAAAACTGATTTCTAATTAAATGCATTCTTACAGAACCTGCGTTCTTCAACACATTGGTTAGTGTGAGTTTCTAGTGTGGAGGAACACAGAAAGAGGTCATTTTGAGCTATTGCGTCTACTTTATGGAAGAGTTTGTCCCTGTATTTGACCGACATTGAAAAAAATGATAAAAAGGCATTTAAGAAACATTTAAAGACTTTTAAAAAAATGAATTTTACTCATCAGATCGGTGTGAGCATGCTAAAAAAAGCATGGACATAAGCCTAATCAAATGTTTCACTCATCATCATATACATGTTAACCCATATGTTGCCACATCCCCATGCTGATGAATTGATCATTTAGTTTCCTTAATATTTCTCCACAACATCAATTGAATCCTGAGGTCTATGTTGTTTTGGGCAAGACGGTTTGCACAAGGCGTGTTTTCCTCATAACTCAACAGGCTGTTACAAAATGAAGCGAATATAACCAAACTTAAAGTAAATATTTTCGTAATAGAAGTGTAAATATATATATAATATATATCTACATGCGGATTTGTACATGGTCTTACTTTTCTTTCAGTCACATTTCTTCTGTGACACTTTCCCCTAACAAAACGTCAGACGTGTTTCATATGAGTTTTTGTTGTGCATATTTTTAGGACTCATCCATTAACAAAAGCAGATGTAAACACCGTGTCATAACAAATCCAACCATAAAAAGAAGTTCAGCCATATAGAGCCAAATGCCTGACACTGAGGCTCTGACCATTCAATTTTACCCACATTTCTACATTTCGTTAACTGTAGTTGTTACAAATCAATTTATCTGTATGTTGCAACATCACAACGACCTAGTTGAGTACATCAAAGCTTATATACACATCATATACGTTCAACCATATGTAGCTACATTTCACACACTATATGTTAACCCACATGTTGCTACACCCCCAATCATAAGGTTTCTACTTCTTACAAATCAGATCACACATGTGTGGCACAGGCTTTGCTTTTGCAATATTACCTCCCATATAGATTTACCTACAAAGTTCCACATCCCACACAGTATAGCACCCGACATAAATGTTTAAAAATATATTGTCATTTCAGCATCCCATAGGCAGCCAACATTGATTTTTACTCAGGAATGTCCTCATCATGCACACTACATATTTACCCACATGTTACAACATCACCCACCACACAGGTTTAACCAAATGCTGCCACATTATGCGCCACACAGATTTTTCGTCATGTTACCACATCACCCACAACACACAGGGTTACCCACGTTAAACACCACACATATTTACCATCATGTAACCACATCACCCACCATGTCCTTGAATGTAAATGTTACTTTCATTCATTATAAACAACAAATATGCAATACATAAACAAAGTCATATCAATTTTATTATCTACAGGTTTATTTTATTTAATAAAATTTGATAAAATTTGTTTGCATGATATGCAATAAGATAACACTTTGAAATACAACATTTTTTATACTTTTATTTGATCAAATGTTCAAAGATAAGTTCAAATAAAAGAATGTAAAAATGTAAACACAAGAAAATTCATTAAAAATTAACAAACTATTAATCTGTTATAAGTCCATTACATGAAATTGATAGAGGTTAGGGTGCCAATACTTGAGGTGGGGGTTTCATGGGGCGTGGTGTTAAGGGTGTTCATGTGGTATGGTATAGTTTATTGTCGTTTGCAACAATAAACAGATTATACACGCTTGTGTAAAGTAGTTGAAATATTATGACACATTTACATTATCAATATTAGTGCCAGTCCCGACCAGCGGCACTAAAATTTATTCCCTCAGAGTTGACCCCACTGTGGACATGGCAGTCATAATACAACCAGCCATAAAACCCCAGTGAGTGGACATGAGCCCCACTACTGCCTGGACATGTACATGTTGTGTACGTGTACTTTGACTTATCATAAAACTTATCACCTATCACATTGTACCTGTTTATCCAGTGTCCTGTAGAGATCTGTTTAGGACATCCATGTGGATGTGATACTATAAATGACAACCTGTCCTTATCTCTAGAACTCTTGTATTTATTGTGTACTTTAGACCATACATCACGCCAGTGTCTCCACATCTGGTCAAGTTTATCCAGTAGATCTACGTCACATGTCACACATTCCAAAACACACTTGTCTTTCTCAATGTTTGCCCTCTCCACTGTCCAGCCATCAAGTTTGACCAGAGGACTATCTTGTCTATCAAAGAACAATCTACACGTGGTGTGTCTCGCCTCAAGTTCATCAAACACCACGTGTGTGGCCGTGTATATCCTTACCAACCCCAAATCTTTTCTGTGTGTGTCCGAATTTTGACACTTGTGACATTGACAGGTTCCCTTGTTGTAATATTTGTTTACATCCGTCACCATCCCAGTCCCTAGTCTCAAGATGTCTTTTCCTCTCTTGTAATAAAATGGATATGGTTCCTTGGTATTTGGCCTAAACTCTGGTCTTTCTGTGCTGGTCATTTTAACACCTACCCTGACAGTCAGGTCAGCAGCAGCTTTTAAGTACTCAACAAGGTCGTTGTCATGGTAACCTTTAGGCAGGTGATTGATGTTGAAATCGTTGACCGGTACAAACTGTGTGTGACCTGGATTCTTCTTACAGCTAACATAATAAGTATGTAGACTTGCTTCTCCAACTTCTGATTCCTGGGTTTCATGTTTACCTGAAAGGGACATCAAATAAAGTACATTTAAATGTATTCCATGTGTTACAACTGTATCTCTATTGAACTAGATTTCATTAAGTCTATACATTAATGTAAATAGTTTAAGACTAATTTCTTGAATAAAAGATGAGACAATAATTGATGTAAGAAATATAATGTTTAAAGACTAAAATGTTAAGATTTACCATCACATGGCAATAACTGAGACATAGAGCGATTTTTGTATGCATCATTAATGATAAGAGTAACCGAGGAACAGAATGTTGTATTGTGAACATCATCAATAATTGCAGTAAATGAGACATAAAATGTTTTATTTTATACATCAGTAATTATGACAGTAACTGAGACATATAATGTTGTATTGTGTATGGCAATATTCCGTCTTCGCGAGACGATGGCATAGCTATTTAGTTCTATACTTTGACAATTGGCTCACTAGGCCAATCCTTGAATGACAATATTGACTACATTTCTCACAGGAGAATATTGATTCCTGATAAGAGCTGGACTTTCGTCTTGTCTTTTTTTTGCAAGCACATGATTTCCCATTTCTTCTGATTTTTTTCAATCCTTCATACAATGATGTTCGCATAATATTGCTCATAAAATGGAAATGGCGCTTACGGACTTTGAGGATTGTATATTAAAATTTCAAAACCCTTCAGTATTTGAATATGAATAATCAATTGTATTTGTACTGAGTTTGGTCAAGATCCATCCATTTATGTAGCATTACTTTTAGTAATTTATCTATATAGCGCATTCAAGAAAAAAAATGAATTCGGGGCCCCACCGGCCCCAAACGGAATGTCATAAAAAGTCCAGAACCCTTTAAGAGTTCTTTTTGGATCATGATGCAAATATGTGCCAAGTTTGGTCAAGCTCCATCAATTCACGTAAAAGCCTTAGTGGAACAAACCCACAAACTTTCACTTATTTTAATATACTAGCCGATATACCCGCGTGGCCCATGATATCCTGGTTTGACCCCAATCCCATTTTGAAGCTGATTGTGGCGTAATCGCGTTTCCAGGTGTGATCCCAATCCCGGTGGGATCCCATTTTCTTATTGCTTCGGATCCAGGATGAATACAATTACCAGTGGGATCCCAATGCCGTCGGTTTCGCGATTCTGATGGGACCCCGATCTTGGTTGTTCCCGATCGGCTACCGATCCCGTTAGGATACCGTTTATAGAATTTATGTCTATAGAATCCCGTTTCACCTAGGGACCCTCTTTTGCAAAATTTATTCCGTTTCCCGATAGGATCACGATCCCGGTTTAGGGTCCCCAGCCCTAATTGGAATAATGTACAATGAATGTACTAAATTTGAAAAATTTGCCGGCGGATTCAGCTACTTCCACACATGCAATAGCTCTGTTTGAAATTATAGTTACAAAGCTCTTAGAAGAAAATATGAAATTAGGGTCACTGGCCCAAACGGAATATTGTAAAATCTTTTTTTCTAATTTAGAAAGATTTTCGGTAGTGCGCATTTCACTTGACCCAGTTTGATCACAATCGAATGAATGTTATAGAAATGCATACGATAATTATATAGATAATAGAAGTGTGGAAAACGAATTTAGGACCCCCCTCCACAAATGGAATATTGTAGAATTGTTGTATTACTTCAGAAACCTACTTAATATGTCACACACTCAATTTAATATCACTATTTGTATTTGATTAAAAAGCTATCCATTCATGCTTTAGCTCTGTTTGAAATTATAGTTGTATAGCTTAAAATTATATTTGTATAGCTTATATAGAAAAAAATGAACATAGGACCCCTGGCTAAAAACGGAGTATTTTAAAATGGTTGTAATCATTTAAGAAACCTTTGCGGGCGGGCGCGCGCACAACATCTCTCTAAAATTTTATCGCATTGTAATAATGTAGAGGAGCGCATACGGAAATTATTTTTTATAAAGCTCCTAATGTAAGGAAAAAAACACGAATTTGGTGCGATTGCAAAAAAAAACCGAACAATTTTAGTAGAGTTATAATGGCTTAGAAAAATGCTCTGGCTTATGGACAAAAACTCACCTCAGTTTTATCGCAAGCGCTTGAATGATGTAGGAGCGCATGCGGTTTGAAATTATATTTATATAACTCATTTTGTAAGAAACAAACATAGGGCTCCTGGCTCAACACTGAATATTTTAAAACGGTTGTAGTAATTTAAGAACCTTTGTGGGCGATAGAACAACATCTCACTAAATTTTTATCGCATTCTGAAAAATGGTATAGGAGCGCATAGAAAATTATTTTTTACAAAGCGCATATAAGAAAAAAAAAGAATTTGGGTCAACGGCCCTAAACGGAATATTTTAAAAGTGTTGTAATGAATGGTTATGTTTATAGATAACAACTCATCAAAGTTTTGTCGCAATCGCATGAATGGTGCAGGAAGCATACGGTTTGAAATTATATTTATATAGCAGTATAAGAAAAAAACGTAAATAAGGCCGCTGGCTAAAATTGGAATATTTTGAAAAGTTTATAATAATTTAAAAACCTTTGTGGCCGTGCTTCCAACATCTCACCAAAGTTTTAAGTTTTATTGCAATCGGATAAATGGCGTAGGAGCGCATATGAAAATTATTTTTTACAAAGCTCATGTAAGAAAAAATACGAATTAAGGGCCAACGGCCGAAAACAGAATGTTTTTAAAAGTGTTTAACCATTTTTAATAAGTTTTGATCAGTGTTTTGTTTAAAGAAAAAAGCAAAATAGCGTATATAAACAAATTCATTTTGGAGTGAAGTTAAACAACTTCCAGAATTCCCTCCACTCCCACCCAAAAGAAGAAAAAAAAAACTTGCTTCTTCAGTTAGCAATCACGTATTCTAGCAAATATAATACATCAAAACACAGATGTCACGATAGTAAGAGAGTTACATTTATAGACAAAAGAAGAAATTGTTAGAGAATATAGTAGAGGTGTTGAAAAAAATAAAAGATTTGATAGAGAGTGAAAGAGATTCAAAGAGAGAAAGATTGAGAGTATGTTAAAAGAAATTGAGAGATAAAAGAGGCATTAAATGACTGCCTAAAAACAATGAAAATAAGTTAAATTAAGGTTTAAAAGGAAATAATTTAACTTACATTTTAAAATTAAAAGTTCTTTTATATCAACTTGTGTAGTAATCATCACAAATTTCAGTAATAAAACATTAAGTTTGGACTTAACTGGTTTGTATTTGGTTCAACCAAATAGCAAAGCCTTATATAGCAGTGTGTCTATTGTCACCTAGCAGCTATGACGCATTAAGATAAGATTTACAATGTCTTCACTTTATGACTCCAACTTTTACCAAGTTGGACAATACATATTGTAATCTATGTATACGTATATTGCAAGTATAGAGTTTTTTAGTGCTCCAAACATATGTTGTTTTAGTTATACAGTCAAATTTTACAAGTGATCAAAATGGATCAAATATATTTCAACTTTATGCAATACAACCATAAAGGGTATGGCTTATAACCAACAAAGACGTGCTAAACAAATGCCGGGCCCTTTGCTAAGACATAGATTCGCGCTCTCTTCCCAAAAAAATTAAGTTAATAATACACTTAATTATCATGGAAATTTCAATATTATACGCATTGCGCAATATATGTGATGTAAACATACAATTTCAAGCTAACTTGTTATACAACACAGTTATGGTACGTCATATGAACATGTTATCTTATCCTATGAAAGTGTTTCATGCAATAATAGTACCATTGTGTCTTGTTAACCATTAACATGATAAGTCATCAGATCACATATGCAATGTTAATAATTTGACTATATCATGAAATGAAGCATTGTCCTATTATGAAGAATATAACACACTTATGTTATTATATTGTGACCATTGCATGTTTTGTTAAAGTAATATAACAAGCGACTATGATACAAGTATACAATGTGACTATGCAATATCATACAAATAACATTTGTGTTAAAATAAAATTGCTCGTGATCATTGTGTGTTTCGCAGAAATATAAATCGTTTTCTCTTGAAAAATCACGTGATCATGTTATGTAATGTTCCCTTTGGGAACGCGATACCCAAAATAACCGAGCTGCATCAATAAATGTCAAGTAAAACTAAGCTTTAACAATGTAGGTCACTTGTAACTCGACTGAGGCTTGCCCCCCAAGAAATTAGAACGTAATAATAATTGCATAAACTCTTTAATGTTATACGGACAGCACAATTTTTTGGTGTTGTTTTTGTTTTTTTTGTTTTGGCTTTGGCTTTTAGAAAAGAATTTATTTGAAAAGATGAAACAAATAAATGTTTAAATGCCCATGCAACGATATTTCTATGACAACATCTATTTTATCAAGATACATATAGATTATTTATCTAAGACTACATCTACTAAATCAAATTAACTATGACCATTTTTCTATGACTACCTCTCAGCGATATGTACATGTTGCGTTGGATTATTGTATTGTTTCGTCACAGGTTTGGAAATTCCTCTCCTTATAATTATACAACATTACATTTAAGAAAATAGAAGGGATCAAATTAGAGATTACCCAATTTGTTTTGTTTCAAAAAGTGTTTGCACAATGTGTCGTTGTTTTAAGTACATCCAAAAGGTTTGTTACAAATATTTACGGTCAATTCACTTTAAGTGCCATTTTGTGGATTGTCTGTCAATTGACGGAAGTTCGCAACCTTGACTGAGCTTTAGAGTGTTAAACAATATAATTCAGCTCTAAAAATATAAATTTCGGAAACGGAGGTTTGTTTGTTTCTTAACTCATTTTGTTAGCAAAGCAATAAATACATGTCACAAGAAAGGTGTGAGACTCTTGACTCGTGTTGCTTCCAAGGCGTTACCTCATGTGACCAAGAAAGTTTGACACTCAAGTATGCTATAAATCTATGAACTAGGTCTAAAAACAGCGACCAGCTCAGCCACGACAGAAAGTGTTTTATAAATGTCCTTGACACAGCATAACATGGTGTATTAAACATGTCAAGAATGATACTGAAAATGTAACAGTAAATATTTTGGTTGCAGCCAAAAAATTATAGCTGTGTAACAGAGGCGTAAATAAATATAAATCGTCTGGAGTTGGACAGGTTATTCTGCCACCCCTCTTGAATCGTATGGCATATGACAAGGTCTTCTGCCAACCCTCTTATGTCGTCTGTGGTATGACTAGCATTTGTGCCAACCTCTTGTGTCGTCTGTGGTAGGACTAGCTTTTGTGCCACCCTCTTGTGTCGTCTCTGGTAGGACCTGCTTATCTGCAACCCTATTGTGTCGTCTGTGGTAGGACCTGCTTATCTGCAACCCCTGATCTTTTGTATGAGGCAGGACTAGCTTATCAGCCAACCCTCTTCGACGAAAAATAATAAGCTCCTACCCTTCTCCAACAATGTCTCACTTCACAACATGTGTTTCAGAGTTAAAATGAACTAATCATTTATTTTTGTAGTTTATTAAGCGAGTGAGTATTCATGGCCTAATATAAATATATACAAGTGATAGATCGAAAACCTATTAAAGTTCAATTAATGGGATGATTCACTTTACGTCAATTTAACGTGTAAAATTAGAATTGACATTCCCTTTACCTATAAAATGTCTAGTCTTATTTCTGTACATTGAGCCACAATCTTACATTGTGTCTCTTGGAAACCTTATATAGCCTTACAAAAGATAATCATCTTGCTATTTGTATGATGTGAACCTGGATGCATAATTTGATCTTATAGTAGACATTACAAATTAAAAGAATTTTTATATGAAAACGGAACTGTGATTTTGTGTTATTATAGGTAATGAAAATAACAAATAAATTACAATATGTAATGTAAATATTTATCGTTATATCAAAACAAGTACGTATGACAAGATATGTTAATTTGTACTACTTATAAATTTTTCAAACATTTTACTTTTGTATGCATCAGTATTTATTGTGTTTTATGCATATATTGTTTGATTTACAAACATTGGTTTGCGTCAAATTTTTTAAAGCTTCCTCGCAGTCCAGCACTTCTATGTTTGTACATTAATTAACATTATGTCAACATATAATTACCATAGAAAAAGATGTGTTTCTTCTTTCTTCTTTCAACTTTCTTCTGAGCTAACTTCCAAAAGACAGTCACCGCTGCAATACTCTGATAAGAATAGGTAATAGTTATATCATGTATACCCTTAATCAAAATATTGTTATTTCTCCTTACTTTATTATCTAGGACTGTACAGTGTTAAATGTATCATTATTAATCACATCATTTGTTTCTGTTTCTCACCTTCTCTCATACATAGCTTTCTCTCTTTTAGAATCTAAGTCTAGCCACACTTTTCTAAACATTTCTAACAAACTTTCTTCAATTTCTCAATTATTGACTTATTACCCCTTGCCCCCCCCCCCCTGGATTTATTGGATACATTCTTTTTAGACAAAAATAGACAAAAAATGTATTACAGTAAAGAGAAAATAAAGAGAAAGTAACTAAGCTGATGTCCTGTCCGTTCGTTCACAATACAAATACGCTACATTAAATTTAAACTACATTAAAACATTACTAAAGATTTTTTGCCGCCCCCCCGGGAAAGTTAATCAATTTTTTTGCCCCCCCCCCCTCCCCTCTAGAAAGTTTTCTGCGGGCGCCCATGAATGGGCTTTAAAATTGCAAATCGTCTACAACTTTTGACATCTTAGTTAAATGGGCCATTTTGAATTCAATTTTTCAAGTAACATTACAAGTAACATTTTTGTAAAAGATTTTATTTCTAAGTAATTTCCATGAAATATAATTCAATGAGTGGATACCACCATAAGCATCCGTTAAAAGTTTTATTTTTTGTGAAAACAACATGCAGTGTGACTACAGTGCAACCACGCATGACGTCACAAGACAACAAAACAATCTGGCGTGTGAAACAATGTTCATTTACATATTTCCTATATTGACATTTTCTTTGAGGACATCTCAAGCGATTGAATAGGACTTCTAAAAAAAGTTGCACGGTATTGCATACACCTATTACGCCGTGAATATCTGCGATATTAATGTATATGTCAAAATAATGCCAGGCTAAGTGGATCGACAAATATAATGTATTCTTCCTCTATCTGCCGCCCCAGTTAAACGTGTATGAACTAATTAATGGAGGGTTGTCTGGAATTTCTAAATTTGTTAGTTAAAAAACTTCCTGAGGCAAGGTGTGTTGATGTCACCATAACCATGAGACTTGCTCTAACCTCATGTCTATGTTAAACAGTAACATTGTATGGAAATTTATTTGGTAACATTTGAATGGCAAATTTGAACTACAGTATGGACCAAACTGAAATTACCGCATCTTGAACGCGTACGATGTTTTGTGAATGTTGCATACCTTCAGTGTGTATGTGTGTACATTAGTCTACGGTATGAAGATCTGTTTGGAAGTTGTAATTTGAAGAGGGTCTCTTAAACGAGGAAAACGTAAACACGGTTTATCTTGGTATTAGCTCATACGTAAGTTGTGGGAATAATGACAGTGTTTTAACCATAGTTTGCAGATCAAGTCTAAAATTGATTTAACACTTAAATATTCTTGGTTTTCGGCCATTTGTTTTTCTCATTCATTGTAGTACCTCTACCCATAGACAGCTTGTTCAATGAATAACATATCAGTAATATCATGCTATATATCATTTGATTCAAAATTAAATGTTCTATTATTTGATACTATTTATGAGATCACTGTTAATTATCGTTTTGACATATTCCCAAATGATTAAATTTCTAGGCTTGCAACATTTTTACACTAATATAAACATACCAGAAGCAGACAGAAGAAAAAACAAGTTTTGAGTCCGAATTTAAAAGGTTTATGATATCCATTTACGGTATCTAATATAACAACACGAGTTATATTTTCAAGCAATTTTATTTATATTTGTATGAATTATGACACTTTTAAAAAAGTACATTCATCAATTTCAAACAAAAAAGTGTCTTTTAAAAAGTTCTTCTAACAAAGTAAAGTAAAGAAAAGAAAGCAAGTATTTCATGAAATGAATTTATATCTAATGGCAAATAATATAGATCTTAATCATTTAAATATTTTTAATGTAAAAATAAACAAACATATGTACGAAATATATCAATTTCTGATTTCCAAAAAATTTTTATATTTATTAGCAACACATTAAGTCCTATATTTTCTCTCTATAATATTAAGCAAGTAAAACTTTTCACATTATATCTTTACCATAAGCCGATTGCTTAAGGACATCAGGGGCCTTTTCGTACCTGATACAAGCTGGTCAAAATTTGACAGAGTCAGATATGCGTGCTGTATTGTGAATGACATTGTAAATTGTTTCTACTGTTGAGTGTCCGAAGAAATTACAATTAACTTAAATAAATCTCTTAGACACATCTTTTAAACTTTCCAAGACTATGTAATTTTTAACAAAATACTGCGTACCTCTATTATTTTCTACTGTATTATTAAAAATCTTATGGAATTGTTTTGATTCGATAATGATTCTCTGTCCTCATTTATAAGCACAAACACATGCAAAAGAAAAATAAACTGTCTTCCGTAAAGAGCCAACCTTTCAACTACTAGTGTCAAATGCATCTTGACTTTTAATATTCTGGGAACACGTGACTACTCGGACTATTAAACGTGAGTTACGAACTACAACTGTACATCAAATCTTCCAATTAGTTTTTGGGAATCCTTGGCGACTATGCACCGTTGCTCTCCGAATGCTAGAATTTCAGTAAAATGACTTTTGTCACATGCTGTATTGCGTTATATTTATGAGAAGATAGCTACCAATTTTGATGTAGATTTATATAGCAATAGTGGGAGCATAAATGTTTTTTGGCGCAAAAGTGCCATAAGAAACTAAGACAGTCTTTAAACAAACACAAACATTTTGTGATAAAAATATACCATTTTGCGAAAAAATATAATTCATTAAAAAAAGCATTTTTGATAGCTAAATATGTTCGTGACCAAAACAAATTAAAACTTTCTGAAATAATATAATTAAACTAACCGAAACTAAAACATTTTTCTTTAAAAACATGTCACATTTGGACTTGATGTCACGTTTGATTTCTTATCGTCCTGTAGTCTCAAATTTGTTACAGAATCGCCCCCTCAAACAGGAAGAGGTTTTACATGCCATTGTATGCACATATACATTTTCATAATTAAGATTGTTCAATACACTAATGTGAAACTTTTGTGTTGACCAATGGCTTTAAAGAGGCATATATCGATTAACAAATGAACATGAACATTTTCTATTTTTTTAAGACCATATATGCTGAAAATAAGACCAATATCATAATGGATGCATTTATACGCTAAAGAAATAAACATGACAAGTCTTTGTAAAGTGACCACTTTAATCAATTAACTGAATATATCTGCGGGAAAGAATGGTATTTCTAGATTTACTTATAAATTTTACTTGTTCAGTACTCAAGTACAAATGTACTTAAGTAGTCTATAATATGTCATTATATCGATGGTGTCTTAACAAATATGCAACATAATTTATTGAAAAATAAGTACCATTAAATTAGAGAAAAGCATATGCCACCTACAATGACGAGGTTAACCTCCGTATTGCGAGAACCAGCGCAACTTGCGGCAGATTGACTATAATGGACCAGAATAGGTATCACACTCAACACTCAACTAAACTGAAAGAATATCATGTGGCTGTTTTCCCTATGCATCTCTATGCATGTGAAACGTGGAGGGTCTACGCCATGCAAGAAGTTGAACCACTTTCATACAACAAGACTCAGAAAAATCCAAAACATTAAAATACAGGACAGCGTCCCAGACACCGAGGTGCTCACACGGACAGGTCTCCCCAGCATCTTCACAATCTTGATGAAGTCCCAACTTAGCTGGGCGGGACATGATGTGATAATGTCAGATGATCGTATTCCCAAAATAATTTTGTATGGTGAGTTTGAACAAGGAAGGTTGTCTGCTGGAGGACAGTAAAACGCTTAAAGTCAACAAAAGAGCCTCACTGAAAGCGTTCAACATACACCCAGACACGTGGGAGGAACAGCCACAGAATCGAACTTCATGGCATTCCACTTTACTCAGGAGCTCGTTGCAACATGAAGTTGACAGAACAGCGGCTGCAGAGCTCAAGAGAAATATCAGAAAGGCCCTGTCTGACTCTTCTCCTGGGATGAGCCTGCACCAAGTGCATAACAGAATTTCGTGCCAGAATCGGGCTCATTGGCCATATGCGCACCCAGAGACAGAACTGGTACAAACTCTGATGATTAAAGTGGTCATGGTCGACTCCCGATGGACAAACAGCGACAACATCAGGTCCAACTAAATGTCTCTCAACGTTTTTACGTCATCTATCATTGACATGCATGCATTGCTTCAAGATTACACATTAGGGCTAACTTGGTTGTTCAAGAATAAACATCACTAGTTTAATTATTTTTTTTAAAAATAGTGATTATTTAAAAGTAAATGGGTCTCACTTGCTATAAACTGAGACACAAAGAATGCAAATATACAAAATTCTTAAATATATAATAAACAAATAGCGGTTGTTTTAACAAGAAATACCAAAACAATTATTAATTTGAATTTTTTTCGATCTTTTCTTAAAAAAATCAATGTTCAACTTTTTGACAGAGAGCAAGACATGAATCAACATGGATCACAGGATTCACGGGGATCCCCCAACAGACAGCTGACTATCCTGCGAGGCAAGGCTCTTCCAAGTATAAACCTTAACGACCAATGTCCCATTGGGGGTTCAAGGCCTGGATTAAGGAACTCTTCCATGAAGAATGGATTAAAGAGTTGGAACATAGTACCACTGCCCGAAAACTTTACCGGAGCATGCCAAAAATAAACCGCAACAGCGACCAATGTTGGAGTCTTAAACGCCACGACCAGAGTCTGATCCCCCAGATGAGTACAGAGCACTGCCCTACCAGGAGCTACCTTAACAGTTTACACCCACTGCGGCAGCATAGGCTGCCGCCATTGTGGACAGGCGCTGGAGACAGTTGAGCACATTCTAGCCGAGTGCTCAATATTATCGTCTGGTATGCTTGTGGTGCTCCCAGCAAACCACGTCGAAAGCCTTATTTATGGGACTGACCAGCAGATGAGACAGGCCTTTTTCATGCTTAAAGAGCAATAACGTGGTTTCTTACAGGGAATGTAATATTTCAGAATAGATATTATTTGTTTTTTAAAATAAAAAATGTGATTTTTGTCTCTTTCATTGTTACGTATTGGGTTCTACTGTGAGAAATTAATATCTTATTTTACGTTTATAGTTCATTTGAACAGTGCCTAACAAAGGACGATACCACAGAGAAATACAATAGCAAAATTACGAAACCCAAAACAGTTGCTAATTACAATTACTAAGATTTATTTAAGTAGTAATTTAATTACAAACAAAAGAAATATAATTACAAAGTATCAACTTACAGAGTATTGGAAAAATTTTATACCGGTACACAATTAGTGCAATGGGCTAATTAATTATGATGAATGATGTATGTGAATAAGCACATTTGAGTACATAAAGAATAATACACGTCTCGTGAAGTTAAAAATATATTTAAATCTATCCGAATCTCTCTCTATATCTCCATGCCTGTCAATCCTTTATTTATGCAGCTGAAGCAATGCCTTCCAGAAACTACTAAGCATTTGTTTACGTTTCCCGGCAATTCGAGAACGTTAGACAAGATACTAGGAGACAGACTAACCCTGTTTACTTGGTAGTCCGTAGAAAACATGACACATCAAGAGAGATTAAACGACGCCCACAACAAACGTTAGCGTCTGCTAGGAATCTAACGTGTGACCAAACAAAGTGCACTGCACGGGGAAGTCCTACATAACAACATTTACAAAATATCTTAACGTGTATAGCAAAAAATCAGTGGACAAAGTTAATTTTCATAATAACCTTATAATATTTTTTTTAAATACACAGAAAAAAGAATAGCTTTACCAATTGCTAATTAGCTGTAAAAAAACATATTTAACTGTATAAAGAAAACTTGTCCAAAAGTTACTTGTCTTAAGCTATAATATGCAATTTGAAAAAAAAAATTCCAATAGTCAGTATTTTCAGACAACAAAAATACTGTATAAAATTGTTGCTAAACTTTACGTTAAAAAACTAAATTATGAGCTAGCTCTTATAAATTATATGTTTAACATATATTTCTTATTAGGGTATTATTTTTAATTTATTTTTTTATCATTTATTAAAAATTATTAATTATTAAAATATATCTTACAAAGTATAATTACAATTATTTCTCTCTAACAAAGTATTGGCCTCAAATATTTCTCTTTTATAAAGGATGGCTTTAAGATAGATTTTCTAATATTTTTTTTAAAAGAATTGCTTCTGTTCACTGCGTCTAAAAAAATTCTTGTTTAAATTTTAATATTATAAAAACAAAATTAAAATAACAACATAACAACTAAACAACCAAGAAACTATGTAATAAAAATTACATTAGGATCAACCAAGTTTAAAACAACAAAAATAAGAAAATGTTATCTTTGCCATGAAACTTGTTATATCAACCTTCACGGCTAAGCGCTCATTCTTATGAAGGTAATCTATAAACATCATATAACCAGTTTTTACATCATTATTGACATTCAAAATACATAGAGTATCATCACAGTCATCCATGGAAGTAAGACTTCTCGCTATTCTAGCCTTTAAGTTACCATAATCAATGTCAATAGAACAACAAACCAGGTAAAAACCATCACTCTTTACAGTAAAACAGCCAGATAGCAAGTCGTATGTGTCACCATGATCAAATACAATAGAGCTAAAACCTAAAAGTCTTTCACCCATGACCCAATCTGTTAAAAGTTGTTCATCACTTACACAAGCCAGAAATGCAACAGGATTTTTGGCTGCCAATAAATAGAATACATTAATTTAACTTTAAATAATACATAAACAAAAAATAGCATAATTAGTGGTTACTAAAACCATTAATAATAATAATAATAATAATAAAGTTCATTTCAAAAACACGCTTCATCCCCAAAGGCTCGAGGCGCGGTACGAAGTCAACATTACTGTCAAGAGGCTAAATCGGGTTGTTTTCTTGTTTACATGTTTATGGCGATGTAATAAACAACCAACCACGTGATTACAATCTAAGTTGCATGTGACATATCTTGTTAAAACTGGTTTTGTCTTCTGGGTTGTCTTCTTAACTTGTTTTTTTTTGTAATAATTATTTTACATTTTGTTGTCCTTGTTTAAGAATAAACATATTTCTAACAATGCTACCAGACGTTGTAAAATTTCCCCATAACTGGTTATTCCAAGACAGCACTCACTGGGAACTAGGAAATCTATTTAAAAATCTGTACAAATCTTGGGAAGGTAAATTTTCAGTGATAATAAATGTGTGTTCGTTTGGGGGGGGGGGGGAGAGGGATATGTAAAAAAAGAACACATAAAAACACCATGGGAACTAGGAAATCTATTTAAAAATCTGTACAAATCTTGGGAAGGTAAATTTTCAGTGATAATAAATGTGTGTTCGTTTGGGGGGGGGGTGGGGAGAGGTATCTGTAATAAGAGAACACATAAAAACAACATGTGTTCCATCTGAGTTGCAATATGTGGGATTTTTTTTTATTATTGTTTGAACAATCAAGATTATATTAATGTTTATTTATGCTAGTTTCTTTATGCATCAGGAGGGGTAATCCATAGTTCAGGAGGAGTAATTTTTTTTAAAATTTTTATGGATATATGCTATTTGCGTCTGTAGGTTCCGTTTGCAGATGTGAAAAAAAACTAATTTACCCAATTCATTTATCTTGTCCGTCAACACAGAGACTTTAGCGTTCAAACTCTCCAACTATTAAAAGTGTTTTGATATGTTTTCTTTATAAAAAACTTTTAGGGCAATACATAATATTTCAAAACAAATATATAAATAAAATAAAAATTGAACCAAAAAAAAAATATATATCTTTTTAAAAATGATCTTCTTTGAAAAAGAGAAAAAGAAAGAAAAGTTCTGCATTAAAAAAAAAACAAAATTAAATAAATTTATTATTTTATTTTCTAAAGAATATAAGACATTTCTTTCATATTAAAAAGTAATATAGATTTTTATTATGGCTTTTATCTTACATGTTTACTATTTTCACTTCTGTCAGACAAGTTCTGATTAAAGACATCCCGTAAATGTTCTAGAGGGGTCAATCTCTTGATGAGCAGCTGACAAACTAGTCCAAACTTGAAACAAATAAAAATAGAATCTAATCATAAAAATATTTAAAGTTGAAAATAGTTGTTTTTTTAACATAATTCAATAGAAATGTTATTTTTAAACATTTTACATATGTTTCTTTAATTATTTTTTTTACCTATTTATTTATTATATTTATTTATAAGCAATTACCCATTTATATCATTATTGCAGTTTGAATGAATTGTATGCATTTTGTTATTTTTTTGTATTCCTTTTTAAAATACAAACGTACATAGTTGTTTTCTACATTAAGTTCTTATATTCATTGAAAATTTAATGTAATTTAATATAACACAATTTGATATTTCTTTATTATGTTTATTTCGTGCATAAAACATTACATTGTTTTTCTTTCTAAATATATCACCTGCTCCTCAAGGCAGGTAAGCTTCTGCTGCAGAGTTATGAAATCTTCCTTTTCCTCATCACTTAATTTCTTTAATCCACAATCTGTCTTCATTAAGTTTTGTGAAAGCGTTTCTAAGTTGACAGTCTGAAGCTGTGATGTTAAATCTGACAGATGTTTTATCGTTGTATTTGTCTCTTCTTCTCTGGTAGATATAAGGGTTATTTCCTCTTTCATATTTATTATGTAGTCACTAGCTGATTGGATTTCTTCCATTAAATTATCTAGTTTAGAGTTGTTTTCAATTTCTTTGTCATTAAGTAATCTAACTTTTTTTTTTACTTGATCTACATTTTTTGTAACATTATTTAACTTCGTTGCAATCTGTTCTGAATTAATTTCAATGTTTTCATAGCGAAAAAGTATTTCACTAGTACACTTATTAAATTTTCTGTCTGACTCTTCCTGTTGGCTTAAAACTCTCTTAGTTTTCATTCTTAGCTCTGAAATGGCCTCTTACATCTCAACAATTTTACCTTGCAGCAGCTGATTGTCACCATCTAACAATACATTATAAACAAATGATTGTTTATTAAAATAAAATTAATTTGTATAGTTGTAAATATAACAAAAATCGAATATCTTTTACATCGCACTATGATTCCTATTGGTATCGCATACATAGAAATCAAATATGATTTTTTAAATTGAATCTAATTATATTAAAACAAAATTGATTTATTGCTAATCTTGAGAGCAATGACTTAAAAATGTAAGGTACTTGTAATGGTATCAGACTAATACTTTCTTACTGAACTGAATTCAAACATTTTAAATAGGGCCTAATTATAACATTTGACATTTTAAAATGTTGTGTGATTGTAGGCAACTAGTAATGTTTTTAGTCTAGCTCTATGAATTAAAAGAAAACTTCAAATAAACAATTAAAATATTAGTAACAAGATGTTTTAACAGTGGTTGAATATAATTACCAATGGGTATTTTTATAGCCTCTACATGTTTAATTTTAGATACTTCTGTTAAAGACGAATCTGGAATTGTCTCTTGTATCATGAATTGATCTGTTTGGCGAGAAAACATTTCAATCTCCTCGTCTCCTGAAAACGATATAGGATTCTATTCAAAATTGTATAAATTCATTAATTTTTTTCCACCTTGAAGCAATGGTTTCGAATTTTAAAAAAAGCTTTTTTTTTTACAGTAAAGTTTTTCTTTTTTTGTTAAAACATTTTACCGGTATATGTATATCCAATCGCATGCAATCACCAGGACTGTTCAAATCATTATTATTATTATATATATATATATGTTGTACACATTTTAAAGCAGCTATATTTTTCAGTAGTTAAATATGTTTATCTTTTAATTTTTATTTTTAAAATATGATTTTACAATAATAAAAACACTTGAAATATTATGTTTCCTATTTAATCAATTACCTAAAGTACTATTGGCAAGGTTCATGCAAGATTTGGAAAGAGTTTTAAATACTGTTTCAATACTAAGGCACATATCTATATAGCTTGTTGTCTTTTCTTCTCTTCCACCAATCCAATCTTTGACCACATTTGAAATCTGGAGGTTATAAAATGAATTTTATTTTTATAATTGGTTATGTTGTAAGTGGAGAGACAGATATATAGATATAGAATAATTCTTTGAAACATTTTAAATAGGGCATTTCCAAAGCAATTTTACTCACAGCCTCTATCTCACCCATCATAATATTCAAATGGGATCGCATGTCCTCCAAACATGTTAGTTGTGCTGTAACAGATCGAATTTGCCAAACCGGAGGCATCTGAAACAATAAATGTAAATTTTGATGATTTTTTGATGAAAAAACGTGTAGGCCTACTATTTATATTGCTAAAATGTCAGATTTTATTAATTACAAAATAATCTATAGAATGTCCATAAATGATTTTGAATAAATATCTCGCTTTCAATCAAAATAATTATATTGTATAACTTGCATATGTTGGGCACAGATAGACATGATAACAGAATTCACTAATTCTACTCTGCTTGCTGGTAAGCTGATGGGCTTACATGAAATAACATTATTATTCATATTGGAAATATTTTTTGGAATTCAAGAACCTCCAGTTTTAGTTTTTTAATCTGTTTAAACCGAGTCTTATAGAAATCGAAATAATACAACGGAGACCAAAGTACATAGTATTTTTATATTATAATAAATTGAAATGATATATCTATCAAATATTTTAACACTATCGACATAATGAATAATAAACAATTCCTACAATATTCAAGAGCGTAATCTCTTACTTTTTACAAATATGTTAGATTCCGAAAATTCTGGAAGCACAAAATGAAACTGCATATACAATTACTGGATATTCCCGAAAAAAATATGGACATTTTCCAATAATAGCGAGAGTGACATCATAAAGTAATGTCATAAAAAGGGTTGTAGAAAGAATGGACTACACAACTAAACAATTAATAAACTTTCCACATTATTTGATATTAAGATATTTGATGGTAATACATAAATTAAAATTAAAACACGAAAGCTTTGGATGGTGTCGTTGACGTCAATAAAAAAAAAAAGGAAATAGTTTGGGGGAAGCATTGAAAGTTCATGACATTGTAGAAGTGAAGATAAATATTTACTTAATAAGGTAATACTATTTTTAAAACATGTATGGATATAACAATTTAGATTTTAATTAAGAACTACGTTGTAATAACTATAGGCCTAATCAATAACAACATGGTCTTAGGGCACAAAGGGGAGAAAAGTACCAAGACTCACCACATTAAATAATACTATATACAATGGGCTCTACATGTATAAGTTATTATATTTAATTTTACAAACCAACTAAAATAGTTCACATATTATTCAGGTGCAGAGAGTTCTAAAATAACACAGATGCCTATGTCTAATCACGTTGATGTTCTCTCGTTCTCAGGTAAAGTGAAGAGTATTTTATTTGTTAGAACTTAGCATAAAAGTGAATCCCCTCAGATTATACCAGGCTATGGGTCTTGAGGAGTGTTCACTAGTCGCTCAACAGGCAGCGGTGAAACCTCAAGCACATTTTATCATTTAGATTCTTTTCTTCCAATTATATTCCTTCATAGTTGGATACTTGTGAAACTAAACGTTTCCTGGATGTTTTACCTACTAATTTAAAAAAAAAAAAAAGGAAAGATTTGGTGAACTTTGTATTTTTACATTCTAGATTAATTTTTGGAATCTATCCGTAACTGTGTTTATTCAACCTTTAGTAGCTTAATTTTTCTCTAATAACAAACTCAACCGTGTTGATGATCTGTGATGGCAATGTATATTTCTTGGCAAGACTATGTGGAGCTCTGTGGAGCAAATATTTTAGGCCTATGGTCGGTCATAGTGTCTGCCTGGTTCAAGTTGTTTGAGAGTCTGACAAATTATCTTGAAAGAAATGCCTCTCTTCACTGCACATCTTCTGCGCTGCATCATTTGTGTACCTTTGTTAGCTATCATCACGGAGACATGGCGTCATGAAAACGGTGATGAGCCAGCGATTAGAGTCATGACTCTCCCTAGCAGGCAATGTTTTTTTTCCACAGTCATTGGTCTTCTGGTCAGATTTGTGCGATGGGGGAGGTGGCTGTGATCCATAGATCATCCATTACTGTGAAACCATGTATAGGATTACTTTCACTTCTTTTGGGACTGTAAATTTTGTAATTTCTTACGGCAAAGTAGCACTATACGAACGATAACTCTGTACATACCTCCGCATTTTTCTGCTAATAAGCTTAAAAACACATGTTTCATGACGTTGTGTGAAAATATGTAGCCTCCATCAGCAACAAGGAAACTTAGGTGACTGAAACTTTCACTTGGGTAAGCAATATTGCAGTCACATTTGTCTTCTTACGAAGTTGCTTGACTCAGCTGATTCAGTTCATCATTTTTCTGAACCAACGTATACTGATGGTCATGTCTTTGATCGGGTTTTATCAAGATCCGACAAAGCGCTATTAGTTAATTCTGTGAATGTGGAAGATATTCTTTAGTCTGATCATTTCCTTTTGCGGTTTACAACAAATATGGCTATGCATGTTGTTTATAGAAAGACAATTAAAGTTGTTAACTTAAAAAATATCCTTCTACGACTGGATTAGTGAAGCCACCAAAAAAAGGTATTGAAAAACTGTTCCTCCTCCAAAATCGCGCTCTCATGTGTCTGTTTGATACGTATACAACATTATCAAATAAGGTTGTTAGTTACACATCTGACTCCTCTTGCTTTGTTCCCACTGCTCAGAAGGCTAAGCTTGTTAGTCGTTTGCTGAAAAGCGTTGGAGAAGACGAGGTCTTCTCCAAGTGGACAAACACACGTTTCAGGAAGCAAGAAACATGTATGCTCAAGTAATAAAACAAGCAAAGTCTGAGCAAGATCAGTTTCTCCTTAAGGCAGGTACTGACTCTTGCAAGATATTCTCTGAGGTGAATGCCCTAATCGAGAATAAATCAGCACCACCATGAGCAGCGGGCAAGCTGCTGTTCACCGAACAAGTTCTTCACTGCAATCTTGAACAAATAAGAAAGAGCTTTGGAAAACGTTGTGATTTTTTGCACTGGAGAATGTCTTTGAAGGCACTACTCTAATGAAATTGTTTGCAGTTGCGCCAAGAACAGTTGAAATCTGTCATCATGCATCTAATCATGCATCGTCTATTGTTTAGCACATCCCAGCAAATATTGTTTAGGACTTTCTAGAAGTCTTACTTCCTGCAATGGTTAACAATGTAAATTGAAATCTTTAGTCTGCCAGGGCCCAAAGTTTTTTTAAGCCTCTGCTTAAAGATATTGGTGAGGACCAAAATAACTGCAAGAATATTCACCAGGTCTTCAATCTGCAGTGTTCATCTAAAATTCTTGATATAGTAGGGTAACAGCAGCGTGTGCACCATCTTAAGTTTTATGAATTGCTTGTTAGATTTCAATCTGTATATTGGCCCTGACATATTGATCCCCTTGTCATACTATGTCAGAGACATTAATTCTTTACTGAAAGCATACTGGCAATAATTTTTTTATGTCAGTTCTATGATCAGTGCTTGTTTCTATTTGCATCGGGGTCTCGGTCAGCTTCGTCGTCAACTAAATAAGAGAAGATCCAATTCCATAGTTGTTACTCTATTCCAATCAAGATGAGATCACTATAACATTTTTTGTGTAGCTTACCTAAACACCCAAATCAAAGACTCCAGTAGTAACAAAATACTACATCACGCCTTGTATCGCGTAAAAAGAAAAATGACAGCATAAACCCAGTTCTTAAAGATCCCCTTGGACTACAAAATTATGTCCCGACTTATAACTGTATAGATTGATCTTAATCTCTTTAATTTAAAAAAAAACTGATATCTAAAAATATATCCATGCAGCACATGCGCTCTTCAAAACAATAAGTTCTGAGAGTTCCCAGTGCTGATGGACACAGAAAGATGTCATATGGGGTGGGCTCTTTTGAAGCCATTGTGCCTAAATCGATGAACGGTTAGCCTCAATCATTGAGGGACAATGAAAATGATAGGCAGTCATTTAAGAACCGTTGAAGACGTGTTCTTTATATATATTCAAGGACATCAAAGTGATGTGAGCATGCTAAAAGAACATGCTTACATGGGCTCTGAAAGTTCGAAAAAAAAAAAAAATAGTCAACACGTTGTTGATGAGATAATGTACAGTACATTTATAAAATCTGCTTTCTTATTGAAAACGCAATCGATCGTTCATGTATTTTACAATAAAATATTTCATTTATATCAGCTTTAGCCAAAGTTATTGTCACATTGAAAGAACCGTAAGTCATGCAAATATGAACACTTAAAACAAAAAGGTATACATTTGTATTTAATGTTGTTGTTTTTTTTAACCAGCTGCTAAAATGGATGACACAGTTAGAGTTTGAGTCCCAGATATCGACAGAGGCCGATGGAAGAAATATTTTGGCATTTTTTTTTCAATAAAAGATGCCTATATTCATCAAATTCAACAAGAAACATGGAATACTCAATCAACTTTATGCTAGGGACAAATTTACAATAGATAATGAAAATTTTTTTTTATGCCGAAAAACAATCCTCATTCAGAGATTTCACTAAGAGATTGTGCAAGAATGGCATCCAAGACTGGGGGCTAATGCTAAAGTCGATGTGGCTGTAAATCTAAAAAAGTGCATGTGCCGTAAAAAAATCTATGCAACTTCAAATGTCACCAAATCAAATGATGTTCTGTTAAATAGAAAATCTTAGAATTTACATTTTTGTGTTTATGTGTGTGGTGTTTATTTACAATATCAAGATGATCTGATGTTTGTTCACCCGCAAACAAGATCTCAATGATATCTTGTCAATAATTTTAAACGTCAATGTCATTTAGAGATCAAGAGCACCAAACTTTACAAATATAGACATTGCATGGTAGCAGAGCTCTTGCATTTTAAAAACGATCCTTTGAAAGTTGAAGTAGAATAACAGCGGATCCAGCAGCTATGTTTGAATCGTGAGAAATATTGGTGACATGATCAGCCAGCCTTTGACAGACATCTGCTTATAATGTTTATTGATGCAATAGAATGAAATTTAAGCAGTTTGCGTCCACCGACTATTGTGGCGATAATATGCCAGCCCCCATTATTGTGTTGATGGTATCTCGAATCGCTTTTTGTGTTTATATGAATGGTAGTATGCACATTTTTGCCCAACATTATCTCAGCTATTCGAGCGCTTTGCATTTCCAATTTGGTTGCCATAAGGTTCACCGGATGCAAGAGGATTGCTCAAATCACTGGATTCAAGTTTGTACTGTTTGTTTGGATCTGCATGGTTTTTTGGACGGTTGCACAATTCTACCCAAAACGATGGCTCCTTAACTTTATTTACAAACAACTAAAAGCTTTATTCAACATTGATGCGTTAAAGCAACGATTAACAATCTCTTCGAAACACCATGTTTAAACTTTTGAGCCGAATTCCTCCCTCTGCCTATGCATGAAGTTACCACTCAAAGCGATGGATTATTTTTCCTACATGCGCCCGGAGACACAGGCAAAACTTTCCTAATTTCACTCATTTTTGCAACCATAAGATGACGAAAAAATATTGCACTGCCATTGAAATCATCTGGAATTGCAAGAACTCGTTTGGATGGTGGCAGAACAGTGCATTCAGCACTGAATTTGCCGTTGAATTTGCAAATAACTATAACACCAATATGCAATATAAATGAAAATTTGGGGATGGGTAAAGTACTCCATTCATGGCAAATCAATATATGGGACGAATGAACTATGGCCCATAAAAAAGCATTGGAAGCGCTTCATTGCACACTAAAAGATTTGAGATGAAACGAACAGCTCTTCGGTGGTGAACTTATTTTATTGTCTGGTGATTTTGACAAATTGTACCAGTTATACCACGTTCAACAGCTGCCAAGGAATTAAAAGAATGTCTAAAATCATCAGGTTTATTGCGACATGTACAGAAATGTACTTTGAAGACAAATATGCATGCACTGCTACACAATGATGGCAATCGACTAATCCACACAATGTTTTACTCTGCCAAAGAATTTCTATAAAATTACAGCTACCACCGACGAATTGATAAATACAGTTTTTTTTAAATAAAATTATCGCGCACTATTACAAAATCATCAGTGGCTCAGTGCACGTGCTATATTAACAGGCAAAAACAATAATGTGAAAGTAATCAACTTAAGCATTCAACATGATTGAACGATTGCATAGTCTGGCAAACTACATCTTCCCAGAGTCCCAGTGTGGCTTCCGATGTGGGCGCTCAACAATAAAAATTATATTTTCGTTACGCAAAATACCGAAGAAATGTCGTGAAAAGAACATGCCTCTTTATATTGCCTTCATAGGCATTAAAGAGGCATTTTCAGTATCTTGCAAAGAATAGGTTGTACCCCACGAATGCTCACAATCATACAGTCATTTCATAAAAACATTTACAGCGCAGTAACTTTCAATGGCGCTGTCACTGAGTCATTCCCATTCAGCAACGAAGTAAAAACAGGGCACCAACGCTCTTCTCCATTTTCTTTTCGATGCTCCTTCAATTTGAATTCAGTGACTGTGAAGATTGAGTGTACGTCCATACAAGATCTGATTGAAGGCTGTTCAATATCGCCCGCCTTCGTGAAAAGACCAAAGTAACAAAGATGTTGATTCGTGAACTGCTGTTCGCTGACGATGCCACCTTAACATCTCACACAGAAGAAGTTCTGCAAGGGCTGGTTAATCGTCTATCACACGCTTGTAAAGAATTTGGACTTTCGATTAGTCTACAGAAAACACATGGAATGATGCAAGAGGCACCATCCCCTCCATTCATATCTATTGGGGGGTCATACTCTTTCAGTTGTTGAATATGTCACAAACCTTGGATCCAATATTTCTATTTCTCTCTCCGTTGATGAAGAGATAAATATCAGGAAGGCAAATTCAGCAGCAACTATGGCTAAACTAAATAAGTGGGAGTGGAATAATATCAATCTAACTGATAAAAAAAACCTGTTTATAAGGCATATATGCTTAGTACACTCCTATATGGTAGTAAAGTGTGTACCACGTTACATATTAGGAGCGGAAACTCAACAACTTCCATCCAAGGTTTCAGCGTCGCGTTTAGGACAATCTGCCTAATGCGGAGGTCTTGGAACGTGCACACATGTTTAGCATATTCTCCTTTCTTAGCAAGAGGCGCCTTCGCTGGTTAGGCCACGCAATGAGAATGGAGGAAGGACGTATCCCAAAGATTTTGCTGTGTGGAGAGTTAACAGAAGTTACAAGACTTATTGGACGGCCACGCATGAGACTTATGGATGTTTGCAAAACGAGCATGAGGGAAGCCAAAATTGAAAACAAGGAATGGGATCACATTGCTGAACAAAGTTCCATCTGGCAAACAACAGTGTGTGAAGGTGGCAAAAAAAGGCGAAAAATACGCAAAACGAGGACCTTGCAACAAAAAGAACAATACGGAAGTCAAAATCTCACCAGGAATCAATATTCTAATGCGAGAGATGTGGTCGAGAATGTCATTCTATAATTTTTCTAGTGAGCCACTCGACGAAGTGTAGGAATATATAGCTACTCCATCGTTGAACGAAGACGGAAGGATGCCAAAAGGATATATAAAAATACTACTAATAATAATTTAAGTAAATTAAGAAAGGGTTTGCGTGGTAAAAATATTATTAATTTTCATTCTGTTATTACTTCATATTGTGATGAGTAAAACTACATCCTTAAATCGTGTGGGAAAACATAGAGTATCTGGGATGTTTCATCCTTCACTGCCCTGTCAGTCGTCAAAACAATGTAGTCTGTGAATACAACCCACCGTGAGTAACTTACTTCATTTGTTTAATGCTACACTGCAGTCTAAATATTTTTTTTTCTGAACATTCCTAGATAAAACTGTATGTATATTCTCATATATTATACAGATGATACATTGTTATTTATTATTGTTTTTTTAATATTTCAGAGGCAACTACAGAGGAAGGGTCCCATACTATGAGTGAAACCCTTTCTATTAATAATGTGTACGCTGACGAAGGCTTCCTGTCGATACATTACGTGTACTGTTTTGTCCTATAGTTTAGCTTATCATTAATCTTGTTTTACACATCTCCTATCAAGTTGTACCTATTTTTCATTATTTATCTCTTTTTGTCTATATTCATCTCAGTGAAAGAATCTATAATTTGTTCCCTATTATTAAACTAGTAACTGTTTTATTATCTTTAAAATTGAAGTTTAATGATTAGTACATCATTGTTTAACAACTGTAAACTATATTCATTTCAATTATTAGGAAATACATTAAAGACTTAAATACTTTGGGAGGAATCCCAGTACCTTAAAAATCTCATTGTTTACATTGTTGGGGGTGATTTTCATTGAAATTGTTGTGTCGGATAAATGAACGTGAGAAAAACAAAATAAAATCAACCATTTGGAGAGAACAAACAAAACGATCACCATTCTACAACAGCAGCCACATCACCCCCGCCGTGCCCTAACATACTCATCTTAGAACACGTTTGGTGGCGGGCTGATTGGTGCTAGATGAAAGCCAGCAACGTTCGAGAACTGCTGTCAAATCTAAAAGAGAGCATTGCATTCATTGTTATGGAATCCAGCACGTCGCAGTGATACGTATTGTAATACTTTGATGTGGGTTACGTATGTTTTGGGTGAGTAAACATGGATCGCATTACGTTAACGAGAAATTTGAGGCAAGAAATTACTCAGAGTAAGAGTGTTACTTTATTTTAAAAACTATATATTGAGTCTGTTTAAAATTACGCTACTTAACTTACTGGAATCAAGTTTAGAAACAACACATGTGAATTAGGAACCAACCCAAAGGGATGTAAGTAGGCGGCAACCAAGGGCAACCTACTATGTTTTACAAAGCTATTGAACGTATCCGACACAAAGAATAATTGTTGTTCTCTACAATAACTTTACTTTTACACAATCTTCCACAAAAACTGACATTTGACTTCGACCTTTAAAGACTCCCTGTCTACTTTCAAATCTATGGATATGGTCTTAAAGCTTGTAGCATGATTCTGTTTAGACACGTGGCCTTATTTGGTTGGTATAATTGTCTGTCTCGTGTTGAGCTAAGATCTCGCCTGTCTTGATGACACATTGTTACCTGTCTGTTGGAGCATTGCTCGCAAAGGGGATGGGAGGGGGGCTATGGGCTGGTTCATGATAGGAAAATGCAACAATGTGATTAAGAAAACAACAAAACCACCCCCACTCTCTTTTCCCACTTATAAGAAACACCGGTGCCAACTGTAGGATATTTTAATTTGGATGTTGGGGGAAACTTTTGGGCAAGGACATTTCAAGCAGCCATTAAATTCTAGTTTTACATTATATCACTTGGTAAGGCGCCATTTAAAGTCCAAACACTTTCTTGTAATCAGTTGGTGTTAAAAATATAATCTGCTTGTGTAGATGATTACATATAAAATTTGCATACTAAAATCTTTGGAAAAAAAACGAATATTATAAACAAATAATACATTTCTTTCCAGTTATAACAATCTAAAAAGTAATAAATGTTTTACCTAAAATTCTTTACGCAAAGAACGTCTGTTGAGAAAAAAATTATTTTAAAAAAATATTGAAGAAAAAAACATTGTTAAGTTTCCTCTTCATTAAATTGAAATCCTTTGGCTCCATATAGTGCCTTACTATGGCCCCTAGAGTACATTACTGTGGCTTCAAAGGGTGCCTTACTATGGCTCCAAAGAGTGCTTGACCGTGGCTTTATAGAGTGCCTTACTATGGCTTCTTAAAGTGCGTTGTATGGCTTCATAGAGTGTCGCACTAATGCTTCATAGAATTCCTTTCTATGGCTTCATAAAGTGCTTTACAATGTCATCATAGTGTGTATTGCTATGGCTTCATAGTTTGCCTTATTATTTTTGATAGAGTGCCTAACTCTGGGTTCACTGATTGCATTACTATGGCTTCACAGAATGCCTTTCTATGCTCAGTAGTCTTAAAGTGGCTTCATAGAGTGTCTTACTTTGGCTCCATCTAATACCTTACTAAGGCTTCATAGAGTGCTTTACAATGGCAACATAAATTGTATTTCAATGGCTTCATAGATGCCTTAATATTTCTTAATAGAGTGTCTAACTTTGGCTTCATAGAGTGGCTTTCTATGGCTTTATAGAATGCCATGCTAGGGCTTCAAAGATTGCCTCATTATGGCTCCAAAGAGTGCCTGACCGTGGCTTCCCATAATATCCATTAATATGGCGTAAAAAAGTTACTCCCTATGACCACATAGAGTGTCTTGTTATTGCTTCATAAAGTGTATTACTCTAGCTGCAAATAGCGTCTTTTTAAGGCTAAATATAGAGTATTAAATGGCTTCATAGAGTGCCTTAGTGTGACTTAATAGAGTGTCTTTCTAAGGCTTAATAGAGTGTCTCTCTAAGGCTGCATATAGTGTCTTATGGTGGCTTCAAAGAATGCCCTACTAAACTCTGAATATATTCTACTTTAAGTTGAGACTTTTAAGAAACATAAAGCATATTATTTTCATCGTCTTAATGCGTTTTATAGTTATAGGGGGAAGGATTGCAATCAGGTTAGAACAATATGAAATGAGTAAAAGAAGAAAGGGTTAAACACGAAAGAAGGAACCTAACAAAACAAATAAATAGTCGAAAGGAAGCCTTCTTCAGCGAACAAAACAACAGAAAAAACAGAATAAAATTAAAATTAAAAAAAATTGCACTTACCTTAGAAGTAGTGTCCGAGAGCAAATGAATTATGAAAACAGGGACTGCCTTTTTCCCACAAAGTAGTCATGATGTTGAATGATGTCCCTTAGATTGAACAAGACAAAGGATATCCATCACCACATGTCAATTAAACAAAAGCAAAGTTAATATGAAGATTATAGTTTAATGAATTTATTCATATATTATACCGGTTAAAATGTTGCGTGAGTCAGAAAATAATCCTGTTTCTCATGTTATTCCCATGTTGTAACAAACATTTTAACTTTATTATTTTATTATACCTACAGTGGAGCAGTCAATTTGGCCCATAATAACTTTGTTTTTTTTTTAAAAATAGATTGGTTTGTTTGCGACCAAATGAGCAATTTTTCATCGAAGTGAATTTTGCTCACCACGGGTGTTTTTACGCAACTTACATTTTTATTATCATAATAAATATGTATTTCCAAGTATATATTGATTTACTTTACCTAAATTAAGTCTGCCTCCTAGTTTACAGATACACCGATATATTTTTGTATCCATTCATCATCATCATGTCCCTTAGTCCTTGGACCGTTGGGGCGCCACATATGACATGTGAACTATCCTCCTCCATTGTCTCTTTCTTCTGAACTACGCAAAGCATCACCCAATGTTAGTCCTGTCCACTCTTTGATGTTGTCCTTTCACCTTTTTCTTTGTCTTCCTCTTCTTCTCCCTCCTCTTGTGATGCCATGTAAAACTCGTTTAAAGAAATCAACGGCGTGTGTTCCACTAAGAGTTGAAAGACAACGGAGAAGAAATATCAGTTTCAAAAAGTTTATAAATAAGACAACGAAGAGTAAATATAAAAGTCAACATGTTTATGACTGTCTAATTACGCAATTAAAAAAAAAAAATCTCTGTTGCTGACATGCAGGCTTAAAAATAATCGATATTTTCCGACCAAAAGATTTAAGGAGTTCAACATCAAGTTTATCAGATATTTGGTGACAATAACAATTTGGTGCGCATCGCTATACTGTAGTAAAATAAAGGCAGACATACGCATATTTTCATATATCCGACAAATACAAGTTACGTTTGTGTAAATTTTATTTTAAAATGCCAGTAACAGATTTATCAAACTGCAATTGGCTTTATGTAAACAATTTTATTTTAATGAAAATGAGTCTCAATTTTTTTTGGGGGGACAGGGGAGAATTTTGCTCTATTTTAATAGTTGAGATGAGACTGTTTGGCTTACTAGTTGTTCATTGACATTGCATCCCTAAATGTAGGGACCGAATTCATGTGGTGTTACCACTAGCGATAAGACGTTTTTGGCAACCGAGATTGGAGCACTGGCTAAGGCTTATTTTTTTAAAATATATTTTCTATTAATTTAAAAATGTATTGTTTAAAAAATATCTAAGAAAATTAACTATTATTTTCCTTGTCTTTTAAAATATATTTTAAAAAGGTATTTGTAAATATACTCAAGATATATTAAAAATTTAAATGAAATGTGTTTTTAATTTGCCTCAATTATATCCAATAAAACAATTTAAAAAAACAAAAGCCATTGTTTCCCTTGAAAATTATTTTGTTTAAGGGCTATTAAAAAATACTAAAACAACAGAAACACATAAATATTGTTTTATATAGCGCAGTACTCCATCCTCGGGCTAAGCACATCACGATTCACAAAACAAATAGCAATTACAGAAAATAATACAGTTAAAAACAACAATTGGTGAAAAACGTAACTACACCCTACCCTTGTCTAGCCATGGACAGCAACAAGTTAAAAACTTGACGTCACCCTTTCCTTGTCTAGCCATGGACAGCACAGAATGAAAAGCTTGACTTCACCCAACAATGTCAAGCGATGGACAGCATCTATGAGCTTTCTATCAGTTAGAATGAGGAGAGAATCTGTCGAGATAGTAGAGTTTGAATAGATGTGTCTAGAGGGCAGTTTTGAAGGTTGTGATGGCCGTTATCTTGCTGATGTGTAATGTGAGAGAATACCATTGTTTTGGGCACAGAAACAGAAAGATAGTTCACCATACGTTTTAGTACGTGTTCTGGATAAAGAAAGAATACGCGAGTCTGCGGAGGAGCGAAGTTATCGAAGGGTTGAATAGACAGCTTTAGCAATGCATGCCTGTATGGGGTACTAATGAAGTGAATGAGGTAGTGCACTGACGTGATCCCGTTTGTTTTTGTTTTTTTTTGTCTTTAAAAATAATTTAGCAGCTGAGTTTTGAACTCTCTGCGTTTTGTCTATGAAATATTTGGTGAACCTGAGACAAGAGAGTTATAATTATCAAAACGAGAAGGACAGAGAGTATATGCTTTTGTTTGTGTTGGACTAAATGTACGGTAGTGACAGATAGAAGTGCATGCCCCCTGACAGATGTATAAAATTTGAATATTAAGAGACATGTTTTCAGAAATAATGTAACCAAAAATCCATACATAAAATACAATGGTTTGGATGACTCAACACATGTCGTATTAATGAAACACTCTATATCAGACAGTATATTATCAATGAGTCATCAAACGACGTCTCAACAGGACAATATTCACTTAATATCAGCACTATTTTTATTTCTCTAAAGACAAAACGCTGTGTTGCATGATGTCTTTAAACATACGTGGCCAAGGACTAATCTAAAAGAAAAATAGTTTATACAAAATGTGACTGCTATAAAACTTACTTAGTTGTTTTTTGTTTTTTTTTAAATTTGGAGGTAACACAAAATTTAACGTATAAAAAACAACAATTACGATACAAAAAAACAAACGTGTGCATATATACACTGGTAATATGAATATATAACACACATGAAAGTGGACACTGTAAATATTCTCATATAAATAACAAACGTGTGAATATGGAGCAGCTTGCATTGGGACAAAAATTGACTAAGAAGACAACTGATATATTAAGTACAACTATTTCTAGCACCAGTGAACCTAACACGTCTGTTCAGCTCCATGTATATACATTTCTAAAAAACCACTAGAATCAAAATAACATGGCCTCTAACATCTCAATTCGAGACACACGGGCCAGACACATTGACAACTGTGACAATACAACAACATGACCTCTCACGTCTTAGTTTAAGACACAAGTAATTCACACATTGACAACTGTTACAATACAGTAATTTTAATCAAGTGATTCAGTGAATGAAATTGATGTTGATCAAGTTTTTCAGTAAATGATATTGATTTTGATGCAATGATTCAGTAAATGATATTGATTTTGATCACCTTGTTCAGTGAATGATATTGATTTTGTTCATATGATTCAGTGAATTGTATTGATTTTAATCAAGTTTTTCACGAAATGATATTGATTTTGATCAGGTGATTTAGAAAATTAGATTGATTTTGATAAAGTTATTCACTGAATGATACTGATTTTTGATCAATTATTTATAAAAATAATGTTGAATATGATCAAGATATATATTGAACGGTTTAAAGCTTTGAACGTCAGGAAAGGACAGTTTTCAATAAATCAAATTTAATATACAATTACATTTCTTTAATATATTTAACTTTAAAATTCTGTTCATTTTGTTTGTTATTGTCATTGTTATGTTGTGGACATATTTATACAAAAACATATACATCATGGATTTATAGGGGGGGGGGAGCTGGGGGTGGGGGGAGCTGACACCATGAGTTTACCACACCTGGTGACAACCACCCTAGTTACGATACTGCATCTGCTATGAATATCAATTATTTCTTAGCGAATTTGCAGATCACTCTATCATAGTCTGACACTGTTAAATATTAAGCTATTGATAAAATTGAGCTTGGTTCATACTCGAAGTCAGATTAGCATAAAGTTATTGATGAAGTTTTGCGTAGTTCAAACTTGAAGTCAGATCAGCATAAAGTTATTGATGAGATTTAGCGTAGTTCAAACTTGAAGTCAGATTAGCATAAAGTTATTGATGAGATTTAGCGTAGTTCAAACTTGAAGTCAGATTAGCATAAAGTTATTGATGAAATTTAGCGTAGTTCAAACTTGAAGTCAGATTAGCATAAAGTTATTGATGAGATTTAGCGTAGTTCAAACTTGAAGTCAGATCAGCATAAAGTTATTGATGAAATTTAGCGTAGTTCAAACTTGAAGTCAGATTAGCATAAAGTTATTGATGAAATTTAGCGTAGTTCAAACTTGAAGTCAGATTAGCATAAAGTTATTGATGAGATTTAGCGTAGTTCAAACTTGAAGTCAGATTAGCATAAAGTTATTGATGAAATTTAGCGTAGTTCAAACTTGAAGTCAGATTAGCATAAAGTTATTGATGAAATTTAGCGTAGTTCAAACTTGAAGTCAGAT
>CAXITT010000750.1:137135-158012 GCA_964033795.1 Lymnaea stagnalis | reverse complement strand
CGATAGGAGTTGACATATACTTCACTAACAATACATGCGTGATGACCATGTGGTACAAGTACAAATGGCAATTACAATTATATTCTTGTAATAATGTTTAATTATAAAAGAAATCGCGTGTCGGAGTTCAAACTTGTGACCCGTATACCGTCTTACCTTCAGAACCAGTGCGAGATGTGAAGGCTAATATATAGGTGTTTGGTGTCCATCCAGTGCGAGATGTGAAGGCTAATATATAGGTGTTTGGTGTCCATGTAAGATGCACCCAAAGCAGGACAGTTACTACAATGTAATAAAGCAGGCCTGCACAACATACGGCCCGCGGGCCGCCAGCGCCCACTTTGCGGCCCGCGAAGTAACGAAATAGTCTTAATTCTTATTATTTTCTGAATAGCGTTCCCCTGTCCTATTTTCTTTTGGCCCGCACAAGTTTCTCATAAAGTATTACGGCCCACCTTACATTTTGAGCTGTGCACGCCTTTTGTAAAGGATCACAACCGTTGGTTTGATACTTGTTGTATCAATCAATCGTTGTGTCTTTTAAAGACAAAAGCGCATTGCAGAATGTCTAATTATTTAATACAGCTGGTAATAATAATAACATGATCCTAACATGTGCAACATTTCCTATGTGAGAATTTAGCGCATGGCAGGATAGTTTTAGCCTACTACACATATTTACATAACATGTTCACTGGTTGGATATACTGTAGTGTCAATCGCTTATGAGCACATTACATTACATGTAACCAGAACGATACAGCAGTTGGTGTCATGGGCGCTCGCAGAAAACTTTCTGGGGGGGGGGGGAAATCGAATAACTTTCCAGGGGGGTGGGCAAAAAAATTTTAGTAATGTTTTAATGTAGTTTTAATTTACTGTAGCGTATTTGTATGGTGAACGAACGGACAGGACATCAGTTAGTTACTTTCTCTTTATTTTCTCTTTACTTTAATAAATTTTTTGTCTATTTTTGTCTAAAAAATGTTTATCCAATCAATCCAGGGGGGGGGGGGCAAGGGCCCCACCTTGCCCCTACCTGCGGGCGCCCGTGGTTGGTGCTAAGCTCACGTACACACTGCTATCTACTTCCATTTAAGAATTCGGTGGACGGCTGTACGTTCAACCATCACAATATCATGGTTACGAGTCAAATTGACGGTTGAAGTTCTTTATGTGAAGGATGTTTAGTTTTGTGTTATGTTCCTAGCTTTTCTTGATTTAGTCGGTTCATGTTCTTCAATTCGTATACACGACAAGCACGTGATTTCGCCAGACCCAACGAACTTCTGTGTGCAGTATCATCAGCTTTTTAGATCTTGAACCCATTTCTTCAAAAAGTATTAGAACAATTACAATCCCTGAAAACAAAGTTTTTTTTTTTCATACTTGAGAGCCCACGATCAATTTATTGATCATTTTGGCTCCTGGTTTGAATTCAGAGTTAGCCTTCTCTTAGATGAGTTGCCTTCCGAGGCTAACGAGTCCCATCCACCCGGGGTACTTGGGATTTTTGGCTTTGGCAGGGATTGAACTCCAGACCACCACTATTTGAAGTAAGTCAGTTTAGACCACTGGGCCACCCAGCACAAGTTTTCATAATAATCCTTTAAAAAAAAATGTAATATCGAGCTATGGGGGGTGTGGAGGTGGGAGCTGATATTTTGACAAAAACATTCATTCAAGTAACGCACTTTATAATAATAATAATAATAATAATAATAATAATAATAAAGTTCATTTCAAAAACACGCTTCATCCCCGAAGGCTCGAAGCGCGGTACAACGTCAAAAAAAAATTTAAAAAAAATCTATAATTTACCACATTTAAAACAAACGCAACACTTCAAAAACTAATTACAAGCATACAATGGCAAAGTCTTTCTAGCCATTTCAACCCCTAAGCAAAACAGCCATTATGCGTTAACTGGAAAATAAGGTTGACAATCATCCCAGAAGGTGTTTGCGAAATAGATGTGTCTTTAAATCGGGTTTAAAGGACTCCAGTGTCTATATTATAAGAATCCCAATTAGTGCTCCCCCTCCCCCCCCCCTTCCCAAAGTCTCGCAACCGCAGATTTTGTTCACGCCCTTGACCTATATGGATATTCTTAATGACCAACCCACTTTTACAGCGCTGATTTATTTCACTAGTTCAGGAAAAAAAAAAAGAAAAGAAAAAAAAAATACGCATCAAACGCATTTGCGATATTTTTTTTTAAAGAATCTCATTTNGGTTTAAAGGACTCCAGTGTCTATATTATAAGAATCCCAATTAGTGCTCCCCCTCCCCCCCCCCTTCCCAAAGTCTCGCAACCGCAGATTTTGTTCACGCCCTTGACCTATATGGATATTCTTAATGACCAACCCACTTTTACTGCGCTGATTTATTTCACTAGTTCAGGAAAAAAAAAAAGAAAAGAAAAAAAAATACGCATCAAACGCATTTGCGATATTTTTTTTTAAAGAATCTCATTTAGCGCAGTTATCGGGAATTTCATTTCGCGAAATTTTATTTCCTTCGTGGTCCCCTTGAAAAAATACGAAAAACCGATATTTGTGGGTTGCGGTTGGGGAGGAGGAGGGGGGGGGGTGAGGCTGACAATTTGACACAAATTGTTGTCATCGGCAACGAGTCTGTGTGTCACGTTTAAGCTTGATAGTTTGACGGGAAGCGTGTCAATTAGTCGTCCGAAGATTTTGCCAGCCACCTACGAACAAAAGCGAAGTTACTGTAAAAGATTTAATTTACTTCATTGAAGAGATCTGCTTTTAAAATGACTTGTAAGTTATCATTTGCACAACTTTGTCCATCACTTTTCTTAATTAAATACCAGCATCCCCCCCCCCCCCCTTTTTTTTTTTTTAAAAATGGGAATGTTGGTATTGGTATGGCTTATTTTCGCGCGACACACCTTACCTAGACCATGCAAGCAACACACTACTGTGGAAACTTTGGAAAAGCACTGCACTCGCCCCCTTACACTGTTAGCTATTGTCAATGGCAGCAATGGCAGGGACGTAATCGGTATTTTTTAAAACTAGGGCAGGGCACCTTTTAATATATGAAGTCACCGCTATAATTAGTCGCCAATGTTTAGATTATTTTAAGTGCTGCTGTAAGAAACCTTTCTGATTTAATAAAATCAATAAATAGTGTAATTTTCATCAGATTATTATATGCTTAACATTGCTCACATTAAAATGTAGGCTAGGCTATATTGTTATATAAAAAAGTGAATACGTCAATATGTTACTATGTTAGATGTCAAGAGATAATTCAATCAGACAACTAAAAAAATCTAATTGATTATTTTAAATATTATTTCATTGGGAATATTCAAATTAGGATTTCATTTAAATTTATTCCTTTATGTGAGTAGAGGTTTTTATCATGAAATAAATTACTTACATTTTTAAAAAGTAAGTAAAGGAACCTTCGGTAACCGGATTTCGGTTTTTTATGATGTTCAATCAAATTATCAATAGCCTACTTAAAAGTTTATTTCGTTGTAATTTTCGTGGAAAATAAGGAATGCTTAAAAAACATCCTACACTGTAATGTGAAATAATGGGATGAATTGCAATCAATGGAAAAATAGTTCTTAAAGACCTAAAACATCATTTTACTTCAAGTTAATTGAGAACTACTTTTCTACATATCAATCGTTGTGTAGTGTATGTGCCTTAAACAAGATATATTTGTATAATTTACATTTCAAAATAATTATTTCAAAAAATAAAATAAAAATAAAGGAATAGCAAAATTTGTGAGGAGCAGTGCAAATATTATATAAATAACGTGAAGGGGGTAGGTAGGGTTACAATTTTGTTATATTGTGTTTCAAAGGGGTGGGGCTGGTAGAGAACAATGATACAACACATTTTTTGTTGCTGTTAATTCTTATTTTGCAAAACTTCTGCTTTTCAAATTTACGAAATTAGCCTAGATTAATAAAAACTAAAATTATTTTTATTACAAGAAATCGCACATTTTTTTCCCCCAAAATAATTTATGGCTTATGCTTGAATTTTCTTATTTCGGACTTCAATCAGTTTTGGTGCTAGAAATGTTATATAATTTTAGGGGTGGCGTAATGGAAATGCTTTATAACGTTAAAAAGGGTAGGAGGATTTGGGTAAACAATGTCATATTTTTGTGTTAAATGATAGGGGGCATATGTGCATGGCTCCTACTCCTATTAGCCTAGCTAACTCGATAACAGCCCTATATCTTGTAAACTTATGTCTTCATTCCTAAAATTGTTATATAAAACGTAGGCCCTAAACCACACTACATCCGAAATGAAATTTGTACATAGGGCCCCACACTACTTAAAAATAAAATAGTATTGCATTAATTATTGTTGGTCTACTCAGATAATTGCAAATAAAAATACGTAGACTAGGCCTACAGGGTGGGCCAATAAAAGTGAGAACATCTCGTAAAATATTACGCTACGAGATGTTCTCACTTTGATTGGCCCACCCTGTATGTTTAGTCAGCAGCAGATTCGAAAGGTGTGTTCACTGCGTGTCACTCTGGCAGATATCCACTCTGACTCTGTTCTTCAACAGTAGAATACAGCCTTTGCATTTTAAAGGAAATGTAGGTCATTAAAACACAATCTATTTTTAAATTAAATCCTTTATATTAACTTCGCTTTTGTTCTTGGCTAGCTGGGGGACTGGCAATATCTTCGGGCGGCTAATTGACCCACTTCCCGTCAACATATGCCTATCGAGCTGACACTTGGCACTGACATCTACTCGTTGCCGATGACAACACATCCTATCAAATTTTCAGCCATCCCCCCCCCCCCCCCCAAACACAACACCCCCAAATCACCCTTTTCCCGCTTTTCAGGGGGAGGAAGAAAGGAAATATGATGACGCTGATTTCATGAAATAAAATTCCCAAAAACTGCGCTAAATGAGATTGATGCGTAATATTTTCTTTTGTTTTTCTGAAATAGTTGGTGAAATAAATCGGTGGTGTAAAAGCGGGTGGGTCATTAGAATATTAATATAGTTCAGGGGCGTGGAAAAATGTGCAGTTGCGAGCCTGAGGGAGGGCACTAATAGTTAATAGGGATTCTTATAAAGTGCGTTATTTGTATGCATTCCTTTTCAAATTTACAGTCCCACCCCTTAGCTCGATATAACATTTTATACAGGGTTTACACGAAAAACTTTGGTTTTAGGTGTTTTTTTCAAAATTACCGTTGGTACTCCCGTAATTATTGTTTTGCGTCCCCGAGTCATATTTATTGGCTCATTATTATTATGTGCCAAAATCCATCTCTAGTTGTTGGAGATGCCAATGGTTCAATTTTATTGTTTTAGTAAATAAAGTTTATACTTGATATTTTGATAACTCAATGTTTTAATACAACGATTAATTTTTACATATTTTAGAATTTTTATATACTCTATATTTGCTGCTTGAATTTCTTAAACTAAAAATTAGCCTTATTACAAATATTTAGTTTTTAAAAATTATTGTTGAAAAAAATATTAAAAAGTTCTTTTTTTTTTTTGGTTAAGTAGTTAAGTTTTAATGGATTCTGTTTAGGAGAGAAATATAAACATAAATATGCCTAAAACTTGTTTTTAAAAAATGTAGACAATGCAAACTGTTAACATAAAGACATATAGGACTACCTAAGTTACTCTACGTAAATTAGGCTTACTAAGTACTTACTTAATAACTTAATTAGCCCAAACTAAATAAAACTAAATGAGTTGATACTTTGCATATTAATAAAAAAATATGCAATATGCCCATTATTGAATTTGATAAACATACTTTTTCTATACATATAATAATAAAATTCTTTAAGTTACTTTATTATAAAGATAATAGTTTTAAGTAAATTGTAGTGACGTGCAATTGTGGCTTACAAAATACGCTCAAGGGAGTGTACACAGTTAAAGATTTGCTTGACAAATAATTATTACAAAAAGCTTCTACTATAAATAATTCCGAACCAGCTTTAAAATAAGATTCCATATTTTACTGTAATGACTAAATAGTTACGGTTAATAAATGACCCAAAATTCATTACCACAAAGATTGTTGTAAATTTTAAATTAAAGATTTTAATATCAATTTTTAGACTGTCATTTAAAAACAACAAAAACTTATGTGCATAAATGTTTTAACATGATATTATTTTTCAATAACAACTAATTGAGGGTTTACACGTTTAAGGTCTATCGGCCATCTTTGATGTGAGTTGTCGTGTTGGTAAAGTTGCCCAGGGTAATATGCGACGCGTACAGTTAATCTTCGCTCTAAAACTCTCAAAATTAGAAAATTAACATTTATGAATATTGATTATTACATAAATCTTTTAAAAATGCCATATAATTTACCCCTTTTACGATTTTTGTTTGAGCAGCTGTGCAGGTCAAAAAAAAAGTTAAAGTTGTGGAAAAAATATGTCTCAGTTATCAACTATCATTATAAAAAATATCAGAATCTACTCTATCTTCCTATTATTTATTATTAGTCCAAGAAAGTTTCTCAAAGTTAATAAAATGCAGTTGGTGACACTACTAATAATTGTTCTTAGTCAGCTTAAAATAATAACTATAAAAATAAAATATTAAAAAATTAATACAATCTATTTTTATTTTTAATATTAATAAGGCTAAGGGCAAGGGACCATTCTAAAATTCTAATCATTCAATTTATTTTTATAAATGAAAATGGTTGCATGTCCAGTCACTTTATTATTTTTAGTCTATAGTTTTCTCAATTTTTTTTTTGAAGATCAATTGCCTATTGAGCCTACTCTTTACTCAGCTACTGGTTCTTGGTACTGGTACAAGTTGCAATGGAATTCCAATTACAAATGTTATTATATTATATCTTTCCATAATCAAAGTCATACTTTGACTCAGTGTGAAGTGACTTTTTAAACATTATTTAGTTAATTAGTTTTAGGGCTTAGGCTAGTAATTATGTTAAGAGAGTTTCTTTAGGGAAGCGTTATACGCAGTCGGCTGCACATAACCCTGAGAGTTATACGCAGTTGACTGCGCAAAACCCTGAGAGTTATTCCCAGCCGACTTGGAATTTAGCCAAATAAGGTTTATTACCGCTAGTTTGGCAATTTAAAAAAAAGTATTATGCCATTATGCCTAATTAGTTGCATTATGGGTTGTTTTGAACTATAACTTTTAATGTGTTTAAAGTAAAATTTTAATTGAATTAATTTTAATTAATATTGAATGATAGTAATAGTATTAGTGCTATTATTAGTATTATTGCTTGTATCTTATATATTATAACTATAAGTCAAAGTCTAAATTTCTTTAATTTAATTTCTAAGAAGATGATTATGCCTTTAGGCATTGTCATGGTTTAAGTCTAGTTCTGTATTCTGATTGATTAGGTTTTTATATGTTGCTATGACTATGTGGTTGGTTTTACTGACTTATTCAGAAAATACATTCTATTTATTTATTTAAAATTATATAATTTATGATTTTTATTTTTTTTTGGTGACCTAAAATGTAACAGTTTTCAGCATCCATGCAAAACTATAATTGTGTGAAAGTATTACTTATAGTGCCCCCTCTACAGAACCCCCTGCCCCTACAGCTATTTTTTTCTGCTACTCTCCACCCCTGATTATAATTTCTATACCAGAGAAACATGTTTTTATCTGCCACAAAATTAGTTAACAACACAAAATATATATTAACAACACAAACATATACTATGATAATTATAAGTATAAGAATAACATTATTAACATTACATTGTTCAAGTTAATTCTTATCATGTTTTAACTTTTTTTAGCCAAAACAAAAGTAAAACAATAAGCCTAGCTGTTTTTGGTTCATTCTCAAGGACAAACATAACAACTAACACGTATAATACATTCTCGACTGGCTTTGGCTGGAATTGAGCTCCAGACCACCAACTTTGCTCAGGTTTGCTGAGGTTTGCTCAGTTTATACCATTCAACCACCCAGTCACCCTGATAAAAAAAGTACCTTTATCGATCGATTCTGTTACACAGGAAGTATATAGACCTCACGTGACTTGCTGACTACGTATAACTCTCAGGGTTATACGCAGTCGTTATACTTCGTTTTCTTTAACTTAGGCCTAAATGTCTTTAAGTCGTAAGACTCCTAAGACTGATAGGCAGAGGTTAGTTATATAAAATGCGTAGATTATGCCTTTTAAAAAAAACTCTAGCCATTGATATGATGGGTACATTTTATTAAACTTAGTCTAATGATATGATATGATGAAATTAGAAGGACATATCCTTGGCATTGTGACAAAAATGAATGTAAGGCTTTGAAGACCTGCACATCAAAATTGACAAAATATTTTTTTAAAAATCATGTATGTAATTTGCACCCTATTTATTTTTACATTTTTTTTAATAACAACATAGCCTTATTTTTATTATTGAAATTAAACTCTTTACAGACCCTAGTTCAGGGTTGGGTGAGCACTATCAACTGGCATGCTTACACAATGCACTCAAAGGTCTTTGCTGTTACCATTTAATAAATAATTCTACAAATAAATCTCTATCCAACTTCTTTGGTGATTTTTATATTTTAATTTGATAAAATAAAATATTAAGTAGAGTGATATAAAAATTGGCATAACAAGATACAAGAGGGATTTTCATTTACTGATATTGAAAAAGTTTTCCCAATAATTAAACAAAGGTCACATCATATAGGCCTTTAAAAAAATAATTTGAGTCTAGGGTTCTACCTTGGGGACATTTTATACATACACTGAATGAATTTTCATGTTGAAGTTTGCCAAAGCCCATTTCTTCTACTGTGTTTTGTAATAGGAATAACTTTTGGGACAGAAGTTTTCCTCAAAATTTACCCATTGTTGAAGAGTTTGCCAGTGATTAAGCCATTATTTTTCTCCCTCATGCTGCAAGCTAAAGTGATTTGTTCCAACTTTCTTAGCTAAACTATGTGTAAACATATTTGCTATTTTTTATTGTGTAGAATGAAGTAGATGAGTAATATCATTTTGGAACTTCCTAATTATTGAAAATGTTTAGCATGTCATTTTGAATAACAATATATCAAGTACTAGTACTTCCATTAAAAAATTGTATTGAAAATATTGTGTTTCAGATTGATATCTCTTCTTGTAATTAAAAAATTGTAGATATTAAAAAGCCAAACCATGTGGCATTTTTAATGGGAGAAAAAAAAAAAAAAAAAAGATTTGCACCTGATTCACTTATAACAATAATTAACTGCTCTGTTATTTGTCATTTAAATATTTTATTTATTTAAAAAAAAAAAAAAAAGAAGAAACAAAAGCCATCCTCTTTTTTAAATTTTATTTATAAATTGGAAATGGCAAGACTTTATTCTTACATGCCTAAGTTCACTACTACTACTATCATGTGTGGCTTGCAAGTTCATAATCATCTGTTATTAATAGGATGTACTGTTGCACAATGAATTGCAGTTTTTTTACGTTGTGAAATCAAATTAAGAGAATTTTTTTTTTTTCACACTAAGATTAAGCAAAGATTGTAATAAAATAATTTCTTTTGACTTAGTTTTTTGGAAAGGATAACTGAAATTATGGCCTTGTTAAGTTTCTTGCTTGGCATATTTGACAGCGCTTGTAAAAAATATGTTTGTTCAGCAATGAAATGTGTGTTAACACATGAAAGAAAGAAAATAAAAATAATATTATCAGGCCTTTGAAAAGGATTCCAATTCTGTGTCTTAATTTAAATCACTTATGGTTTCATGAAAACCCAGTCCATAATAAAAATAGAATATAAGCTGCAGTATATTGATTGGTTATGATTACTTGGAAGTAAATGTTTTCATTTTTTAATTTTATTAGTCATTTTACACAGTTGTCTTTTATATTTGGTTATTACTTTCGATTTGTTTGGCACCTGATTTCTAGAATGAAGCTGACATCATTTACATATTAATAATAAGTTATCTCACATTATCTCAATTGCATAACAAGAGTGATAATGATAACATTCCATTTTCAAATTTGATTTGCTTAAATATATTTGATTTTAATCTAGCAGAAGAGTGATCGCTTTTGTCTATACGGGCTTCTTTTCCATGTTAAGAATAAAATGCAATTAAATATTTTTAAAAAATACCTATTTTTATATCACAATTGATGAATTAAGTTTATTAATTGTGATTAGACGGAGTGCTGATATTTCTTTTAAATTAAATAGCTACTAATTTTTGCTTGGTGCTAATGTAGGTTTCAAGCTAAAGAAATATATATATGAATTATGACAGACTAAACAGTTATTTATGGAAATCAACAGTCTTGTGTTTATATTTTTTTAGATCACACTTTGATTTTTAAGGTTAATGCTTATTATATGTGATGCATGCTAAATACAACTAAGCAAAGGTGTTGAATAAGAATTCACTTCAGATGGGCTGTAACTTACAGTGAGATTTAACATTTGTTGGAATAGGAAAATAGGATTACATGAAGTCGGCGGATACACACAAAAAATGAGTTAACAATAGTTAATATTACATGAGACAATTTGTATTATATTTAAAGAACTGTATATACCCGTCTATAAGTCGATCTTGTCAATTTTTCGAGGATAGTTTTTTTACCAAAAATTATAAAATTATTCTATGACTCTTGGATAAGTCAAGGTTAAATTTTGGGGCTATGAAATTCTGTGATTTTAATAATTTTGTCTGATTGTACCTAGCAGCAATTGCTGCACTGTATACTAAACTATGGCTGGGATTCATCACACCAGATGCTTGTATCTAAATCTGCATAAGTTAACACTCAGCAGACTACATATTAACAACATGTCTGAAAAAGCTACCAGTAAGTACACTAGCACTACCGGTAACTTGACATTGCCCTGCATTTAATGTACAAAATTCAATCGAAACTAGTAATGAGCTGTGGATAAGTCGACTCTGCGTTTTAAAATGGCGTTTAAACTAAAATTTCTCGACTTATACACGAGTATATACTGTAAATAACAACAAAGTTTTTCGAGATCAAATAAGCTACAAAGATTCTTAACATGACTTAATTTTTTTTAACTAATGACTGAATAGTTTCCATGCTGTTCAACTCAAGATGATTGAATGCAACTGATCATCGACCTGATTTCTAGGTCTACATTATGACCGTTTCAGTTGATTAACTTTCTGTACAAAAAAATGAATCTTGTTGCAACAAACCATTCAGTCAAATACAAATTGGTCTGAAGCTAATACTAAGAAAGTATGCTGCCTATCTTTGATTTTACAACCCGTATGTTCTGTGCAGAGCATTTGTTATGGAAAGTTTTTTTTTAAACAATCAAATTTAAACAGATCTCCTGAGACAATCATATGGCTAAACAAGAAAATGAATTTGATAGTCACAACTGAATTGGTTATAAAATAAAGATTACAGATTACATAATTTTTTTGGTGATTATTGGAGATCTTATAAGATGTGTTGGTAAAATTTATATATCTTTAAAGTTTATGTACGGTAGTAATAATACAATCTGTTTGCTTTCAACAGTGTTTTCAATCCTCAAATCTCAGTTGCTACAGTTATACTCATATTCTATTATACTACAAAGAGAAAGAAATGGCACTTAAATTTGGTCCACAGTGGTAAGAATATGTTGTATGAGAGTTGAAAGATATAGCCTTGTTTCATATGTGTAGGGGGCTAAGGCTTAGACTAAGGGGGCAAAATTTGAGTGAAAGCTTGGGATGATCTTCTTGAAGCTCTACTGATTGGGGTCTCCACAAAAATGTACCGTCTTCACGGGCATTAGTTATTACAAACTGGACATCACATTTTATACTTTGAGTTAGCAATGTATTTAACACCTGCTTTTTTTTTTCTTCTTTTTTTTTAATGCTTAAAATTTTACTGACAGGTTACGTGATTTATCTGATGGTGGGACAAATGCTTCGCAGCCCACAACCCCACCTCCAAGTGTTAAGTTTAAACTGGCAGAATATCGATATGGTAGAGAAGAGATGCTGTCACTTTTCAATGAAAATAGTCCTCCCCCCGACCAGGTCCGGAAACACCTGTCAATTTTCTCCAAGGAAATTCAAAAGCCTATAACCATGTTGCCTCTTACAGAAGATGAACAGGTGTGTGATGTTAGAAAAAAGCTTGTTAAATGTATTAAACCTAGGCACCGTTATGTACTTATTTTAAAAAAAAAAATTTCTGAATAAATATGACAGATAATATCAGCAAACAAAAATTGTGGTAAATTAAATCTGACATAATCTTACAATAAAATTCATCTGCATTTAGCATACGCTACCAGTCATTTTACATAGATGGGATAAGAAATTTCACTTTTAAATGGTTCTATTTGGTTAGAATTGGTGATCATCAAACAGCCTTTTGGAATAACCTTCATGTTTTTTAAACATTTCTAAGCAATTTTGTTTTTAACTAATTGTTTTCATTTGTTTATATTTTCATAAATGTTGCTGGTGATATTAATGAAATGTCATCTTTTTAATTTGTGTTTTTTTTTTACTGCAGCATCTAATCTCACAAGGTTTTAACAGCACTGTGGTACTCAGAGCTGCCGGTCGGGGCTCAGGCCCCCCACTTCGCGTTAGCAGAGGTGGAGGAACATCTGACCGGGGCAGGGGGAGAGGTGAATAGTAATTTGTTGTTAAATCTGTCTCCTACTATAATCACTGAACAAATCTTAATTTTAATATCATTTTGACAATGATTTAAATGCAATTGTAAGCCATGTAACTAGGCAGAATATAAATAAACTCCCTGCCTACCTGCATCCAGTCTAAAGCACAAAATCTCTTAGCCATCTTTTACCACAAAAGTTTTGAACTTAATTTAGAGTTATTTAAATATTTGTATGTATCCAATAGATGTAGTCTTAGTGCCAAAAAAATTATGGGAATAAATTTGTAAGGGTTCACTGATTCTTATTAAATATAAGTTTTTAAATAACAGGACGTGGTCGGGGGGAAGGCTACATATCAAGATCAGAAAATGGAGATTTGGGTTACAATCGACCAAGTCAAGATGGCTGGGAACAAGTGTAAGTGTCTATTCATTTTTAGTTTGGTGTTTAATGCCAAAATAATTGATGCTCAAAATTTAACATAATGATTAAAAAAATTGAAAGTTCAGATTTCCAAATTATTTGACTCTTGTCTTTTAACTCTTTTAAAGTCTTGTCTTAATATGTGTTTTAATGTGTCTTAATGTGTTTATATTTTTGTTATTTTCCAAAGCGGAAGAAAATTTGAGCGTAGTTACTCGCGTGGCTATGATGAATCTGGCGGGAAGCGGGAGTTTGTGAGGTCAACCAGTGATAATTGGCGAGACAAAAGATTTGAAGAAGAAGAAGATGAAGAAAGTGGTGGCGTCGCATGGAGGACAAATAGGGAGAACAATCCTAGATGGGGTAGGACTTCATTATTTTAAAAATAAAAATAATAAAATTCAATTTATATAAATCTTTGGTTAAAGCTAGAATCATTGTTTCTTGTAAATGATCTCTAAGAATCGAACTGTCCTTTTATTAATGTGTTATTTTTCTGTTATTGTCAGGTCCGTCCACACGAAGTAATTGGAGAGAGCCACAACGGGGTATTGCCAACTTTGACAATGATCGAAGGCCTCCACTTCATCACAGAGGGTTAGATCATGATCCAAGGGGGCCTCAAAGAAATAATGAAAACTATGACAATGAAGGTACTTAAATTGTGATTTTCTTAGCATTTATAAAGAGAAACGAATAGTGTACTATTGATCAATGTATTATACCTTTTTTAAAATAATGCTGCTAGTAAGCAAGCTATTAGAAAGTCACGAACACCCTTACTTAGAAATGTAAAAAGTGTACGAATAACATGATTATTTAGTTATTTTATTCTCAATTGCAAACTCAAAGGAGAAGTACCAGAGTGGGTGGAGGATGATGTTGGTGACGACCCAGGTACATTTGACTCCAGTGGAGCATTTGTTTCAACAAAACAGGTGAGTTGTACTTAAGGAATGGTTTATTGTGGATTTTATGTAGTTCTAATATCTTAAAATGACACAGTTGGTTTGGAAAATTTGGAAATCTGCATAAAATGTTGATATTGCTGTCTTTTTATAAAAACCCTTTTGAATAGTATAATTTAAAATAAAAAATAATGGAGAAATATTTAAGGAATAGGTAATGCATAAATTGGAGACAGGCCTTTCAAAACTAGAAATAATGAGAATACTTTTGGTTTAATTCAAAATATAACAAATTCTATGGTACCGATGAACAGTTGAAATTAATTTCAGGGTAAAAAAGCAATAGAGTTAAGAAGAGAAGCACCAGGTAGTGAAGAAAATGTTAAGGTAAGTTTTTTAACTATATCAAAGGACTAACCATCGATCTTGGTTATAAATGTACAGATGTCAGAGTGAATAAAAACATGTTACTTAGTTTAAAAAAAATTTTTTGTTTTATATCATGTGAAAATCATTTATTATGAAACCATGTGCTTTCACTCTTGAACATAACATAATGCACTCATTTCATCAAACCAGTTGTTAAACAATGAGTGTGGAAGAAGCTTTGGCCACAACCACCATGCACGCCATGCATACAAATCTTTTCTGATCTATTAGAGAGCCTTAGTTTGATCACAGGTCACAACAACAGAGCATACAAACTTTTGTAGAGGTATTGAATTCCTCAGGTTGACAACTAAATTCATTCACACAATTACTAATGGGTGGAGTTATCGCATTTCAAAAGAATGCATCATTTATTTATCAATTCATCTAGCTTTGAATTTGTCTTGGTTTTGCTGTCTTTCAGAAACAGAGCAGCAATACAGGCCAACCCTATGATGAAAAAAACAAAAGTTTAGACTGTCCCAAAACAGTCAGTGAAAAGGGCCCATCTCTGACAAATAAATCAGTTTATGTTCCTCCCAATGCCCGTAATGGCACAGGAGATGCAAATGTTCCTTCTAAAGATCTCTCAAAACCTCACAATCAAAAGAACCAGTCAGAATCTAATGATGAAGCACATGTATCTATTAGTAGTGGACATTCTAACAAAGGTAAATAATATATTTCAGTGTTCATAACATTTATTGTCTGAGTGCACAAAAAAAATATAAAAGGAGCTATGTGACCATTTTAAAAACAGAGATTGCTTTATTATTCTATGGAAATTGAATCAAATTAAATCTAATAAAATAATCTTCTTTTATACTAGGATATGATTGTGTTTTATACTAGGATATGATTAACTATTTCTTACATTATACATACATTTCAAGGGCATGGAATACTGTCATAATTTTTTTTTTTTTTTTTTTTTTTTGGATACAAAATTTCAAAATTCGAATTATCTTTCCCAAAAATTTGTTTTTTAGTTTTAGAGACTTCACAACAGCAGGTAGAATTAGAAAGTATAGCAAAATTGGAATACTGTCATAATTTTTTTTTTTTTTTTTTTTTGAGGATACAAAATATCAAAATTCGAATTAGCTATCCCAAAAATTTGATTGTTAGATGTAGAGACTTCACAACAGCAGGTAGAATTAGAAAGTATAGCAAAATGCCTTCCATAAATTATTCCAGTAATATCAGGTCATATCTTCTAGTATCTTTAGATGTAGATACTTCCTCTGTCTTTTAGGACTTAAGTTCTAATAATTAGAAACTAAAGTATAGCAGTTTCTTAGTTTTGTTGCATCCCCTGTTTGGGTTTGCTAAAGAAGTCATGGTTTATTTGTTATTATGTTGTTCTTTATTTCGTTTTTAGATCTTAATCTCTTAATTCTTATTTTCACTGCTGGTTTTGAGCTATCTTTTAAATTTTACATTTCCATTCCAGTTTTTGCATCACAGAAACATCGTAAAATATTTCATTTTTCATTGATGATAACTGTAAAATTATTAAGAGTTCAATAATATACAACTACTTAAGGTGATGGTGATTCAGGCTTTGCCTTTCCCAATAAAGAAGACGTGAATGGGACACGTGCTCCACCTGGTCAGTATGCCCATACCAGTCAAGCCCAGCCTAGTCCACAAGTGGAGATGGTGCAGGACACCACAGCTAGGCAGCAGCATGAATCAGATGTTCTACACATAGAAAAGTCATTACAGAGCTTAGTGGCTGAGATGACAGCAGATGCGGTAAACAACATTTCGTTTTATTGCCAACTAGATAACATAGAGCAATGCCATTTAGCACCCTATGTTAACTAACAAATTATTTTTTCTGTCAATTCACTTTAAAAACACATATTTCTTCCCTTCAAAATAAAATTGTGGCATTAATCATTTTGTGATAGCTCTTGAATCTTTAGCAAAAGTTAAAAACATAGAAACTGACAGGAAATATAGATGTATTCTATCAGACCAACAATTATTTTGCAGGATCTATTGGGTAGGGTAGGTGTGGCAGACACAGTGAGATGCATTATGTAAACTGTGTCTTTTTTTTAAAAGAAAACCATAAATAATGGTGGCCTCCTGTAATTTTTCTCAGCTGGGGGTTCTGATAATTTCAAAACTGCTGTCTTGGTTTAAACATTTTTTTTTTAAAAAGTCACCTGTTGAAATAACTGGTACATATTTTTGCACCCTTGGCTGTTGCAGGAAAGGAGAGCTAAAAGTCAACAAGAAACATCACTACCAATATCACACGAAGATGCTAACAAATGGTTTTACAAAGATCCCCAAGGAGAAGTTCAAGGTATAATATCGTGTTCTAATTTGACCACTTTCAAACTCCATTAAATAAACAGTGACTGGTTAAATCTAAAGAAAAAACAGTTGTAATTTCTTTTTGGTATTGATGTAGATTGGTATGGGAATAGTGTTGTATGGGGACTAGTGTGGTATGGGAGTAGTGTGGTATGGGAGTAGTGCATTGCCTTCCTTGAAAAGAAGTCCTCATTATTTTAATAGTATATCTTTACTACCATTATCAAAATATGTACTAAATTCTTAGATACAAAAACAATGTGATTAAACTTTTAAAAACAAAAACTTTAGTGCTATTGTGTTACATAGGAGCTAGTTCTTTTGCTTTTATTAAACTTGGCAACAGATAATATATAACTCATACAATATTTAAATCTGTTTGGAAAAATACCAAAAAAAAATATCTCGCCATCATTCCTATATATTTACAGGCCCTTTTACAAATGATGAGATGGCTCAGTGGTTTAGTGCTGGTTATTTTACCATGAGTTTGATAGTCAAACGGGGTTGTGATGATACATATAAACCTCTAGGTAAATCATTGTTTGTTGGTCTTCAGGATGTTATTTTGACTGTTAATTATTTTACTTGTTGTTGCTTTGCCAGATTTGGTATTATTTTAAAATTATTGAATGTTTAAAAAAAAATTTATAGGTGCATTTCCATTTCACATATGAAGGGTTCAAGGGAAAAACCAGTGATGTCAGTTTTTCTAAATTTCTATGTTATCTCCCTTGTGGCTCCATTCCATTTAATAGAATAATATGTTACATAGGTCCAACTGAAAAAGCAGCGTAGTCAATAAATAAATACGTAGACATCTTGATATTTTCATACTTTATGAGGAATTTTCAAACTTTAAATTCAATTTTCTCAAAACTCTCAAAACCTGACATCACTGGTTTTTCCCTTGAGCCCTTCATATATATAATATGAACTTAGGCTAATTATTTAGCTTTACCAATCATTGTTATGATCTGTCATACAGTTGCTTTTTATAATATTAACTTTGAGCAAATAACTATAAAATTTATCTTATCTAGATGTTAAGTTCTTCTCTGATATTTTAAGCATTAATGTATAAAAGGTTGATTAGTATCATTGGCCCTACTGAACCCAGAGCCAGCTTTCAACCGGGGACCCACAGTTTAGGGTTCAGTGCACTTGACTGTCTCCCATAAGTTTTAAAAATATTCTTGTTGTGTCACACCCACATTTAGGAGAGCTAATCAAGCGTTACGGCAGAGTACCATTCGCGGCTGGGCCACCGCTGCCACCATTAATTGTAAGTCACATAAATTTGATCTTTTTATGGTTCTTGACATAGCATAAAGCTAAACCTGACACTATATTGCTCACATTTATTTTCTTGCTAACGAATTTGGGGAAGTGGTCTTAAACAGGTATTTTTCTCTTTCTCATATGGTGTAGTGGGCAATGCATATTTAAAAAAATGTAATACTTTGTTATTATTAATACTTTATCTTGCTGTAAAATTTAAAGACCTGACATATTTCTTTAATCCTTGCATTAGAAATATTTTTTTTTTTTTTACAAATCATCCAAGGGAATATGTTTTAATTCAGATTGTTTTTTTAAAATTAAGAAAATTAAATACATATTTATATTGTTGTTTACTCTCTACAGACCAACAATGTTGCAGCTGAAAATACCCTACCAACAACACAAGCACTTTCTATGCCATCTTTAGTGACTGCTCCAATTCTTGGTCCACCATTAGTCAATGTTCATGATCCTTTAATGCAACAAGTTTTATTTCAACAACAAGAGTTCCTCAAACAATCATTTTTACGGTAAAGACCTGTATTAACGTAATAAATTAATTGTAATTACTTGATATAATAAACTTGAAAAACCCACCCTATGTAATATTTTTAGCAAGAGTTCGCTGGCAAAGCTTGGTTAAACATGAAAGTTTCAGTTGTTATCTAAGAGGAGAGGCGGCAATGACGATAAAATTTGCTCCTTTGGTGAATTTTTGAAATGTCAGTCCTAAGGTTATCATAATTTGGAAAAGTTTTAAGAACAATGGATAGCAGAAAAAGTTTAGCATGAGTTCCAACAAAATCATGTCTAATTAATAAATTCAACAAACAAAATTCAGTTTTGCAGTTTTACAAATTAAGAAGAAACTTTATCAAGGACAAATCAATGAATATTAAACTTTGCTCTGTAAAGCTTTTATTCATTGAACCCTGTCTCTTGAAATAACTTGATTAAAAAACATGATGTGTACCAATTTAAGATTGAATGTTCTATGTTCCAGACAATTACAGATGCAAACCTTACAGCAGCTTCAGGAACAGGAGAGCTACAAATCTCTGTCCCCAGAACAACAGCAGCATCTCTCCATGCAGATGATGATGCAAGCCAGCCCCATCTTTGTGCCACAGTTACAACAGCAGCAGCAACTGCTCCTTCAACAACAAGAACACCAGCGGTCTTCATTACAGTAAGGCAACAAGCAAAAATAGTTGGATGGAGGAAACAAAACCTTTTTAAAACACTGACATGTTTTGCTGTTATGATAGTACCTTCTCTCCCCCCCCTCCCCTCAAGAAATGGGCTTGAAATGGACAAAGATAACTATGACATCAAGAAAAAATAGTTGGATGGAGGAAACAAAACCTTTTTAAAACCCTGCCATGTTTTGCTGTTATGATAGTACCTTCTCTCCCCCCCCCCCCTCAAGAAATGGGCTTGAAATGGACAAAGATAACTATGACAAATTCAACATTCACTGCTATTGGAATGCTTTATTGAACATAAAAAGAAAAGTTTAAAAAGGGGTATTGTGAGCTTCAATAAAATTATTTACAAGCATTCACCGTGGTAATGATTTGAAAGATATACTTCTCAAACTTGTCATTGCGAAAGAGTATTTGTTGCCACTAACCACTCATTTTAAAATTTATTTTACTATTCCTTATAATTTTACATAAAACACGTACAGAAGGATCTGTTGCCGTAGTTTTTTTAATTAAATTTTTTAACAGTAAATTAAGTTGTAGTAATATGCTGACATCCATCCTGTGTGCTAAATACCGTAATCGAATTTCTTGGTCCATACATCAAGCTAACTGCAGAATGTATTATTTCATTGACTTCATGACCTAATCATCATTGTTGTGTTAGCAACCGCTCAACCTTTCATATTGCAGGCAAAATGAAGCCAACCCATCAGTCTTCCAACAGTCATTGTCTCCCATATCAATGACCGCACCCAACAGTGGCCCCGACAATGTGGAGGAGGAGCCTGTTTGGGGTACTATGCCCCACCTTATGCCAGGTACCACTGACATCTCATCAGTTAATCATTAAACATTTCTTCTTACTTTTTATATTTTCACAGGAGTTTTAAAAAATGCACTTGATAAATACAAGATATTATCTATTCCCCTTGCTAATGGTGATAGTGATACAAATAACATGATCCAGTGATGTGTGTGGAATACCCTATTCAAATCTTGGTTAAATTCCTAGAAATTAATTTGGTTTCTAAGCATTGTTAATGAAGCGGTATAAAATCTTTGTTCCTGATGGCAGAAAAATGAGTTCATAAAAGCCTTAGATAAATAGTAAGTCATTTCTGAATTAAATCTTGGACCAAATTGTCTTGAATTATGCTGAAATTCCCTGATAAGGGCTATCCTATACACCAACATGTTTAAATGACTACATAACAAACTAGGAATATATAAACAGATGCTTTTCTTATTCCCAAGGTCTCTAATTTCTGTAACAAGCTAAAAAGCTGTTAGTTGCAAATTGATACTTAAAAAATTGCAAAATTGATAAGCATTGGGCTAGTGTATGCTGACCAATCGTCCCATAAAAACGGGATTGTCTCGGTTTTTCCACGATCATACCCGTTGTCCCGAAAAAGTCACTCGGAACGCCTAAATATCCCATTTTTCAAATCACTAAAACTTCCTAATTTATAATATAACTTCAAGTAATATTTTGGCTAGCTGTGTAGCCAGTGCCAGTAGAGATGTGGGCTCGCGTGATGGCTGCACTATTATCCTCCACCAGTGTCCCTGCCATAGATATATGTAAATCTGTAGCGAAAGACACGAGACTTGAAGCCGCCGGGGGGGGGGG
>CAXITT010000750.1:87955-137029 GCA_964033795.1 Lymnaea stagnalis | reverse complement strand
ATATTATCTTCTCATGTAGACAATAATTATGCCCAAGCGTCAATGTAAGTTAATGGAGGATTATTCCAAAGAGTGGAACTATATTAAAAAGGGACACTATGAAAGTGAAGCCGTGTGCACCGTTTGCAATAATGTTTTTTGTTTTTTTCCCCCCCCCCCCCCCTCCCCCAACCGTCCTTGAAAGTGTCCCATTTTTTCCAGTTTATGATTTGGTCACCCTAGGCTAGTGGTGCTAGTTAAAGGGATATGAGTAAATGATTGTGGTTCTTATTCCAGCAGGCTTATGGCAACTGCCTGCATCCCAACCCACCCCCCAGCCGACATCTCTATGGGAAACTGACTTGAACAGTGGAAACTTATCACCTGCTTACAGATTGCAACTTGAAAAGTTGTTACGGGTGAGTGGAGCATTGCTAGGAATTCATTTTGTATCAGTTACAAAATCTCACTTTTTCCTTAGTCCTGACATAAATAATACTCACCCAAACAAGTTAGTGGTTCTTTGACTGTTCCCGCTGCTATCAACTTTACAAGTTTAATATCCTTATAAGTGAGGACTATTTTCTTTACAGCTATTATTGTTATGTTGTCATGGAAAATTAGATAAATTAAATATTTTCTTTACTTACAAAATACACAATTTCTTAATTATTATTTTTTTAAAGGAAAAAGCAAAAGAAATATTAATCAGGGGAAAATTGATTTGGTGTTTTCAGAGATATAGTTTTTTACACTAAGACTTCTAAATTAATGATTTATATTTTCTGTTTATAGTAGAGATAAAAATTTGACACTCCACTCAAAAATTTGACACTCCACTCCTGATCTCTGTACTGTTATCCTAAAGCACAAGTTTGTCTTCTTAAGGTTGGCAGGAAATAAGTTAAAGATTGTTAGCCCCCTTGGGCTAGTCAAAACTTGATTTTATTGAAATTATGAACATTTATTTATATTTCAAAGTAAGATGAAGATCTTGAAAAAATATTTTGAATTTCAGGAAAAAGAAGAAGAGAAATTAAAGGAAGAAGAGAGGCAAAGAGATGAAGAATTAGAAAAAAGGCATGAAGAGCTAAAACGACAGCAAGAAGATATTGAAAGACAAAGAGAGCAGATGAAAAGGGAGAAAGAAGAACTGGAGAGACAAAAGCAAATAGAGGTACAGGTATGGTTTAAATGTTGAAAACAATGGAAATAATATTCACGTGAAAAAGTATTCACTAAGATTCAGAAAAGTACATTCAATGAAAATAGTTCTTATTTTAAAAATTCTGTTTCTATCAGGAGGCCACTTGCCAACAATAACACTACTATTTAAACTATAAGATTATTGTTGGCTGGTAAAATATTTCATCATTAAAGAGGTGAATTTAGTTTTTATTATTACAAAAATGTGTTAACTTATATCCCAAAAGCAAAATGGAAAAATGAGGGTGTAAAAAATGCCAGTGTATGAATGTATGCACTATTAAAAAAAAAAAACAGCAGTAGCAGCCTCAGTAAAACCTGAATCCGGAAGGGTCTTAATCTTTCAGAACCAAAATGAACAAACAAAATTATTCCAGGAAATATTTTGTAAAGAGGCATTAGACAAAAAAGAAACGGCTTGGTGATTTTGTCATTTTGTCTTTCTTAAATATGGACAGTCTAACGTGGAAATTAAAGCTTTTAATATTCCATAAATTCTCTCCAAAGTGTGCTGATTTTTTCTACACATGAACCTATTAATGTATGTATAAATATTTGTTGTCAAAGGTTTATAAAAGCAATATTTTAAATTAAATTTATTGGAATTTTGTCAATTTCCTATACAGATTTATTTTATTTTTAGAAGATAGAAGAAGCTCGTCGCCAGGAGGAATTACGCATTAGACTTGAAATTGAAAGACAACAGGAGGAAGAGAAACGAAGACAAGATATTATTAAAAAACAGTTAGATGAGGAGAAAAAGAGAGAGCGTGAATTGAAAAAACAAGAAGAGAAAAGAAGAAAAGAGGAGGAAAAACGAAAGCTTCAAGAAGATCAGAAGAAACAACAGGAAGATTTGAGGTAGTTTCTTTTGTATTAATTTAAAATGGATGACAAAAATGTTTATCATTAATTGTGGTTGATATTATTTTTTGTGGAATCAAAAGCTCAGTGAAACCTTATTACGTGAATGGTATTTTAGGCACTTTGTCTTAAGACATGACCCAACATAAAATAAAGTGTTTCTTGAACACTTATTTAATGAAACTAAAGCATTACAAAAAAAATAATGAAAATAATATGCTTAGTTGTTTATTTAGTAGTAGTCTACAAATGGAATGGAAGTCTGGTTTTTGTATAACATATACATGCTATTTCTTACTGAGCACTTAATAATGGCAGTATGAGGATTGAACAGTTATTTTTTGAACATTTTAAACTATTTGTTAGGTTCATTATTTCATTAGATATTGGGCATGAACAAAATTTTAAGGAAATTTAGGACATGAATTTTCTAACTATAAATAATGTTCTTCCAATTTCACTTGAAAAAATAATGGTATTAACGATGTAATCTACCAGGAGAAGGCAACAAGAAGAAGAAATTCAACGTCAGCATGAGTTACAACTTCAGCGTGAGATCCAAAGACAGCAGGAATTACAGCAGCAGGAAGAAATGCATCAGCGGGAAGAAGAGGAGAGAATACAAAGAGAAGCTGCTGAGAGAGAGAAAGCGGAGGCACAAAAAAGACAGGTACTCTAATACTTTCTTTTTAATTTAAGTGTTTAGTGGATGGCACTTTCAACAACTGGCTGTGTACATAAGGATACCAAAAGATCATTTGCGAGTTTACATTCATTGGATAATATATGACAGACAGTATTCAAGCTGTGTGAAGTAAATAAATAGTGGAACAAGATATGTTTGGGCTTGAAAAGAAAAGACAGGGCAGTTAAAAAGACATTTTTGGTTAAATGCCTTCTTCAGCAAAGACAAAGCAAGAAACAACACATATGAGCAATCAAAACCTTATGTTTCCAAAAATCTCAATGCCGCTCTTTGTTTTAAAACAAAAGCACACAATGTCTTAGATGTGCTGTCCTATTCTCTGGGTTCACCTATCTTGAAGTCTAGATACAAATTTGCGTCCTTGCAGGCTATGCTTGTCTCAGAATTAATCATTGTGTGGAGGACTGCATCAAAGTTTTTAACTCTCTTGAATTTTTTTTAATATCAGACTGTTTATTTCTTTCATGTTAGAGTATTTTAATGACTGTCGAACTATATGTATATTGTCAAATATTTCGCCTGGTCTATTATATCCAAGTTCACAACGACTGTCTCTCTCTCTCTTTCTCATAAGAAGCAACAATGTCCAATGTAAACTACACAGTTCTTTATTAAATACGCTAAATAAATCACATGATTCCTTGACATCAGGATAATGTTATAACAATTATAGTTGCGATGCAGAGAAAAGATATACACACACTTTCAATAACTTATCAGATATCTATTGAGTAAATCTATTTGAGAAAATCCAACATGACCTCTCACATTCAAGTTATCACCTCAGCTTATAGATCCCTCGTTCATTCTGATGCTCAAAATCAATGTCTCCCTTTATCACCCCAAAATTCCACTCACTGGTACTTGATGACAAGAGTTCACATTACACAAAATTACAAAATCACAATACACACAATACCTCTGATTTCATGACAGTGACATATATAATTGTCAGAAAATGAGATAATTTATGTTTGATTTTCAGCAAACTGAAGTCTTAAGGCAGCAAGAGTCTTTAAGACGATTACAACAGGCACAGAGAGAACAGTTAGCCAACATTCAGGTGTGCTTAAAAAATAGTTGGTCCGAATATATGTTTTTAGCATTTTAGGTACCTTCTTATTTCACTGGTGTTAAAGCCAGCGATGTCCAAGATTTAGATTATGTTGTGCATGAGTCTCCATAGTAAATTGTCTTCGTTTTATAACCATTTTAATTATTTCTATAGTATAGTAGTTACTATCCTAATGTCTCATTTTTATTTTAGTTAGTTTATATGTTTTTAATAATTGTAAAGCGCTTAGAGCTTTAAGGTAAGCGCTATATAAAAATGCCTAAATAAATAAATAAATAAATTGATAATTTCTTAAAGCCCTCTATAATTTATTATTTATTTATTAATTCTGGGATTTCTTGCCCGCTATGATTGTGACCAGAGCCCCCCAACAAAAAAATAACAGTTATGAATTAGCTTCGTAAAGATTATTTTTGACAGTTTTACACATATAACATGCTCTAAATTACATAAGTTACATTCTTACAATTTATGAGAATGGTATATTTAGATTGGAGCTTAAGATGAAATGGGAGCTTTAGTTTTAAGAATTTTTGACTTTTTTTTAGTTGCCTCCTTCATCCAACTGGGCAGCTCAGCAACACAACACACAAAATTCCCCATCACAGTCAAAATCATTGACAGAAATTCAGGAAGAAGAGGCAAGAAGGGATGAAGAGAGGCAAAGAGAGGTAAAAAAAAATGTATCTTTGGTTTTGATTTAACAGCTATTGATATATATGTGTGGTGTTGCTGTCAGTCATAATTGCTATCCCTCTCTAAGTTGAAATTGTAGTATCATCCTTTGTTACTCAATTTTGAATGTTGCTGAAATATGTTTTTGAAATCTGATGAGAGTTTACTGAGAGAGTGACTATTTTATAATGTTCCATGTCTGAACAAGATTGCCGTCCCCAGAGAGTGTTTGAAAGTATTGACTATTTGAAAGTAGCTTTGAATAGCTGTTACACAGATCTTCTGATCTTATTTCCAGCAACATATCCTGAGGTTACAAGAGCAACAAGCCTTAGCAGTCAGCCAGCAGCATGCACAAAAATCTTGGGCAACTCATGCGTGAGTACTTTGGTATCACTGTTATCATGGGGCACTAAAAGTAGTGTTAGAAGTCATGTGTCTCAAACTCTTAATCTCCCCGAGGTTTGCATGCATGAATGATTTTTGCCATTGTCTCAGGGCCAAATGTGCACACATAAATCAATATGTGAATATTTAAAAAAACAACTTTCCAGTATTTTTCAACCTATTTCTCTGTGTAATTTTGTTCCGGCTGTTTGATATTTAATATTTTGGTTACTATTGAAGTATTGGGTTAGTTATAAGAGAACCTTGATTCATTACGGGTTACAATTTTTAAATTTAGGACAGCAACATAGGAATAAATGTATCAGAGACTATAACTCATTGGTCTACTGTTCTATTTGTACCAGATACCAAAGTGCTCCAATGAAAGGACTCTCCTTGTTAGACATACAGCAACAGGAAGCTGAGAATGCCAAGAAATCACAAAAGGAAAAACCCAACACTCAAACCTATACTGCTAAGCTTTCTTTAGCCAGTGCCTCTACATGGACTGGTACTGGTGGAACATGGGGAGGTCAGCCTGTCTGGAACAACAATACATCTGGAATCTGGGATTCGTTGGTTCCTCCAACATTCAAGAAACCAGTTGTGAAAGAAAGGTACAGGCTTAAATTTTAAATTTTTTTGAGAGAGAAAAATTGCCAAACTTTAAATACATTTCTGTTTCAAAATTCGTGCATTAATTCAATATTAATTTTGAAGTTTTAAATGCAATTTTATTAAAATCATCCACTTTTCCTTATTTTGTCTGACTAATTCTGTGTTATATTATTTGTTGTTAAAGTTTTTTTTAAAATTCCAAATACAGATCTCCAGTTTTACAAAATGAGGCACTGTGTAGTTTAGAAGTACAATGAAAAATCTATTATCTCTTTCAAAAGAAATAAAAATAAAATAAAAATTTATTACAAGCATTCCTGAGGCCCCTTTCCGTTAATCCAGTCATAACAATAACTGAAGTTGGATTTAGATCAATATAGTTTTTAAGCATGGATACCAGCGCTATATAAATATCCAATCAATCAAATGGTACAGAAATATAAAAAGTAACAATTCTCTCAAATGTGTTAATGAAATAAAGATACCGGTATTCATACTATTTCATACTGTATTGCTATGAGGATAAAACTTGCTAGCTTCGCTTTGCTTCAATACCCCTGTCATTATATTTATGTTGATGGAAAATTAATGTTTTGATGAAGGCATTTTGCCATTTATCATGTAGCTTATCATGTAGCCCTATGCATACGGAAGAAAACTGAAGCTATATTTCTCTCTTTACAGTGGCGAGTTTCCTGCCTTAAAAAGCCCAGCCCAGCAGTTGAAGAAAAATACAGTCAAGGCAAATAAAAATAAAGTGCCAGGAGCAAAACAGAAGAAAGAGGAGGTAATACTGGGCTAGATGAGAACATATAGGTTCAATTTAAGTTTGATAATATATTTGAGTTTTAAAAATATGATATTCTTCCTAGGAAAGTGTCCAGAAGCTCTTTCAAAATAGGCAGCAAGATGATTTTAGCCAGTGGGTCATGGAGCGGGTTCTTCAATTCTCTGCTCCTATAGACGGTAGGTCTACATATAATCTCACATTTAATCACCCTAATGTCATTTTTTTAAAAAATATTGAGACAACTATGATTATCACTCTGTCAGCTCTCCTGTACAAAGGATGATCTTTTTATTTTTATAATGAAGAGTGTAAGATTTTTCAAATATTGAACTAAATTACTAAAAATAACTAACTTAATTCAGAATTTTCACCCATTGTTAGCAGGGTTTTTTTATTCTGGATTTGAAATAGTAATAAAAAGGTCTCTATGAACACTAAATGCACACAAAAAAGGATTCACCAAAGTTTCATTAAGAATTGGATACTTGAAAGGAGCATGTTATGGTTGTAAATGTATTGTTATAAATTGTTTTCATCAGCAGTATTAGATGTGTAACTAACAGTTAAACCATGTTGTCCATTCTATTCACAGTGCCCACATTTGTGTCTTTCATTGTTGATGTAGAGAGTCCTGATGATGTAAGTAAAGCTTGCTGTACACAATTGTTTCAAGGGTGCTATCCTCTGGGTAACCCATTTTTAGAAAGGGTATGACATTAGAGATCAAGATCATTCTCAGTGTGCAAATTGCCATGATTAATTACATAACAGTCTTCTTATCTTCTTCTTCTTATGCCTTTTTACCTGTGGGGCATAGGCCGTCCACAAAAATGTTCCATTCATCACAGTCCTGTACTTTCCTTTCCAGGTGTATCCCTTACGTCTAGCTGTCTGCCTCTAGCTTTCATCACCATGTATTCTTTGACCTTCCTCTCTTTCTTTTTCCCTGTGGATTTCAAATTAGGGATTGTCTGGTGATGCTATCCGGGGTTTTCGTAGAGTATGCTCTATCCACCTCCATCTTTTCTTTATGATGTCTTCATTAATGGGCACCTGGTATGTCCTTTCTAGTAGATCTTTGCTGGTGATGGTATTTGGCCATCTGTTGTTCCGAATCTTTATAAGGCATGTGTTAATGAAGGTCTGTAACCTCATAAAAGCTAATAAAACAATTATTAAAATTTTCTTATATCTTGTAAAGTAGTTTGCGAAATAAGTAAGATATTTCTCATAAAGTTTCATATTGGCTGTTTTTAAAAAAAAATTAATAAAAATCATTTTTTCCCCCCCTCAGGTCAGAGATTACGTAAAAACCTATCTAGGTGAAACCAAAGAATCTAAAGATTTTGCCAAGCAATTTGTAGAAAAGAGAAATAGATTTAGAAATCAAGCTCGGCTGGAGAAGCAACAGGAAGAGGTAAAATTTTGCAAATAATTTTCACATATAATCCCAGTTGATAAGTTTATTTGTAAAACAACCATGCCAGTGTTTAAAAAGATAATTAAGTCTTTGAGATTTTTGCAATGAAGATGTTTTATTTAAAAGCTGATTTTATTTTTTTTTTTATTTTTTTTTTTAAATTGTCTCATGCTCTTCTCTGAAATCTAGTCTTTAAAGTAATAGAAAATAATAGTGGTAGCTATTTTTTTTTTTTTTTTTTTTTTTTTTTTTTTAATTTTTTTATTTTTTTAATTTTTTATTTTATAGCAAAAATTTTTTTTTTTTTTTTAAACAATTTTTGACAAGACACCCACATATACTGATTTGTTGTTAAGAAAAAACAAATTCCTTTTTGTTGTTCAAGTAGCTTGGAGAGAAAAATAATTAGAATCTTTCATTCAAGAATGTTTAAAAAATGTCCTGATTTGTTAAACAAGATTACTTATTTTATGTACAGGACAGCATCTGGGGACCAGCACCTGCCATAAATCCTCATAACCAAGTAAGAGGAGGAGGTACCGGAACAGGAAATGGTAGTACTGCAAATGATGGAGGAGAAACTATCTCTGGGAAGGGTAAAAATCGGAAGAAAAAGCAAAAAATGCAGAAACTGGATGGCAGCATCCTTGGTTTTACAGTCCAAGCAGATCCTAATCGTAAAAACGCTGCAGGAGAGTTTGAAAGCATTCAGTAAATGAACTAAAATGTCTGATGTTAATGTGATATTGTAGAACCAGGTTTGTTATATTCTAATGGAAGGTTCATTCCATGTTTTTAAATTCAAACATTGTTTTAAAACTGATTTTAGCCCCCACTCCCCACCCCTACCCTGTTTTTCAATATTTTACCATCAAAATGTCAGAGTGCAAATGTTTTCTCTTGAAATACTTGATACTTAAAAAAGATTTAAATTGTTTTCCAATATTTTGGCCACACATGCAAGTGGTCTTTGTTCATTAGGTTCATGGTATAAGAAGTTAATCTGAAGCTAGGTATAGCTCTACATTTGGTTGATCACCCCCATCAGTGTGCCAAAATGACATCTCAAAGCATTCACCTGTATAAAGAAATAATAAAAAATTTAAACTTTAACACTAAGAACTTGCTTTTTTTTTCATATTTAATTTTATGTTGAATGTTTTTTGTCTACAATAAAATACACTTCAGGTATGCTTCTCTTTATTGTTAAAAATATAAAAAGGAGATTTAATATTATATTCTTTACCCCAACTCTTATTACATTTTCTAGGGACATTAAGTCAAATTATTGACTGACATGTTGAGAATTTTCAAAATTTTAAACTTTCACCATAAAATATGAGATGTTTTTTTAATTTCAATATGACTATAACTAACATTATTTTATACAACATATGTAAGCAGCGTGAAGTTTAAACCAAATTTGCAAAAATTATGTTTTTAGTGTCAGCTGTAAAATTCGGAAAACTAAACTTGGGCATTCAGAGAGTCACAGTCACAGCAACATTATACTTAGTCACATTATTATCTTAACAATGAGGGAGTGAAGCAAATCAGTTCAAGTGCTGAATTTAAATTATGGTACAAGAAAAGTCTGTAAGGCAGAATAAGCTACTTGATTAAATTGAGCCAAAAGCAGATGTTTAAGGAGTAGGTGAATTAAAGGTACTGTTATAGGCTTAAAATAAATTTGAATCTTTACTTGACAAGGCTTAAAATATCTTTGAATCTTTATTTGACAAGGGTTAAAATAACTTGAATCTTTATTTGACAAGGCTTAAAATTAAAATGAACTTTTAATATTTATTTGACAAGGCTTGAAATTAAACTAACTTTGAATCTTTATTTGACAAGGCTTAAAATAACTTTGAATCTTTATTTGACAAGGCTTAAAATAACTTTGAATCTTTATTTGACATAGCTTAACCCACTAACTGCGGCATGCATTATTCTGTGGTGTGGAGCTTTTCAGAGAGTTTTGAGTGTCATTTGAAATTGCATTAAATGACATAGAAATATTGATACAAGACCCCAATAAGTATATATTTTTAGAAAGGTAAATGGATAGGGATAAAGTTGGCCATAATGCCCACCCTGTAAAAAAATTTTGCTCAGTGTCCTTGAGCTTGGAGTTCTCAAGGAAAAAAAATCAACAAAAAGTCTTGCTTTCGGGTGCTCATAACTAATAACATTAATTTTTATAGATACACTTAAAACACAAATCTAAATGTTGTAGCCAATTCATTTATCTTTCAGAAAATTTATAGTTTGCTAAGGTTTTGATTGCAATTAAACCTCTGAAAGTAAGTTTTAGGTCATTTATATAAGAAACTGGGACCATTGCTAAAACCAAGTACAAAATAAAAAATCTTAGGCAATATATATAGTTATTATTGACTAGTAAACATTTAAAAAGGAACTGTGGAACTGATTTGGGTTGTTTAACTATAATCTGTAGCTTCTGTGACTAAAATTCAGTCAGTCCTTGCCCAACCTCCGGGCCTGGCTCAAAGTCTAACAGTAGCCTCAGTAGGCCTACTTCAGTATCACCAGAACTAGTATAAAATTCATGAGAAGAATAATCTCAACTGATATCGTCATGGGGAATGTTAAAATCATCATCAGTATCACTTAAAACCTCTCCTAAAAAGCTTTCAAACATATTTCTATTAGTTCTTGCACTGAAGGCCCAGCCATAGCTTCAACCATTTTAGCTTTTAAAAAAACAGCAATATAAAACTCTGATTAAAATGTATTTATTTTTAAGTTATCAAGAAACAGCCTGGACTGGAGGATGATTTAATTATTAATAAAAGGAAGTGGCTATAATTCCGGTTAAATATTGGATTGGAAGTTACAATCGGACTAGGTTTTTTATCGGCCGCTTCAATACAGAACGAGAAAGTCTGCCGATTTTTTTCGGCTGACCACAGTTCGTGGGTTAAAATTAAAGTAACTTTGAATCTTTATTTGACAAGGCTTAAGATAACTTTTAATCTTTAATTGACAAGGCTTAAAATATGTATTAAAAATATTTAAAAAAACAGCAAACATTTGTTTATATAAATTTTTAAAAAATTCAAATGTTAAAGTTTAACAACAAAGTCTTGGAAAAATTAACAAGATAAAAATATAATAATAATATTTATATATTTTGTACAACATGGTTTAATGAAGGATAATTTACACTGTACATATAATTTTGATATCTAAAAAAGATTGCATCATAGACATTAGCAATGTAAATAATAAACCATGATCTCATCTATAAAAGACATTTTTTTTTTTTACAAATTGTGTTAAATGGTAAAGGTCAAATTAATAAAATAAACTTAAACTTAATAATTTTCTATACATTTTTTTTAGTTATTTGTTCAATTAAGAGGTAACTTCCAGGATCTACAACACTAAATCTGGATCAGCGGTCTCCTCTTGCCAAGATGATGACATTGTTTTTCCATTTTTAAATGTAAAAATACAACTACTACAGTATAAAAAAGATCACAACTTAATGCTGTAACCATGCATTTATAAATGTTACTTCAGTAATAGGCCTACTTAATATTGTTTAAGCTTCATAAAGATGTAGTAAATTCCTTAGTACGTTTCACAAAAGTTTAAATATTATTTTGTTTTGTTGCTGAAATCTGCTGCAAAAAAGTTCTTGTTTAAAAAGGCTAGTATCATTATCTAAATATAATATTTAATATATGTATATATTTTTAAAGCAAGTTTTCTAATTGACTCACATTGCTTTCTTCCCACAGAAGTACTAGAAAATGTAATGTTTTCATTCCCCAAATTTTCAATTTATTGCCTTATAAATTAAAAGTTCATTTATAGAGGATTCAGCATTAATTAATAGATTAAACGAAAAAAATTCAATGTTTTGTTTTAGATCCTATACAGAAATCTGAGTCAGTTCCTGAGGCATTACTTCAGGCATTCTCAGAATTGGTTTTCCACGAAAGTGAAGATTGTTGTTAACATTGTTGGAAGGGAGAAGAGTTGTTGATAAATGTTTGGGTGTTGCAAAGCGGGTAAAGCGCATGGCATCAACAGGCTTGTCTCTGTAAGCACCCATGTAAGTGGATTCAAAATCTGGATGGTCCAGCTCCTTTTGCTTAGCTAAGGCTTTAGCCTCCTTTTCTTGTTTTAGTCCAAAATTTGTTGGTGGGCCTGGATTGTTATTAAAAATAAAACTTGTTAAGAAATATCCATATAATCCTAAAATAATTTTGAAAACATTTTCATGCACTCATCCTTGATGATACCATTAGGGAGTCATGTTAATTTGTTAATAAAATAAGGAGCCCTCTTTGTTATCAAGACAATAGGATAGCATCACAGACATATTGAACCTGCTATTACTTTAATTGTTAAAATAAACTTAACTGACTTTATTGTTTGTTTAAGAACCTAATTATAAGTTTATAGTAGAAAAAGAGACTGTAAAAAGTTTATCACTGCACTACATTCTAAGTAGTTTGTTAGCTAAACATTTAAAAAAAAAAAAATGTCTTAAGGGCTTCATGCAGTTTCACACTAGCCCCATTGCAAACAAGAAAAACAATGATTAAATCTTGCCTATCATCAGAAAAGTTTTGACAATTCTTAAAAGATCTAACCTATACATTTTTTGCTATATATACAAAGTGTCACTTATATTGGTCAATAGAAAGATTCGAAATATTATGGAGACCCGAGGGGAAAACTGTAATGAGTTTAAATGATCTTATTTACGTAAGTGATTTAAAAACATTTAGCCAGTTAAGTATGATATAAAAATTGACTACAATTTTCTTACCTCTAAGAGGATAATCTGATCTTTCTGGTAGCCAGCTCAAGGTTTGACTATCCCATTTCCTCAGTGCAGGTAAACAGTTTTCCCGCCAACGCCCATTGTAATGTTCATCATACATGGTTATGAGCATATCATCATAAGCCTTCCCATGGTGACGAAAAAACAAGTCCCCCGGTAAACCTTCACTGTTCAGGACAGCTTTTCTTCGAACAGTAACATCTGGGTGAAATTCTCCATAGCTTTTAAAGTCTATGCGATGAGTGGTGTTGTGTTTGTATTTTTCATCTGGAAACTAAAAATCAATACCGGTAGTCAAAATATCAGAAATGTTCATTTATTAAAAGAGGATCCATTACAGAAGATATTTAAATTTTATTGTTAATCTTGATCTATTTTTTTAAAAAATGAACACTTATATTAAAAATATTTGAACTAATTCATTAAGGTGATGTCTTTATTTTTTTTCTCTAGTAATTACTGATTTTTTCTTTAATTATAAATTGTAATATAAAAGGAGGAATGTTAAAGAAGGAAGAAAAAAATAATAAAAATTTAATCAATGTAGTATATTTATTTTATATTATAGTAAAGAGTTGATAGAATTTTAAAGCCTGATCATTATGTATGTCATGTTTATTATCTTTTCAAAAATAAAGTTCATTACTTCGACTATGGAGACACGTAAATTTTTAAAAAAAAAATACGACTATTATATTAAGACACTTTAATTTTTAAAAAACAAACAACTTACTTAATAAGTTAATTTCATAATGAATTTTTGGGCCATATGAACTGTCACCTGACAGTTGTCTTTATCCTTATTTATTAACATGGCAGCAGCTTAATCTAGTTTAGACTTTAAAGTATAAGCTTTCACATAATTAAATTCCGTAGGCACCATTTTATATCCCTTCAGTTTTTTCCCCATTATTTGCTAACTAAATACATTTATTTAATAACATTATTGATCGATATTGACAATATTATTGTCATTGATAACACTATTTTCTTTTTAAAAGAACAACAAATGTTTTGATGTAATAATAGTGTCAAATATATATGCGATCACTATGCCGTAGACGTTAATATAATAATAATAACTATGAATTAACTATGACTTACAATGCAGAGACAGAATTTGTCAGAATGAATGAATTAAATCGTGATCATGAATCTTTTAATTTTAAATTTACCTTTAATCTTTCTTCTGACCAGTTGCCGATAAGAACTCCTGGCGCGTACTTCTGCTCAATTCTCCAACTTGGGTTTCCAAACTTTGAAAGGTCAACAGCACGTTCAGTAATGTGTCGCTGCATAATTTTCACATAAATTTTAAAGTAAAATATGATTTTAACTTCAAATTAGTGCTCAGCGTTTTCTTGGTTGCTAAGATAATTATAAGTTGCTATACAATTGTAGTAGCTTCCCTTGGGTTTCCGGTTATAATTTTATTCCTTGTTTTAAAATTTTAAATTAATTTAAACCATACAATTAATACGTGGTGTATTAAATAAATCAACACAGCAATTTAATGTATTTATATTCTCTTTAAAACAAAATTATTTAAAAAATATAAAAAAAAACACACAACAAAAATTAAAAAGCTAAAAGTTTTAAAAAATGTAATTGTCGTCATTGACATTTATTTACTTTCAAGCTTACGTACATACAGTCTATATAGACTATTACGTACCGGTACGCAAAAAACAAAACAACACACACATTTTTTTTTTATATGGTGAGATATTCGACCCCTCCTCTCCCCCTGAATGTTTATATTACTTGTCCTATTTTTGCTTGTCCTGTCTGCTGATGAAGGCTCTAATACGAAACGTTGTTCATTGTCCTATTTCTCAAGGTTCCACATACCTTAGGGGCCGTCCATAAAGTACGTCACGCTCCAGAAGGGGCGGGGAGGGGGTGTAAGAAAGTGTGACGGTTTGTGACAGGGGGGAGGGGGGGGTCAGGCCATGTGTGACGTCACACATTTATTTTTTAAAATGTTATTTCTAATTTATTATTATTTTTTTTTAGTAGAGTTTAATAGCTTAAAAAATCATTTTAAAAAAAATTTGTGAAACATTTGAATTCGTTTTAAGTCAAAATAGCATGAAATGCGCATCTCCTGAATGTGATGTTCACGATTCCTCTCGCTAGTAACTATTCTACTATTAAAGCATTTTAATAATGTGATAGTTCTTTTAAGTGGAAATTTTATATTTTAATACAGTTTAATAGTGAAGTGTGTTTTAGATTAAATTTTAATTAGGTGTTATTTTTTTAAAAAATTGTTCGAAAGTGTGACGTACTTTAGGGGGGGGTCCAAGATTTGTGACAGTTTGTGACAGGGGGAGGGGGGTTAAAATGGTCAAAAATAGCCTGACGTACTTTATGGACGGCCCCTTAAATAGCAGAGCAGTGTACCACCATAGAAAGGTGCACATTAAGCAGGATTTCACTAGAGCAGGTTTCAGAATTATTCCCAAATCCCACCATTAAACCTGTTTATTTATCACGATCTGAATGTACCAGTTGTAAATTACGCAAGCGGCCCCTTGCCAGAAAACCTTATCAACACAAAGGAAATGAAAATCCTCGTGAAAATATATGGTTCGGTTATATACGATGATGGATGGAGAATCCATACAAACAAAGAGATATATCAATTGTTCGAAGACCCACCCATATTTGCAGCAGGGGCAGACGGCTCAACTGGTCGACCAAGACTGAGATAAATTGATGATGTAAATAAGGACTTACATCAGCTGGGGGCCTGCGCATGTGGTGAATCAGGCCAGGGCCCTACATGGGCTGAAGTGCCACTGATGATGAGGACTGTGTGCATGTGGGTTTTAATTAGAGAGGAACTTTTCAAATTGAAACTTATTAAGGGCTATTAGCGATCTCCTATGACACATTTGAGGCTTTCTGCGCTTGCGAGTTTGTCTGTTGAAAGTGATCAAGTGAAGTACGTTGATTCTGATGAAGTGTTTGATATGTTTGCATCTTTGAAGACTTGGAAATTAAAGTTTTAACTGTAGAGTTTAATGTTTCAATAAAGGTAATTTTATTAAAGACGTAATAAACTAGAGAAAAAAACTGATACAGACTTATGGGAACTGACATCTCATGGCATGAATGTCCTATTTTCATTCACTTGTTAAATCTTTTCGCCACTCCTTCCTTGTTACAGCCAACCACCGTGGATTTACTTTTCACCGCTCCCCTCAACGACTGTCTATATAAACTCTCTTACCTACTAATGGTATATGGCTTTTCTCTTGATGTTCTCTCAAATATTACATATTGCAGCTAAGTGTTCATTTTCAGTTTTATATTTGTTTTACTGTTATGAATTTTTCACACCAGGTGACACCAAACCTACTCAGCCCTGCGCATAACCATCTGTGTTTGTGTGTGTAAAAAAAGAGGGGGGGGGGAATGGGGAATTCCATTTAAAGCACTCAGGGTAATTGCCTTTGTTTTGTGCTCTGTTTCTTGTCGTATTTTCATGTGTACTGTTTGCTGAGGAAGGCTCTAGGCCGAGAAGTTCACACCTTATTGTCCTGTCTTTTGATTCAAGTGTTCGCGTATCTTGTTAAAATTTTTCCATTCACATAGCTTGAACGTAGCATTTCATTTATTATCCTTTGAGATTTTAGGGGCCCAAAATTATGATATGGGGAAAAACACTATCAACTTTGAATGCAGGGACACAAAACTGAAAAGTAACAAGGGCCCCAAAAGCCACGCGACGGCGCTGAGGCCTATACTGATACTTCCCACTGAAATACTAATAAATTAATGTTCATTTTACTACAAATAAAATATGTACATTGTGCATAGGAATTCGTTCTTAAATTTTCTATCAACTGAATATTGAGAATTTAAACTTTATTTTGATATGATTTCCTTCACACACAAAAATCACACATTAATAAATATATGATGTCTTCTGTAAACAACTCATGTCTTCTTAACAATTATGTCGGTTACATACGATTTATAAATAAATACCAATTACCAATTGTTGTAATAGACCACGTACCGCACTTTGTATTCGTGACTTGGTCTTTATTGTCATGGAAAATGTATGTAGGCCGTTTCATAATAAGAGCATATTTGTTAGTTAAGGCAGACATTTTATATCAGGGCAGTGTTTCTTTCAGACATTGCCCCCCCCCCTAGGGGTAGGGGGGCACTTCAAATTTTTGGTTGGGGGAGCTGTGCCAGTTGCCAGTGGCCAGAGGCGTAGCTAAGGTTGTAGATGGGGGCATATGGCCTGGGTCGCCAGACTAGTAAGGGGGGAGGAGGCAAATGGGCTTTGATGGCATGTAATGGTGGACAATAATCAGTTTCAGAGTGGGGGGGGGGGGGGCGTAAATATGAATCTTGTCCGTTGACACCAAACACTGTGGATAAGCACCTGCTAATGGCGTCAAAATAAGGTGGATGGGGTGGTCCACCGAGGTGTCACTTTTTCTTTTTATGCAGGTGTGGCATTTTTGGACAACTGCAGAGTTTGTGTCGGGAAAGGGAGGACAGCAAAACTATTTGCTCGGCCCCTCATGGCGGCACTAATAGTAGCTGCGTCACTGGGCAGCGGTTCTATCGATACCAAAATCGGGGATGATTTTCATCGGGCAGAAATTGAGGGCGCTGATGAATCTTGATCAGTGGAGGGTCTGGGGAGCTTCTCCAGGAAAAAAAAATTGATTATATCAAAGTCAAGAGGTGTATATTTTAGTTTATTTGAATTCAATGTTTTTATTTTACTTTTTTTAACGGGGGCGGGGGAGGGGGGGGGAAAGGGGCACTTTAAAGGTTTTGCGGGAGGCATTATGGCGCCTAGTGCCATACATAAACTGGATTCACTCAGTCTGTGGCGTGTCCCGGTGGGGGGGGGGGGGGGGGGGGGGGGGGGGGAAAGGGGCACTTTAAAGGTTTTGCGGGAGGCATTATGGCGCCTAGTGCCATACATAAACTGGATTCACTCAGTCTGTGGCGTGTCCCGGAGTAATCATTTGTCACACGCTTATAATCAGCCCCATACTGTACCATTGATCAGCGTGAGTGAAGGGGTGCAAAAATTTAGGGTGCTTAAGACAGTCGGGCAAACTCAAAATGCAGAGGTGCATTTTGGTGCATACTTGAATTTGTGTCACTTTCAGGCAATTTTGAGGTTGCATTTCAAACTTTCGGGTGGGGAGTGCCAAAATTAGCCATAATAATGATCAAAGACATCTTCAATTCGGCTCCAGTGAGACGTACACTAAATTCATTCTACTTGTGTCACCCTTGAACTCCTTGAACTATACACTGAGAAACATAAACTTATAACTATAATTTGTGAAGAAGAGAAAATTCCAAAAGAATGGGAAACAGCATGAATAACCCCAATACACAAGAAAGGCCTCAAACTTCAGTGCATAAACTACAGACTACAGGGGAATCTTCTCATTAAATGTTTCATACAAAATACTGACGGAGCTAACTGCCAAAAGACTAAAACCGTACTAAAACACAGAAGAAATACTAGGTGATTAACAGTGTGGATTCAGGCAAAACAAATAAACGACTGATCAGATTTAGATAAATGTTATATAGGTATAACTTTATGGGATATCAACTGAGTTGAAGGACAAATGATTGGACACTCTTACTGTAGACTTGTAAAAAAATCAGATTAGAGATGTGAAACCAAAAGTTATTTTATTGTTTAGGGATGGTGATATTTGCTTGTCAACACTAAATAATGATGATGCATAATGATTTGAAAGAGGAAGAAAGCCCTGATCTAAAATTTCTGCCTAAACTAATAAATATGCTTTAATTATCAAACGGCTTACATACATTTTCCATGACAATAAAGACGAAGTCACGGATACAAAGTGCGGTACGTGATCTATTACACTGCTTGACAACAAATATTCCACAAAGGTTCTAATTAATAAAGACGCATCACGAGGGCCATGCAAGGGAGGATGTCAAAAAAACGGGAATTTTCCATAGGCATATATCCCTTAGTTTAGGTCTTAGGTAGGGGGTGGTCTGCCCCAACGCACTATTTAAAAAAAAAAAATAAATAACTACGACACGGCACTTTAGGTCCAAAGAAAGGAAGATAAAGGTCATTAATGGATTAAACGACACAGCGCATAATTTTATTTTTTCATGAATTATTACTTATTATTATGGTACTAAAAAATACTGGATAAATTCCATAAATTCTTTGTGACAGAATATGTCCGGGATCGGGATTAATCCTTGTGCAATCAAACGGATTTGCTTTGCTTTGAACAGAAATTTGAAATGCATCCCCTCAGATTATTATTATAAACTAGATCCACCCAACCAACAAGGACACCGTCAGTCCAGATCCACCCAACCAACAAGCACACCGTCAGTCCAGATCCACCCAACCAACAAGCACACTAACAAAGCAGTGAAATTGATTGAACCCTGAAAACAGCATGAGTATCTGTCACAGTTTACAAATATCTCTGGAATCAAAATCAAAAAGCCTAATTTTAATGTTAAATTGTATAAAAAATGACCCCCCCCCCCCCCTTACTCCCTTTTCTACGCTAGAGGATGTAGTAGGTCTATATAAAAACGCACCCTCCCACCTTTTATTGCACCACCTTCCTTTTGAATTATGAACGACCTGTGTGAAAAATATTTTAAAATACAATTATTATAGGCTCTCCTTTTTATTTTATTCGTAATAAAGTACACTAAGCTTTTTAATGGTTTCATGTTCGTTCTTTTGTATTTGAAATACATATGCTATTGTTAAACATCGTTTCTACTTTCTACTTTTTAATATCCAATTGTAAATATTTACGTTAATGATTAATGCGGACGAAAACTCCAAATTCTTATAAAAATATGACAGACCTGGACAATATTGATAGATCACGTTCTGAACGATCCTCTGTTAATATGGGAAGTGATATGAACCTCTACAATGGAGCGAAAGTAGATCCTCAACATAACAGATTCCCACACTGTATTGTTTGGACCCCTATTCCATGTTTAACGTAAGTGGTGACTTCCAATGCCAATTGTAAGTAAAAGTACAGAAGAAAAGTAAATATAGTTTAAGTCATTGATATTGGGTAGTTAATTAACTTACTAGCTAGTATATATTATTAACTTACTAACTTAATTCTAGGCACTTTTCTGACAGTCAGTTCATTGAGTGAGTGAAATTAGCATTATTCTAGTTCTAGGCCCAGGAGTCCTGGCATGACTTTGACTTAATTAATAATTAATGATTACACTTTATTTTTATTATTCCTACCAACTTCTACCTCTACATTCTTGTTTGCAAGAAAGTGAGACAACATGAATTAATCAACAATACACTACAATACTACAAAGCACACCAATGATCTAAAGTATATTAATATTCTTTTTATCAACGCTAACGCTGTGTGACAGAGGCTACTGCAGCCTGTCTAAGACATAATCCTTCTACATTACATTCTTAGCCTTGAGTACTTTAGAGCAGGTAGGGTTGCCAGACGTCTGGCAAAAGGAGGGCATGTCCTCCTTTTTAGCTCAACATTCTCCGCCCGGCAGGCAAAGATAAAATCTTTTAAAATGTCCGGCTTTTCTTACATTTTATATTATAATTTTTTATGTATCGTTGATACAACTATTAGATCGTATTTTTATGTTTTTACAATGTACAAAGTCTATGCATTTCTGCGAACCAGTATATTTTAGTCATTCTAACAATCTAGCTCTGTGCTGTATTATCTATGGTCAAAATGTTAATGTTATTTCCGGTTCCGGCAACAAAGACACAAATTTATATGTTTTTTTTAAATTTGCAATTTTTGCCGTCTATGTTTATGAAAATGGCTTCTACAAAGAGAAAATGCAAATACTCGAACACTATGAAAAATAAGTTTCCTTGCTTCGTTGAAAAATGCAATGAGAATGAGGCAAAGTGTACGATTTGCGATAGTTACTTGTCCTTTGCCAACAAAAGAGCTACAGACTTGGAGCGCCATGTTGACAGTGAGGGACATAGAAACCTAATCAAAGTGTCCGCATGATCGAACCAGTTGACGTCTTTTTTTCAGCCTAAGTATTAAAAATTAATAAAGATTATAAGGTAATGATTGTACAATTGGCTATTTAAATGATGTTTTTTTGACATTTTGAAAAAGGCGTCGATTGAATTTGTTTTTTTAACTTGATTGTTTCTTGGTCGATTCACTAAGAGTAAGATACACTTAATTGGCTGCTATTACAATAAAATTGTGTTGACGGTGAGTTTAATCCGGGACGACTCATATGAAACATTCAAAATGTCCTCCTTTGTCCTCTTTTTTGTTTTATTATGGCCTCCTTTCGGTGTCCACATATCTGGCAACCCTAAGAGCATGTGGGTCCAAACTTTTTTGAGTCATGGCATACTTTCTGTATCCAGGTTTCTCCAAGGCTTTCAATGTCAAGTTCAAACAAGTTATGCCTTAAAACCTTTAAAATTGCTAACTTTATGACAAAACTATTTACCATTTGTGTATAAGTATAAGCCTGATTAACTTTTGTGCTTTAAAACACTTTACATAAAATTAATGTTATTTTTTAATATATTTTATTATTGGTATACCGGTACATTTTTATTTTTGATGCTTACTATAAATTTTAAACACAATTAACATTTTCTTAAAAAGGTTCTTCTCCAATTTGGGAATGAAAGCAGAATATCATCCCTAAAATATGATAACTATTTTTTTTCAAATTTAAAAAAATCCTGTATACATTCAAGTTAAAAAAAATTATTGTAGTTTCTATTTTAATTTTTACACTTTTTCTTTTGTTTTATTCCAGGTGGCTTTTACCCATTATTGGGCACATGGGGATATGTACCACATCAGGGGTTATAAGAGACTTTGCTGGTCCATACTATGTTTCAGTGAGTCATTAAAAAAACAAGAATCTTAGTAAACAACACTATTCTTATTTTAACTTCAATAATTGTGATAAATTATTTTGGCTGGAGTCAATTAATGTTTGATAGGATTTATAATTAATATTTAAACTAAGTCACATTGCATTCATTCACTTAAAAAAAATCTTAAGTGCATTTAAAATACAAAAAATGTAAAAGAATTAAGAAAAAAATAAATCCATCCCAATAGATGTATTGATTTGTATAGGGTGCTGGGTGGCAGCGCGGTCTAGACTGTCTGATACCAAATAACTGATGGTCAAAGCCAACATCCCAAGCACCCCGGGTGGATGGGACTTGTTAGCCTTGGACGGCAACCCATCTAAGAGAAGGCAAACTCTGAATTTAAACCAGGAGCCAGAATAATCAACAAATTGATCGTGGGTCCCTCAAATAAAAGAAGAATGATTTATATTTGAAGTACATATACTGTGTACATGTACTCAGCTACATTTTCACTGTGTAAAATAGACTTGCTCATTTTCACATGCAAAGGACAAACCACATAACAACATGAAGTACACGTATCAAGACTGTAAAAGAGCAGATGAACAATGTAACATAAAAATGATCAAGTTACAATAGGAACACATTGAACTATGTACATGCTATGGTTGATTCAATTGATTAAATTTTTTATTCCTAGGAAGATGACATGGCTTTTGGAAAACCTGTAAAGTAAGTCCCCCAACAAAAAATAAAATAATTAAAATCTTAACTTCCTTTCAACATTGAAAATTTAAACAGTGTTAATTTTGTTTTAGTTTTCAAAGAAAATTAAAAAGCTCAATGATAAATTATAGTATATATATAATTTCAACTGTCGGTAACTCTGACTAGCTTCCCCTTGGAAAACACCCTTTTTTAACACTCTTTGTAAATCAGTATAAGTTTAAACATGAGAGCTTGAACAGATTACAATGTTTCTATTGGGTCTAAAATATGCTCGTATACATTAGGTATGTAAGATGTAACATATTGGTGGTCTTGTTTCCATGAGCTACATATGGTCAATGATCCAATCTATGCAATTTTTTATTAGATGCTATTCAGTCTGGTTTAAATTTCCAAAGGCAGTGGTGCCTAAACATTTTGAGCCACAACACCCTTGCAACATTCCTTTTTTTGTTCCCATGGTTTGCTAAATAAAATTCTAGATAGTGCACTGCGAAATTGCAATTTATTTAACACTTACTCTCTACTCCCATTTCCATCTTGTGGGGCATAATTTTTTTTGTTGATCACACGTCACACTTTCATTAGATGGATTGAGTCTTCCTCATGCTGACCTAAAAGGTCGCCTGAGTGGATGACACAGAGTTACAGCTCCAGTAAGCTGGGTCGAGGGAAGGAGAGGTTGGGGTGGTGAGTGATGGGGTGGTGAGTGATGGATAAGAAAAGGTGATTAAATACTTAAATCTCTGGGTAAAGAACTAAATCACCACAGCTGGGATTTTTTAAGCATTGATTGTTCAAATTTTTAAATTCTTTTGTGGATACCTTATATATTAAAATTTTCATTCTAAAAATAAAGGAAAATAAATTATAAAAAAAAAAAAAGACTTTCTTTTCAAAATTACAAATCAGAAGAAATATTTCAATAAATTGACTTGACTTACTTACAACAATATTCAGATCATAATACTAAGTCAACACTAAAATGCGCTAAACCAATAGCATGTCATGTAAGAGAAACTACAAAAACAATAGATAAACTAAGTTATTTTAGAGTGCTATCTAGTTTAAGGTTCAACAAAGTTATTACTAAGTACTTAAATTTCGCTAGATGTTGTGCAATATTACATTTTGAAATTTTGTTAACACCTTGCAAGGCACTGAGCACGCGGTTAGGGAAACTCTGTCCTATAGTTTTAATCTGCTTGTTAATGTCTTAGTTCAATACCCTATCTATATAATATAATTTAAAATTAGTGTTCACATATTTCTATTGATTCATACATTCATAGGTATTGGCAAATGGATCTTTCTAAAGCAAGGAATGGCAAAGACTCATGGGATAGATCTGTAGCCGAAGCATCTGAAGAATACAAACATAGAATGGTAAGGGGTTGTTCATAACGGACGTCTGCAATAAAAATATGCATCTTTCCACCACCCCCCCTTTCTTCCCTTTGTTCTCGCTTGTTCACATGTGTTTTAACACCATCCCCCATCCCTCCCAGGTTGTGGACATCCACATACAGCATTTTACAGTGCGAAATGCCAGGAAGAATAATAACAATTGTAAAGAGCAAAGAGTCATTCTATTAAAGTCAGCAAGATCTGAAAAGAGAAAGTTAAACAAAAACTCGCATTGTTTACATGTGTTGACAAATAACAACAAAATATTTTGAGTGATTTCCCTTATGAAGTTTTTACTGAAATCTTGGTGGTTTGAAATGAAATTTTTTCTGCATTTGCACAAATAGATCAGCCATACATGCATGAGGGTATAAAGCAGCATGTAACAATAAAAATGGTAATGTCTGCTAGATTTTAACAACCCTCCTTCTCCCTTTCCCATCATCTGCAGTCATCTGCTCTTGAACGAAACAGTCCCTCCCACTCTTTGGATGATGTCCTTTGTGAAAACCCCTAAGTGTAATCTTGGATTATAAATGCTTTTTTGGGGTTAATGCTCATGTGCTGTAAAGTGTCTGCTACGGAGATTTCTTTCTTTAAGCCCCTGAGGTTGAGAGATAATTGGGTAAAAACCTGGCAACTGCTTAGTTTTAAATTGTTTTCTTAGCTACTTTTTTTTTTTCTGGCACGTCATACCCTTTTGATTCTCTCTCTTAATATAATCTCTGAATAATATTGGTGTAGAATTATAATTACTGATGTCCAAGCATATAAAAACACTACAAGAATACAATATATTGATTGAAGAAAAAAAACAGTTTGTAAAATGTGTAATGGTATTAATATGAGTAAATACGAAAGTGAAATTATTCCATCATAAAATCATATAAAGAAAAAGTCAAACAGGCGGTGAATTTTTTGCTTGTTATATCATCAAAACCATATAATTTGTTTTTCTGTCAGCATGTCCTTTGTTTTGACAATTGCCATTCTCATGTTGCCATGGCCCTGAATTTGATGAACTACAATGGAAGCAGCAGCTGGAATATGATTAAACTCTGCTTTCTCATGTTGATACATTCAAAGTACATCAGGTATTTATGCACCAGCTTTAAAACCACTTTTATTTGGTAACAGTGCATTTTTGATGAATCTATCTCTTTGAGACTGATAGAATCAATAAAATTAATCCCCTAAATGTTTTTCTGATGCACAGCTTATAAAAAATAAGTGCATTTAATTTGTTACAGTGTTTAATTCATTTATAAAAAAAAAAAACTTGTGATATATACATCTCAGATTGAAGTCCCAATAGTTTGGTAGTTGTCGCAACGTACCATAGAAAAAAACCAGGGTATTTGATAATGGTCACATAATTTACTTATGAGACAAGGCATGTCTAGACATATGAGGATACTCAAAATGATAGAACACAGACCACAACTTGCTCATTGACAGAAGATGTCTTTATTTCTAAATTAATGTAAACTCTTTAACCAATTAATTTAAATTTCCAGTTTCATTTAAATTTGTTGCTCACTAGCAGCCAACAAAAGGGACATAAATCATTGCAAATACAAAATGGCTTGTTTTTGGTTTGAATTCTAGATTCTGCAAATCAGGCAATTACAATCCAATATGTCTGGATGTTTCAATGGTTAATAACTTTTTTGTTGACATTTATTATTATTTTTTTTTTGTGGAGGGTTGTGTAGAGGGGAGATCTTTACATTTGATATTAATTAAATTTTGTTTCTTTATTCATTTCAGTTTTTGGGGTTTCATCAAGACTTGGCTACCCTTCCTCATCATGGTCGGTGTAATTATTGGTATCATATTTCTGACAAAAGGCACATAATGGTGATATAATCTCATAACTTAAAAATAAAAAATCTGATAAGTATGTTACCGCAGTGGTTCTCAACTCTTCAGGACATCGAACCTGAATTCATTTGTTTATAATTATTATAACTCAGTCCATTCAGCACATCCCATTTTCCAATACTTATCCTGGGCTCTATATACCCCTAGGAGTCTGATAAATAAGTTTTACTGGCTCTTTGAAAAGTGAAAAATTATCAAATTTTTCTAACAAGAAATGTAAATGGAATATTCATAAGCTCATAGCTGACAAGAACATCACTGAGGATCAACGGTAACAACAGGTGAAAGACCCCTTGAAGCTTTAAAAGAAATTTAATTGTAAAGAGTTTCTAAATAGGCAAAAACTGTATGATCTTATATATATATATATATATATTATCTCTTATTATCAGTAAGTACCTGCTGTAAGGTTTTATAGAGTGTTGAGTCTTGAAATAAAACAAGTACCTTGTATTTAGCTTTAAATAATTATAATTTTTAACATTGCAAATGGGGAAATTTTTAACATTTAAATTTAAAGCAATGATAATGGTTTGAAAAATATAATGAAAGTTCAGTTGTTTTTTTTCTTCTTCTTCTATATTTTGAGGGCCAACAATCAATGGATTAATCATCCTGGCTCCTATGTTTCAAATTTTTACCTTTAACAATCATAAATATTTTGATTGCAGTTTGGGTTCACCTTTTTCATAGTGAGTAATTATTCATTTTATATGTAAGTTTCATTATTTGCACTTGACTTTCTCATTTGAAGACCCACACTGTTTGCCATTCTGTATATATATAATTTAAAAACTAAAAAATGATCACCATGATCACACGTTATGTCATGAGTTGAGAACCCTTAAAAATATAAAAATAACCATTCAAGAGGTTGATTACTGTTACTGTACAAATTGTGCACTGAGACTTTCTGTGTTACTATGAAATTGTACTATCAACTTTCCTGTTCCTTAAGTCCCACTGAAAATTATATTCCTAAATGGCATCAGAGCCAAGATTGTAAATTTTGTTTAAAAAATGCATTGCTATTAAAGTGTGTTTAATTTATGAGTCATGTGAGTAGGATGATTTAGTACAGTTAATCTGGACATGTTTGAGCCAAGTTATTAAATCAGCAGTACATCAGCAGTGAATAAGTTGGCTCAAACATGTATTTTTGCAGTCTCTTTTGCAGTCTTCTCGCATCTAAAAAGTATTATGATCATATGCTTTCAGTTGTCTAAAAGATAAGACACCTTTATTGATCTAAATTAATGGAATTTTTTTTTCTTTGTATCATCCTCCAAATTTTTTAAGTCTTGAAAATCCTAGTTTGAGTTTTTTGTTTTTTCTTAAAAAATAGCTAGTTTGTTGAATAGCTGTGTGGTATGAATAACTATTGAGTTCTTGAGTGTGAGTTTTAATTTTGAACAGAGTCTTGGCTTTTTCTTGGAACTGTAGTCTTGTTTTCTAATTCCAATAACATTTTCCTTATGTCTGTAACCTTTATTAAAAATATTTTTTCAATGCAGGCTTTTTTTGTGTGTGGAACAAGGGAGATAAAAGTGTTCCAAAAAAATAAATAAAAATAAAATACAAAAAAAATGAGGGAATTTTATATTTGAGATGTCTACTTTATTAATTATTACTTTATTCCATTTTTTAAATTTCACTTTTTCATTGTATGTTTTTTATTAGGAATAAATATGTACCATTTAAAGGCATTGAGACTATGATTTAATACTGTGCATGTATGTCTGTTTTGTTGATTGTATAGAACATTGTCATACAAATTTAAAATTATGTTAAACCTTGGCAGATGTAATTCAATATTCAAAAAAAAAATATAAAGACACAATCAGAGCTTTTCTGTAGAATTTTTATTTAGATGTACATAACAGAGTCCTTAAAGTTCTAAATATGCTTTAATAGAAAATATCAAAGCATGTCTGGAGTGGGGTGCCTCTAACAGCCACCGGGGAAGCTGACGTTTTTTTATCTCAGATCCCTAGTCTTTGTTAATCCTTGTACTAAGGTGGCGGTTACTGCCCTTTGTTCGCCTAAGGTACTTTATTTCCCAAAGCTCAGACATGTCTAGAGGAAGTTCCTCTGGTGATTTGCTCGGACATCCGAAATCTGGGGAGGCGCCCGATTGTGGGGCAGGGGGAGGGGGGTCGGCGAGACCACACGATTTTAAAATGTAGAATTATAAAACATAAATTGTATGGACACGCGATTTTTTCTTCAAGTTCTATGTATCTGTTGGCCAGAACACAACAAACAGAATGAATTATGTTAACTAGGTTTGTTAATTAAAAGATTGTATATAATGGATGCGCCTAATGAGTACGTCCAGTATGTCTTCTTAAAAACAACATTTTCTTTTGTTAATTATTCTTGCGTTCGACTGTGTTTTGTTTTTGAATGTTTCAAAGGATTTTGAACCTTTGTTGTTTAATCAAACAAGTATATTTTGTTGGAAGTTTCCAGCTGATACATTATTCTTGTTTTAAACAAAAAAATGATGTAATTATAGTTAAATTTATGGAAGCAAGTCAAAGGGTCGAGACAAACACAGTAAAGGAAAAACAAACACCAAAACTTCACATGCTTTATTTAAATTAATGCTTTGCACCCCTCCTTTAGTATGTCTGGAGACAACATCCCTGCAGACAATTATCAATTTGTATAAATATATCTATTTTTAATTGTGCATTTAACCGGGTTTAAGATTAATAGCTTTAATGTCAGAAATTTGAGGGCGTATTTTTTTTTAAATAAGAGATTTTCACTTACATCTTGGCTAATCTTTGTATTCTTTGTGTAAGTGTCATCTGTGATTGAAACAATTTGTAAGAAAACTTGAGAACTGTCTGACAGTTTGATTAGCAAAGTTGTCGACATCATAAACCCTATTTAAAAAAATCCTATAATTTCTTTAAAATGAATAAGTAAGAAAGATTGTCTCGTTTCACAGATGTAGACATAATTTTGTTCAAGTTCGTGGTTTTGTTAAATTTGAATGCCTTAAAATTTAGGAACTGTCCAGTCCCAGATTTGAAAGGTGATATATATTGTGTGAAGAATCTAAACGGCAAGGTTTACTTGTTCTTAATAGCAGGAAGAGATACTTCAAGACCGCAGACTCACAATGGCAATGAATTCAGCGCATCCGTGTCTCCATCTCACCATCTGTACAAGTTGAAATTAGAAGGTTGTGTGATCCAAAATTATTTTTCTTTTTTTTAACAAGACTGCAAAGATAATGACATTACAAATGAGACTTATTGCAAACATCCGTCGAACGCATTATAAAATATCAGTTTATTGAACAACCTCGTGGCAAGTGCAGATGACTCTATAATGTTATAATTACCTGAACATTACAACTTCAACAGTTGACTCAACTTTCTCATTTCATTGACTTCCACTTATTAATTAAACCACATGTGGACATAAAGGAGCAAATGAAACCCAAATTTCAGATTTGGACAAGGCCTCAGAAAATGACGTTTATGAACAGAAATATCCGCTCAAAATATTGGTGAAATCCTCATCCCATTAATTAAACTGGTGACTTCCCACAATGATAAGACACATACATATACACTTTAGCACGGCCAGAACATGCATCATTTTGCATGGCAATAACACATGTAATTAATATACAAAACAACATAGTCATAAAACAAATACATAAGAAAATTCGTAAGGAAAGAAAAACCAAATACCAAGTAGCAGCATGGACATACCACATGAAAATAATATACCCAAAAGCATGGGAAAACTGAACATGCACATACTAATTGGCATGGAAATAACAGATATACATATATAAATTTACATGGAAATAACACAAATACATTTACAAATTGGCATGGAAATAACCAACATACTTATGCTAATTGGCATGGAAATAGAATACATACATTTACTAATTGGCATGGAAATAGAACATGGACATATCATAATTGGCATGGGAATAATTCATGCATCTACTAATTGAATGAAAATAACACACATACATAATATACAAATTGGCATCGAAATAACACACATACATAAACTAAAGAGCATACAAATAACCCACATACACATACATATGCTAATTGGCATGAGAATAACACACATACATTTAATATGCATAAAAATAACACAAATTCATATAAAAAATAGCATGGAAATAAAACACATATATTTACTAATTGGCATGGAAATGACACCCATACATTTACTAAATGGCATGGATGCAACACATACATATAGACTACTAATTGACATGAAAATAACACACATACATAATGTTACATATACTAATTGGTATGGAAATAATACACAAACATATACAAATTGGCATGGAAAAACATAAAGACATATACCAATTTGCATGAAAGTAAAACTCATAGATATACAAATTTGTATGGAAATAAAACACATACATATAAAAATTTTATAATGTATAAATTGGCATGGATATTACACACAAAGATACTAATTTGCATGGAAATAACTCATAAATATAGTAATTGGCATGGAAATAACACAAATACATATACTATTTGGCACAGAAAAACACATGCATATATTTTGGCATTTAAAAAACAACAAAATTGCATGAGCATAACACACAAACATATAATAATTGTCATAAGAATAACACACATACATATAATATACTAATTGGCATGAGAATAACTCATATACATAAAATAATTACCATTAAAATATAATACAGATATATATATTAATTGGCATGGTAATAACAAACAAACATTACTAATTGGCAAGGAAATAACCCACACACATATACATGGGTTAGGGCCTAGTCTAGGCCTATTTATAATGTGAGTAGGCCTGGTTATGAATATGTTAACTATGACAGACTATGTATTTATTTAATTTGTTCATAAAGTTATACAGCTTTTGCAAATGTATGACTGTCTTACTTATTACTTACATTAAGTTACATAGACATAGAATAAGTGAATTAGTTCAACTTTATTTTTTTCCATTAATATTTAAGTACTGATAGATTGTTTCTGTTTTAGTACATAAGGAAATCACGAGTTATCTAGTTTTTGCTGCATCTACAATAGTTTGAGAACTGCTAATTGGATTTTTAAATTTTTTTTTTTAAAATGAGGCTATAAATAGACCAATGACCTATTTCATTACCTCCTCACCAATCAAAACTCGACATACATAAATATGGCGACGGGGCGACCGAAGCGTGCATGACGACGAATTGTTGTTGCGACCGACCATCGGTTCAATTCCCTCCTAGTAGGATGGGAATAAGAACTGGTTGTTTTAAGAATTCTCTGCATACCACGTAATGAAATTTTCAAATATATTTAATTAGTCTGCGTTAAATAGTAGTCTTATTTAGTTATTAATACTGTTATTTAGGTTAGGGGTACTCATCCACGTAGTGAGTTCAAATTCTTTTGAACGACCGCGACACTTCCATTTCGCTTACAACACATGCAACTGCGTCGTGTCCATACTTGATCTTAAAAGAGCAGTGCCATTCGTCCACCTAACTTGTTCCAAGGCGTAGCAAATTCTTTTATTTGTTGGCTGGTCGATAGGCCTATCAAATCAACACTAGAATTTCGAAGTTGGATTTGGACTACGTGTTCGTTCAAGCGTTTTTTTTTTTGCGAGTGTGTTCATGTCGACTCGGCTATAAACCTATAGCTATAGCGGCGTTGCAGTGTTAGAAATGAATGACGTTGTATATTGTTTCTTCACGTTTTAAATTTAACATGTAATTATAGAAATAAACTTGTGTTGGTTGCCGTGGGCTCACCATGTATTTAAAATTTAAATGGATGTGGACTAGACTCTTACATCTTAATCTCAGCAGAAATAATTAAAGAGACATGACATAATTTTCAGGCAGGTAGGAGTTACAAATAAGTTACATGATTCATTAGTTATTTTCATAAGATAAACCAGAAACCAGATAATAACATGCTAATCATACATTTACTCTTAATTATAGGTAACTAAAAAACACATCAATTTCAAAATAACAATGAATGTGACCATACATTTTCATTTACATTATCATTGATCATTGAACTGTAGTAGGTCTGTAACTGTTATTCAACAAATTATACTTTTGTAAATTCAAGCTATTGCTAAAAAGATGTAGTATGTAGTGACTAATGTAATTAAATTGGAGTTATAGTTAGGACCTGCTTCTTTTTTGGCATCAATAAGCATTATACTATACTATATGCCCGATTATGTCTCATGATTTATATAGTCACTAGGGTATATTATAGTATTCATTCATATCAAGCTTTTACTCTCAGGAAATTATTTATGATATCTAAATTTAATATAATTTAAAATACCTATAGCAATCAAATGTTAAGCTTATTATTATTTTATTTTTTAAGCACCATGGCTATGACTACAAGAAATGAAAAATACACTTTTATATTGGGGGTATGAACAATCAGGTGATTGGACATTGCCTGATGGCTGATGGGCCGATAGTTGTTCAGGCAGACGTGACAGTCACTACCTGATGCAAAAAAATAAAAAATTGTTATTTTATAACAGTAAAAAAAAAGCTTTTGAACAAAAGACAAAAATATTTACTATATTTTGTGTAAATTATACAGTCTTTAGATACTTACCTCTCTGTCCAACATAAAATCATTTCCATATAATAATAAGTCACTCTTTTTGTAATGGGCATACTAAGTATTTCTGAAGAGAGAATGATGAGCACCATGATTGTTCTTTGGGTGGGGGGTGTTCAGAGCTCTTTTTAAAGACTTCCTCTCTACACACAAATCCATCTACTTTGTAGCATGAAATTTTGTTATCCCATGCGAGCCTCTCATTATATTTGGCCACATCTGCCTAACGCAAAAAAATCTGTGCAGAAACATTAACTTAAAATTAATTTAAATTAAAATATTTAATTATCTTCTACATTTTATTCGAATCTTGTGTTTGAAAGAAAGTCTTAAAAGACCACAACTTTTTAACAATTTTTTTTATCTTGTTTACACTGGTATAGGAATTTTCCCCAAATTCTATCTTTATTTTCAAATTCCTACTTGAATTTTGAAAATTTAGCCTGAATACAATTGCAACTACTAGTTGGTTCTTGAAAGATTTTTATTCCGAAAGTTCTATGACCCTGTTGGTGGATTATAAAAAAATGTGAAAAATGCAAATTCAAAGGTGGAAGTTTGTGTCTGTCAAAGCGAAAAATTTCAAGACTTCTTTATTATGTTACAAAAACTATTTTAACAGCATAAATCTATTTATAAACTTTTCAACAAAAAAGTTATCTTTCAATTTTCCAAATATTTTCAAACAAAAGTACTTGATAGCGACAAGTGTAAAACTTAACTCAATCCAAGGAATTTGATGAACTTGCTAGTCTCGCATGAAACTCTCAAATTTCTCAGCAACAAACTTTTGAGATTCTTTGTCAAACAAAGGGCAACTAAAACCCTTGAATCACTTTTAGCTTTTTCCTCAACATTTTAACTTTTTAAAGAAAGGTCTTACAGAAGACACAGAAATTAGCGTGACGATGTTTTTGAAAGTAATAGCTATATGGATTCAGAATTTTGCAGGCCCAACGTTAATACAGAATGTATTAGAATCATGTCTTTTCCTGCCATATCATAATGGAAAAAGTATAATTTATTTTCAGTTGCAAGGTCACTATTATTTATTGTTCGAAATATTTACTGACTTGCCCATTTTTCGTGGGAATGAAATATTTCAAAACTGAAATTTGAGATCTACTTTATTTGGAAACAAAATTAAAGCATTTATGCTGATGAACTGGAATCAGACACTACTGCTAACTTGTCAGTGCAACAAATAATTGGTAGCCTTGGTAATCATACCAAGATCTATGGAAATATCCTCAGGGGGTATAGATTTGATTATGATAATTCTATAATATAATTTGTGTAATCTCTCACATATGGATTTTCTTACAATTTTTTCATTATTTTCTTGGTACTCTATTTTTATTTTTGATAGTAGTACTGGTATTACCCAAAAAAAAAAAGCCTTATTTAAATTTAATTTGTTATTTTTTTTATTGAAATCCGGTCTTTAATAAAAAGATATTAAAACATTCCACATAAAAGGTAAACATTTCCCGGGAGCCAGGGCCAACTCATCCAAATCGCTTGGGCCTTTCAATGCCTCAATCCTCCCCTGTTCTTACAATATGTATTTTTAAAATTTAATTAGAAAATCTTAATGAACAAGTTCTCTAATATATGACATAGCAATTTGGGTTTATCTCCAAACCAAGATAAAGTATTATGAATGCTGCACTGTGAACAAGTAGTAATACTACATTATTTAAAAAAAAAAAAAAGGGATAACTACTCAAAATGATAATATAGTAGGAAATGTGTTCAAGCCAGGACTTTGCTCAAGCTGGTACTGTTTTCAAGTCGAGACTGTGTTCAAGCCAGTCTGGTGTTCAAGCCAGTCTGGTGTTCAAGCCATGTTAATTTAAATAGTCAGGACACAAAATTGTATCTCCTAAGCAGCATGCATCTATTATTCAAAAAAAAAATCTCACAAATGATTCCATTTAAAAATAATTTAGCTTTTGTTATCTTCTATGAAAATTTTAACAATGGAATTGCAATTAGTCTTTTTATCCATTACAGGAGAAATAATTAGCGCAATGATTGCTGGGCTCTGGTTACATCATGAGTCATATATTTCCTTATCAGTTTCAACCGCAGCCCCCATCACATCCCAAAACCACAGGTGGGAAGAAAGGTTCATCTGCCCCCATTTCAATTCAACCGCTGGTTAGTGATGAGGATGACAGCGATGAAAGCATCACTGACCACACTCCTCCAGCACAGAACCGCATCCCGGCGCTTGATTTCTTGCCAGGAAACACTGGAGCGAAAACCACCACCAACAGCCTGATTCTACTGACAACCGCCACAAGCCCAAGGGGCAATTTAAATGCTAAAAAACCTGGCATTTCCCTGCCAAGCCCAAGAACAATAAACAACAACAACAACAATGGAATTTTGAACCTGAACCACGCGGGTCAGCCCTCCAGGCAATCATATTCAACAACTACCCCAATTCTCATCCTCAACAGCAATCACACCAACACAGGCTTCAGCATAGTCAGCAGCACCACATTAAACACAGTCCTTAGCACCAATGCTAATAATGACAACAACTCTAAAACATCTGCGCCAAGTTTAATTTCATCGGGAAACCATGTTATTCATGCTCAAAATCCAACGACGAAAGATGGGTCAGTTTCCATCACCTCTGCAACAAGCAACATCAGCAATATTAATATTTCACTGGCAACCACAGCATCAGATTCGAATACCACTAAATCATCCCCTCAACCAGATGAACCGGTGAGCCCAAAGGATCGTTCAAGCAGTCCTTTCTCCAACTTTGCTTACGAGCATGACCACGACTATGATAACATTGCCTCACCATCAAGCAGCACTTCCAGTGGTCCTATATATGTGCGACCACCTGGATTCAAACACCATGCTCAGGAAATTGTGGCCCATTCAGTGAGAAGCAACCTCAAGAAAAAAAAATGTTCTGCCACACTGGTGAGTGTGAGGGAAGGTTTTAAGAAAAGAGAAGCAACCCCACCCAAACTTAAGCCAAAACGAGGTAAGCTGATCCTCATTGTTAAGATTGAATCCCACAACAAGGAATAATTAAGGCATATTTAATTAAAAAAAACAAAACAACAACACTATGGATATCAAAATATAATAATATACATGTACTTTTGTTATTTCTTATATTTTATCAAATTTTTGCACTTAAAAACAGAAACGGATTGTTCAAATAACTGGGCCTATATAGCAGGCCTACACAACTCAAAAATGTAAGGTGGGCCATAATACTTTATGAAAAGCTTGTGCGTGCAGAAAGATGGTAGGAAAGGGAAGAAAGCAGTTAAGAAAATAATAAATAATATTTCGTTACTTTGCCCATGGCCGTATGTTGTGCAGGCCTGCTATATAGCATATCTTATACACTGGAATTCCCCAAAATCAATGCCGTGGCCATTGTCTAACCCATAATTATACACCGTGATAAGACCCTCCTCAGGTTTCCGTGTATTGAGATATTTGTGTTGCTGACATGAAGTCGTAGATCAAACCAGATATCTTTGTGTGAGATTCTGAATTTTGATCTGCAGACCAGTCTCAAGTCTGTTTTTTTTTTAAAATAGAAAAAACTACCCTAAGACATATTATGTCAACAAATTTTGATTTGAGTTCTTCAATATTTACCATGCCATAGTAAATAAAAAAAAATATACTTTTTTTTTTTGGAAGTTTCTTCAATATTTACCATTCCATAGTAAATAAAAAAAATTATTCTTTTTTTTTTTGGAAGCATGTGAGCTCAATCACCCCAAACCAAAACAAGCTTTCAACAACCCCCCCCCCCTCTTCCCCCACCCCCCCACCCCCACGCCGGACGTTTATATTGAGCTCTGCTTACTTTGAATTGGAATATGTTCTGTGCGAATGCGATGCCACCTCTGTTGTCTCTACGCTGGCCCGATCTGATCTTCGCCTGGCCAATCAGCAAATGACCTAGATACACCCGTTAATTTTTACCAAAAGGTGTGTCTGACGTAAGATCCTGGCGTGTCCGACCCACGGGCCTGTCACTTCCAATCAATAACACCAGAACCCTGTTTTGACGTGATGTGTGGTGGTCAATATCAATACACGGCGGCCAAGGACATACCGCCGGCAGCGTATCTGACGGTGGGCATGAAGTGGGGGGGGGGCTGTGTATGCAGTTCTCCTGGGCTATACTGAATCGTTTCAGGGTCCACGCTTTCAAGAGGCCAGGGACCCCGTAAGTCTCCACGGTCCACGGCAACTGATTACCCAATAGGTCTGAAAGGAAAGCTTAGTAGCCTATTTAGTCGGGACGAAAAACAAAGGTTTATTTTTAGGCTTGAGAAAGAAAGGTGGGACTCAGGGGTGTACTGGGGGGTTCAAGCGGCCCGGGAAAAAAAACACAAAAAAAGCGGCCCTACCTTCATGACTTTTATATGTATTATATCGCCGGTCCTAGCGGCCCATCGGGAATCTTCCCGGTGTCCCGGCGGCCCAGTCCACCCCTGGTGGGACTCCAAGACTTCAACTTCTTAAGTCTCTCGATATTCCATTTCTAGGCTAGCGTGTGTTATTGATTTATTGTGCGATGGTTTCCTGATCCGTATATCTATTTTATTGGCTTACTGCAGGGGTCCCCGATTTGTGAGCCGGGTCCCCCAAACAGTGGCTTCCTCCTGGAGGCGCCGCAAAATGCAAAAAAAAAAAAGAAAAAAAAAGAAAAGTCCATTTACAATTCAGTGTTATAGAACGCAACACCCAGCTTGATCTGGAGCAAAGTCGTAACTCTCTCTGTATTAACAGTTTGCAGAAGCCTCTACACAAATGGTTCCCAGATGCTCTAAAAAATTTCACAAGGATTGTTATAGTATTGACACATTTGCAGTGATCCACCACTCGTTAATGCCAGTGCCCCATCTTGATTTACTTCAAACTGTTGCGGGAGAAGAGCAGCTTATTAATTGGCCTTGGTCCAATTAAGGGTTAGCGGAAATTAGCTTCCGATCTGATCGAATGGAAGTTTGTTCGAACGGAAGTTTGGTCGATTTTATTTAAAATAAAATTCTCGTCAAATTTCTTTTTGAACGCACTATATAATTCATATAGTAAAACAAAATAATGCGTGTGGTAAAGTTCAGATCACCCTCTGAAAGGTAAAGTTCAGATCACCCTCTGGGGGGGGGGGGTGGTAAANAACGCACTATATAATTCATATAGTAAAACAAAATAATGCGTGTGGTAAAGTTCAGATCACCCTCTGAGCGGTAAAGTTCAGATCACCCTCTGGGGGGGGGGGGATAAAGTTCAGATCGCCCCCTGAGCGGTAGAGTTCAGATCGCCCCTTGAGCGGTAAAGTTCAGATCACCCCCTCAAAAAGAATTTTGATTCCGCGCGCGACTTCTTATCTGTGTTAAACTTTTGTTTTATTTTTGTTCTCAGTCGCTGTGTTTGACTAAATACCGTGCACAATGTAGTGAAGGAAAATGTCCCTATCCCAGGGGTGGGGGTGGGGAGTGGGGTGGCGAAGCCTAACAATGCGGCCCCTCAAGGATTAGTAGAAATGCGATTTTGGCGCCCATTAGTGAGGCACATAGCGGTTCTTTGTTTCATTGATTATGACGGTCCTGGAGAAGGAAGTGAAGGTGAGTGTGTGCCCTACTTTCGCACCAAGATTAGAGAAAATGTACAGAGATCAACAGGTTCAATCATCCCGCTTATTATTATTAACTGAATCGGTTCAATTACATTTCTTGTGATCGTAAAAATCTGTTTAATTCATTTTAAATAAAAGAGTAAAAAAAACAAAAAATTAAAAAAAACCCACACTTTTATTTAAAAAAAAATAAAGAAAGGTTTTTGCTATTTCGCGATGTACTTTTATTGTATGAATTCGACTTCGGGCGCCGTGTGCAAACTTGAAATAAGTAACAAGTGTCCCACAGTCATAAAAGTATTGGAACCACTGCCTTATTGGATGACACAACAAAAATTAATGTACAACAATTTAGATGCACAAACTTAACCGCGATCCCTTTTTAATAAATTGAAGTAAAACAATCACTCATCATTTGTTTTCGACATCAGAATTTTGTGTTAAGTATTTTTTAAATCTATCCGAAATAATAGACCCCCCACCCAGAGCCATCGCGTGGGTCCTGAAACCGTTGTGGTTGAAGGGGGCCCTTGGGTGTTTAAGGGGACCACTGTTGTGATTTGGGAGAAACAAAAATTATTAGGACTTGTTTTAAGTGACAATAGCTAAAAATAAAAAAATCCCGAAGTGTGGAAAAAGTGTGGTGGGGGGGGGGGGGCTCCAAAAGACAGTAGAGACCTCTGGCCCCCAACCACACCTTACAAAAACGTGACAAAAAAAAAAAAAAAAAAAAAAAAAGAAGAACGAAAGAAATTTACTAACAATAAAAAATGATATAATAAATTCTGTATTGAAAATTGATTAGTCATGGATCTTTTTCTTAAAAATGTAAAATTTNAAAAAAAAAAAAAAAAAAAAGAATTAGTTATACACAAATGTGCCGTTTAGAATATATCATCAATTTTTACACGCAAAACTGGTTTTCTTTCTTTCTTGTTTTTTTTTTGTTTTTTTTTTGGTGCAGCATTTCTCAATTTAGATTTTAAAAAATTATGATAAAATTGAGTTCACGGCAATCCTCGCATGATTTTTTATGCGGTACTTAAAGGGGTGATGTCCAAATAAATTTCCCACAGGCCCGTCTATAAGGATATCGTCTATTAGGATGACGTTTCTCCATCCTTAAAAGTGTTTATGGGAAATTTTAGCGCGATCTAATTCGCCTCTGATATGTGCATATGTTGCAGTTTAAATAATGGAAAAGGCGTGTATATATATATATAGTTGTGTACATATACTAATGTGTGAGTGTCGTTTCGTTTCATTATTTTGAACGTGGCGTTGAGAATAAAGGGAAGCCCTTCGTTCAATTGTTGTATTTAATTTTTTTTGTGTTTTATTTCAGAGCCCCTCCCCATGAAACTGCGGGCGTTGCCACAGTCTTTCTGGCAGCAGCCCAACATAGCCCACCAGGTCTCCCCCTCCACACTTTTCCCCGTGTTGCCGCCGCTTGCGTATAAAGAATCGGAGGAAGCCATGATGGGTAAGTTAATCTGTTTGTGTTGAATTATAAGTAACCAGTTGACGTTGCGGATTAACGTGAGCCACTGGTCTGTGGTGTCCTAACAGCACATGGAGCTCTCTGCTATACGAGGAGGCTCGTGGGGGTCTATGTTAGCCACGTGGGGTCTATATTAGCCACGTCACGTGGGGTCTATATTAGCCACGTCACGTGGGGTCTATATTAGCCACGTGCAGAAATATTCTGTACTGGGGCTTAACCGGGTGCAGTTTTTTTTGTACACCGCTCCGGGTATTTTGAGAAAAGGCATGCGGACAATCCTACACCCCATCTGCCGGCCGTTAAACTATAGTCTTACAGACAGTCCTACACCCTACCCGAAGGCCTTTAAACAATAGTCTTAGAGACAGTCCTACACCCTACCTGCGGGCCTTTAAACAATAGTCTTAGAGACAGTCCTACACCCTACCTGCGGGCCTTTAAACAATAGTCTTAGAGACAGTCCTACACCCTACCTGCGGGCCTTTAAACAATAGTCTTAGACACAGTCCTACACTATAATTTATATAACCCCGTGTCTCTTTATTGATTAATAAAATATTTGCCTCCCCTAAAGATTTATTTTACCCGAGTTCACACACGTCACGCATGACAGCCTTTTTTTTTCACTCACTGCTTTTAATGTAAGACTTTTGGATTTTAAGGGGGTGGGGGGTCGGTTTTGAAAAGGAAGCAGGACACACCAGAAGTAAAATATATATGTAAGATATTTTCTTTGTCATGGGCATCAAGTAATTTCAAAAACAAAAAAATATCTGGGGTGGTGGAGAAAAAAAACAGCCCTTCCAAATTGTATGAATCTAAATTACATGTTACAAAAAGGGTGGCAGCAAGTCCTTCACAAAAACAAAGACAAAAAAAAAAAAAAGGGGGCTGCATGTCCCTCACAAAAAAAAAAACAAAAAAAAAAGGAACCGCAAGTCCCTCACAAAAAAACAAAAAACAAAAAAAAAAAAAAAAAAAAAAAAAAAGGGGGCTGCATGTCCCTCACAAAAACAAATACAATAAAAAGGGGGGCCGCAAGTCCCTCACAAAAAAACAAAAAACAAAAAAAAAACAAAGATTAGAACCGAGGTTTGTTGTTGTACTGTTGAAGGCATTCTCTGAAACGCCCTAAGTAAGCATTTCGTACTTCTCGGGAGGGAAGGGCGCATGCCCAAAATGGCTACTGGATCTGAACGATGACCAGGATTGATACATTTCGTCTTTTGATTTAAGCTTACCGGTACCTATATACTGTTTAATTCACATAAAATGTTTTTGTCTCAATAATCAACCTAAAAGCTTTTCTCTTTTTCTCTTGCTGGCTTCTTTGAGCTGAGTGCTATTTTTAAAAATTTAATCCTGTCCTTACAGTTTTTGTTCGCCGCCCATGAAGGCTTCTTGCCGACACGTTCGTTGTTTTGTTGTGTTCTTTTTTTATTTTCTTCTCCAGGTTTTCCCCATACTTTGTTTCGCTCATTTCCATAGCTTTTATCGCAGCCCGAGTCCCCTTAGGATGAGTTGCTTGCGGGCAACGTACAGCGTTCTTTTACTGCTATAGCTTCTTGATGACGTCATCTCTGGTCTCCGGAACAAAACTCTCTGTGCTGGCGCGCTGACTTTGAAATCATTCAAATCGAGCAAAACGGATAAAACAAACCAACATTAGCAACATTCATATTCACCTATGCGCCCAGCGACGAAAGGTTTATTTATAAATCACGTGATCGCTCCACACAAGCAGGGTCGTGCCGATGAAAAACGAGGAAAAGTGGCGCCTGAAAATAACGCCCGCCAACAGATTGGAAAGTGGCGCCCAGTCGAGAAGACGATTTACTTTTTTTTTTTTTGGGGGGGGGGGGCTGTTCCACCGCCCTTTGTTTCTGGGACGTAAAGGGGTGGTTTATGGTTAAATTCCCTAAAAATGTCTAAAGTCTCTTTCGCCCCCCCCCCCACCCATGTTCACACCCGGGGCGAGCGTCGCCCTTAACGAATCATCTTCGCACGGTCCTGCCACACAGGGAGACATTCCAGGAGCTTTGCTCGTTACGGTAGTTGGTTTTTAATCGCACGAACAAAAAAAAATAAAAAAACAAAAAAATCGATGCCTGTATTCATGAATCCATTATATATTATTATTAAAGTGGTCTTATATAGCGCGGTACCCCAGCCTAGGGCTAGGCTCACCACCGTGCTCCACATAAAAATTAGAAAACGAAAAAAAAGAAGAAGAGAAACAAGACATTAAAAAACACATATAATATGAATATAGATATATATAAATATAAATATAAATATATATATATATATATATATATAAATATATATATATAAATATATATATATATATATATATTATATATATCTATATATATATATATATATATAGATAGATAGATAGATAGATAGATAGATAGATAGATAGATAGATAGATAGATAGATAGATAGATAGATATATAGATAGAGATAGAGATAGAGATAGAGATAGAGATAGAGATAGAGATAGAGATAGAGATAGAGATAGAGATAGAGATAGAGATAGAGATAGAGATAGAGATAGATATAGATATAGATATAGATAGATATAGATATAAATATATAAAACTATAAAATCAACGGATAAGAGAAGGATAGATTACATAATCTAATTCCATGGTCAAGGACACGGAAGAGGAAAACATAATTAATGTAAGCACATTTAAATCCTCTTATACCCAGTGATACGTAACGTTTTTTTCCCCTTTAAGGTTTGCACGCTCTGAAGAACAATGTTGTGTGCACATTTCCTTAGCTTATTTCAATGTGCCGTTAATGAAGGATGCGCACCACTGGTCTGTAACAAAGACTGTTTAGAAAGAAAAAATATAATTGGCGCCTGCCCATGGGCGGTGTGCCTCTAATTTGAACCCACTTAAGTTCTTTTGCCTGAATGAATTTCTTTAGCCTGAATGAAGTTCTTTAGCCTGAATGAAGTTCGTTTGCCTGAATGAAGTTCTTTTGCCCGAATGAAGTTCTTTTGCCCGAATGAAGTTCTTTTGCCCGAATGAAGTTCTTTTGCCCGAATGAAATTCTTTTGACCGAATGAAGTTCTTTTGCCTGAATGAAGTTCTTTTGCCTTAATGAAGTTCTTTTGCCTGAATGAAGTTCTTTTGCCTGTGACGGGCGTTTTCACAACACCTCGTTTATTTAATCAATAAACGCGAACACATACGAAGCCGCGTGCGTTCTGTTCGTGTGTTCTGTACGTGTGTTCTGTACGTGTGTTTTACACACTCCACCCGGCCACCCAGATGGGTAAGACGTAGTTGCCCAATGTGTGGCTTGGTGGTTGATGAAAGGACCGATTGTTGTGCCAAATGCACTATTCATGCGATAGATAATCAGCACCGTGGCCTTAGAACGAATCAAGCGATTATTGGATACACTAGAGTTTGAATTGTGGAGATCTGGAGGTAAAAAAAAAAGGTGTGGGGGTGGGGTTGGTCTTGAAAAATCGAATACTATTACTCATTGCTTGATTGTTTGGCCGTGGTGCACGGGGGGAAGGGGGTTGGGTTTGGAGCCGTTATATAAAAATAAAATTACTTACCCAAAGATAATTAATCTCTTTATAAATACTCGAATTCAATATCAGATCAATATCAGATCGATATCAGATCAGTTCAATCAAAATTAACGGCAATTAAATGAATAGCCCTCCCGATTTTTTGGGTTTGTTTAAATTTTCATCACTAATGAAGGGCGGCACCGCTATAAGTAAAAGGGAGATTTTAATTTTATTGTTTTGGGTGTCGTGGACCCCATTATGTGGTGCAGGGGGCCCCGTTTGTGGTATGTTGGATTCCCATTTATGGTGCAGCAGATCCCCGTTTGAGGGGGGCAGGAGATCCCCGTTTGAGGTGTAGTAGATTCCAAATGTTTGTACGATGAGACAAAGGATCTTGTTACTAGCTTAGGGAAGCCACCTTTCTAAAAATTAAATTGTTGCGTAACAAAAAAAAAGTTGAATTACTGTGTAGCGTCCATTAATGTGTACGTGTGTGTTTGTATGCGTGCGTGCGTGCGTTCGCTCGTTCGTGCATGCACGCCCCATACATATCCCCTACTATCGCAACCCTTTCAGTTCACACACAATTAGACCCCGTTAGCCATCAACAATCTCGCCTCTTTCAACCCATCAACAATCTCACCCCTTTCTTTCGATCGACAATCTCGCTCCTTTCAACCCATCAACAGTCTCACCCCTTTCAACCCACCAAGTCTTACCATTTTTCAACCCCGCCCCCCTAATCTCACCCCTTTCAAACAACCAAGAATCTCACCCCTTTCAATCCACTAACAACCCCAGCCCTTCCAACCCAACAACAACAATCTCACCCCCGTCCAAAACACTCACAACCTCACACCCCCTTTCAATCCCCCCCCCCCCCCCCCCCCCCCCCCCCCCCCCCCCCCCCCCACCCCCCCGGGGGGGGGGGGGGGGGGGGGGTTCCCCCCCCCCCCCCCCCCCCGGCCATCGTACCTCTCAGCCCGCCTAGTCTATCCACCATCCGTCAGTCTGCACGGCGCTGTCTTCTCGCCACGAAATAAATTGCCAATCCATCGCCCTGGTGTAATCACCAGAAAGCATTGATTCCTTTTGTCGCGGGATTTCGCATTCAGTCCAGGGGATGAGCAGCGTGTTTGGGCAGAGTGCCGCTGGGCACAGTGCCGCTCTGAAATTAATTTTTGCTGGCGCGCCGAATGATAATTTGTCTAGGAATCTTGAGTTCTGATTTTAAAAAAAAACGTCGAAGAAGATGGGATTTGAAAATTCGCCCCGAGTTCGGTTCGAATAACAAGCAGCGGAATTTTTAAATGGGATCTATTACTATTACTATTACTATTATTATTATAATTACTATTTCGTTTTACGTCGTGATTATTAATATTTACAGGCGTCCATAGACGAGCATTCAGAATGTTTATATTTTACGAGAAAATTTTTCCCCAGTTTGGGAAAGAATTAAAACTTTTCAGCGTTCCGCAGGTGGTCCGCGGGCCTAAGGTTTTACCACTCCTGTTTTTTTCCTTTTTTGGCTTTCCCTATAATTAAAGAATTTTTGTTGGTCCTTGTCCAGTATGAAGAGTGTTCACTTGTAGTGGAGGAAAGACTTTAAATAATTACTCCTTTTGAGGGTTGCCGTATGGTAGGGGAAAACATTCAGAGTAAGCGTCGTAACCGCACGATGTATCTATAGCATATATGAGTCGGTGGCGTTTCAGCGAAGCCGGAGTCACTAAATAATGACTGAATCATCAGCTTCGTCTCAAGATAAAGGAAACGCTAAACGGCATGCGACTTGAGACTCTTCGTTAGAACTAGGATACACGGCCCACATAGTGGATGAAATATGTAGTATGGATACCCCCGTAATTAACATTGAACAAGAAGCAGCGATATTTATGAAAGTATATCAACTATTAAACTATACTAAATGTGAAGTATCGATATCAACTGCAACAATGCAATATTTAGCCAGGGCAATATCGATCAATAGTCGCATTCGATACGTCCTTTTCATTTCTTCCGAAGAAGCATTTTGAATGGTGACCAATATTGATTTATTGATTTCTTTTTTAAAAAAAGTATTGATTCCTGGATATTTTATTTGAAAAAACTTCGTTTGCCAGAGTATCATATTTCTTTTCATTTCAAATCATTTTTAATCATTTTCAATCAAAATTAAAGCCTTTATTTGGTTTTTCCGATAGTTATTAAAAAAAAAGAAAAAAAAAAAGGAAAAGGAAAAAAAATGAAGATTGTTGTCTGTCTCAAGAAGTAATTAAAAAAAATTACGGCATTTTATAAATGGTATTGGGGGAAGATAGGATGGTCTTTAGAATGGTTGGGGGGGGGGGGGGGGGGTGCCTAAAACTCACGGTCTCTGAAACTCTTTGATGCCGCCCGCCAACTGATTCTTGGTTTTCATGCTGAAATGGATCACATGTGTTAACTTTACAATTTGTTAAATCAACTATGGGCCATCGAATTATCACCATGCGTCCCCTTCGGTTGGTTTGAGACCCACCTTTCGGATGATCCTTAAAACTTTAGATCATCTTCTGATCCAGCATCTGAACAGTTTATAGAATTTAATTATTTTTTGTTTAAATGTAACAACAATGTGAAAGGATAAATAATGCATCACAGCCTGCCGCATCCTTAAGCAGAGGCGTTTTTAGAGTGGGTGCCACCTTTGCCACACTGTATGGGTCAATTTGTTACCAGTTAACAGTACGCTCGGCCCTCGACATGACCACTGCGTGGATGGATTGGGACTATTTTGTTGAGAATATCCTAACGACTCACAATGGCCGGAACTTTTTTTTAATGGGTTTAGTGTTCAATGACACGAAAGCTAACATTTAATCTCAATAAGGGGTTGACATTGTTGACATTAGTGAAATTGTTGACATTGTTGACATTGTTGAAATTGATGTGTTCTATCAAAAGACACGGACAGAATTCATTGGCAGTTCCAGAATTGCAAATAATTTGTTTTTTTCCCCGTGCAGTAGATTACCGTTAGATTTTGTTGACACAGGGCGACATGTCTTTTTTTCCCCCCTCGTGTAAATGTTATGTGAATGTTATGTGAATGTTAAATGTTGTTAACTGTATATTTTATGTCGCTTTACTAACATAGTGCTTTCTCTCTCTCTTTCCATCTCTCTCTTTCTCTCTCTCTTTCTCGTTCTCTCTTGCTCTCTCTCTCTCTCTTGCTCTCTCTCTCTCTTGCTTTCTCTTGCTCTTTCTCTCTCTTGCTCTTTCTCTCTCTCTTGCTCTCTCTTGCTCTCTTTCTCTTGCTCTCTCTCTCTCTTGCTCTCTCTCTCTTTCTTGCTCTCTCTCGCTCTCTCTCGCTCTTTCTCCCTCTTGCTCTTTCTTTCTCTTGCTCTTTCTCTCTCTTGCGCTCTCTTTCTCGCTCTCTCTCTTGCTCTCTCTATTGCTCTCTCTATTGCTCTCTCTCTTGCTCTCTCTATCTCTTGCTCTCTTTATCTCTTTCTTGCTCTCTCTTTCTTGCTCTCTCTCTCGCTCTTTCTCCCTCTTGCTCTTTCTCTCTCTTACTCTCTCTGTTTCTCTTTATCCCTCTTTCTCTCTCTCTCTCTCTCTCTCTCTTGCTCGCTATCTCTCTCTTGCTCTCTCTTTCTCTCTCTTTCTCTCTCTCTTGCTCTCTTTATCTCTTTCTTGCTCTCTCTTTCTTGCTCTCTCTCTCGCTCTTTCTCCCTCTTGCTCTTTCTCTCTCTTACTCTCTCTGTTTCTCTTTATCCCTCTTTTGCTCTCTCTCTCTCTCTCTCTTGCTCGCTATCTCTCTCTCTTGCTCTCCCCTACCCCCTCTCTCTTACTCTCTATTTCATCGATAGATCACGATACATTATTTTGATCGTTTAATTTCAATCAACGCCGTCATGAGAACTCTTTTGGACCGCGGAAGATAACTCCTGTTACGTGCATCCTTTCCAACAAGCCCGTGCCAACACACAAGGCGTACATCGGGGGGGGGGGGGTTCAAGTCCCAGACATTCAGTCCCTATTTTCATTTTAGTAGCATTTTGTATTGGGGAGGGGGGTTTGCGGGAGATCAATTTTTTTGTTGTTGTTGTTGTTGTTGTTGTTGTTGTTGTTGTTTTAATCGAGATGGGGATGCCGGGGGAAATATTTGGAAATCAAAAAGGGATACAGCGCTGCATAATAAAAAATATGTCACAACCCCTGGGCCTAGACACACGCACACCTCATTATTACCATTAATTCGCGGATGATCTTAACATTTTTTACTTCACTGATTAACTCGACAATAATTTGAAGGCAGACCTCCCTTATAAGCACGTCGGATCAGATCGATACCATTGACAAGCAACGCCACGCCACTAGATGAAAGCCTGCGTTCGCGTGTGTGTGTGGGGGAGGGGAAGGTAAATGGCTGGGGACGGGGGTATTTTTAAGACATTGGCACACTATAAATGTATAAAATTTTAACCTTATCTGTGAGTCTCATCGCTATCAAAATCCCATCTCGACGGTCGGGGGGGGGGGGGGAAGGGGAGGTTTGGGGGGGAAGGGGGGGGGGCGGAATCAGAAAAAGACAGCACATTTTTTGGCTAGGTTGCGCCGCCTCTGTAAATTTTCACGCAAGCAGGCAGCGCCCGGCCTCCAAAAGTATCAGTTAGTAGTTAGTATTTGGTTTTAATAATACTAGTAATAAACACCGTCTAATTGCATAGGTACAGTATTGCTTTTGTTCTCTTTGTTTAACATGAAGGTATCATTTGTGGAGGGATCGAGGCCTCCGGGAACGCATTGGAACGCCTGTATTTTGTGTGTGTGCTAAGGAATAAATACATACGTATTTATGTTTAATTTTTTTAAACTGTGGAAAAGGGGGGGGGGGGAATTTTAGGTCAGTTCCCACAATTTTCCCGAGGACTTGACCCCTGATTGTCGTAATATGAGAACTTGACCCCTGATTGTCTTACTATCAGAACTGAATCCCTGTTTTTTATGTTTAATTTTTTTAAACTGTGGAAAAGGGGGGGGGGGGAATTTTAGGTCAGTTCCCACAATTTTCCCGAGGACTTGACCCCTGATTGTCGTAATATGAGAACTTGACCCCTGATTGTCGTACTATCAGAACTTGATCCCTGATTGTCGTACTATCAGAACTTGAGCCCTGATTGTCGTACTATCAGGTAGAGGCCGACCGAATTTCGGCTTCGGCTTCGGTTTCGGCGCCGAAAGTGGCAACTTTATCACTTTCGGCCAAGTTTCTGTTTCGGCCGAAACTGAAAAGTTAACTTTCGGCATAATTTCGGTTTCGGCCGAAAGAGAAAAGTTAACTTTCGGTTTTTCTTCGGTTTCGACCGAAATTGACTTAGACTTTCGGCCATCCGACCGAAAGTGACTCAGGTTTTCGGTCATTTAATACTCAGCGAAAGCGATAATTAACAACAAACTACGCGATATTTAAGAACAAATTAAGCGATCTTTGAGAACAAACTAAACGGTATTTAACAACAATCTAAGGGACTTTTAAGAACAAACTAAGCGATCTTTAAGAACAAACTAATCGATCTTAAAGAACAAACTAAAAGATTTTTAAGACCGATCTAAATGATCTTTAAGAACAAAACAAATGAACTTTAATAGTAAACTAAATGATTTATGAGAATAAACTAAGCTATTTTTAACAGAAAACTAAATGTTCTTTAGGAACAAACTAAAAGATCTTTAAGAACAAACTAATCGATCTTAATGAACAAAATCAATTATCTTTAAGAACAAACTAAGCGATCGTTATGAAAAAACTAATCGATCTTTACAACAAACTAAGCGATCTTTAACAACAAACTAAGCGATCTTTATGAACAAACTAACCGATCTTTAAAAAAAATTAAAGCGATCATTAACAAAAACTGGATGATCTTTAACAACAAACTAAGCGATCTTTAACAAAAAACTAAGCAATCTTTAAGAAAAACTTTAACAACAAACTAAGCGATCTTTAACAACAAACTAAACGATCTTTAACAACAAACTAAACGATCTTTAACAACAAACTAAACAATCTTTAACAACAAACTAAGCGATCTTTATGAACAAACTAACCGATCTTTAAGAACAAACTAACCTATCAATAACAACCAACTAAACGATCTTTAGAAACAAATTAAGCGATCTTTTAGAACCACATTTTTTAGATACCCTGTTTAAAAAAAATATTTTGCATTAAATTCCCCCCCCCCCATTTTTGCCAAATTTTCTCCTACCATACTAATTTTTTAAAAA
>CAXITT010000750.1:58374-85086 GCA_964033795.1 Lymnaea stagnalis | reverse complement strand
AACAGAGATATAGCTGAAAGAAACCCTGCTCTTACAGTGTCTGAGTGGAGTGACATTCGTAGTAGTCATTACACAGACCAAGGTAGCCTCGAATTTAAAACATTAAAAAATGTCTTTAAAACAAGGAAATGTCGACAATGTAATGTGAGAACCCCCGAAAAACACTTGGGGCTCATAAGAAAATGTATTTGTGGTAGTGACCAAAAAAAAAAAAAAGGTAGGAGGCACCTAGCATTTCGGATGGGGCACCCAGCATATCGGATGGGGCACCCAGCATATCGGATGGGTCATTCAGTATATCGGATGGGGCACCTAAGACCGTGTCTAGGAAAAAACTGTGTCTCGGGAAAATCCTGAAAATAGTGCCACCATCCATACATGATATATAATAAATTCATTATATATATATATGTATATACTATATACCTATAAAAGTAGGGTTATTTAAGCTTTGACGCATCCTGAGGTGGCGCTCCGGGCGGCCGTCCTCTTCGCACAGCCCTGGGGGCACCAATCAAATTAGATTGGGCACCAAGCAAAGCTTAGGGGGCCACTTAGAAAACCGGGGAGCCCTGCACTTACGGGTCGCCTTGAAAGAAAACTCATAGTCCTTTTATACCGGCATGCTGATTAACTAACACAACGCCATAGCCACAGCCACAGGCACCACAGCCACCACAGCCACAGCCACCACAGCCACAGTCACAGGCACCACAGCCGTGTCAATGACTGCCTCGTTTTATACTGGTGTCTGTATGTGTATGTTTGTGTGTGCGTGTACGTGCAAGCGTGTGTAAGGCGATCGTTAGAAGTATGGAATTAGAAGACGTGTCAAAGGCAAAGCTGGTAGTGAAATAGAAATTAGCGCTACTCCCAAGAGCGAGCTACCCTGCTGGTACTTTAAATCCTTTGTCAACTTTCCACGTTTCATGCTCTGGTGCCGTGCGCCCGCCGGGAAGTCTTTGAATGAACAGAGCAGCATTTTAATCCGGACTCGACATATCTGCCCCAACACGTTTCTGATAATCGGATTATTCCCCCCCCCCCCTTATTTTCAGATGTGCGACCTGTTACTCCCCCTGACGAGAGGGACGCCTTCAAGAAGACGCCCGCCGCGCCCGAGAGAAAGCTGATCGTGGCCAACACAGACCTACTCATGAAGCTGTTCGAAGGGGTTAGCGAGGAGAAGACGAAACCCCATGCTGTTGGCAAAACCAGGAACCAGCCTAAGTAAGACCAATTCTAATTTTAGATGGAAATTGCTGGCATAGACGCCACGGGGGGGGGGGGGGACATGATAGTACCATGATTCAACGCTAAAACGCATCATCAGCTGATGAACGGAAATAGATTTTATTTTACAAGTCAGTGTTTAGAGAGTTAGAAATAGGATAGAGGAGAGTTTTCCCCATAAATAAAATGATTAAAATGGAAAAAAAAATATATATAGTTGGATTTTAAACTTTTGATATATCATACTCACAGATTTAGTTTTTTTATAAAGATGCTTGGTACCTTAGTTTAAAAAAAAAAAAAAAAAAAAAAAAAAAAAAACAAAAAAAAAAACATACTTACTAAAAAAAAAAGAAATATTTTGGCTATGGAAGTGTCTCAATTTAGCTTACACCAAAAAGTGACAATATTTCATAACAAAGCTGATAGTAAGCTCAAATTATCAACATCCAATAAGAAATAGAGTGTTCATTTAATTCAAAACTTAAAGTGAAAAATGTGCCATCACTGCGCGGCTGTTACCTCCATCCATCTTCTACAAACAGAGCAAGCAAACAATTCATTCATTCTTGATGTCACAAACTTGTCAGTTCACTATCCCAAATGTATCACAAACACAAGTCATTGCGTCATCCAGTAAGCCGTACACAGTAAATTATACACCGTACTTCGTAACCCATGCACCGTACACAATACACTATACGCCNAAAAAAGGAACAAAAAAAAAAAAAAAAAAAAAAAACAAAAACAACAAAAAAAACGTACTTAATAAAATTATTATTATTTTTTTTTTGGAGCACATACTCACTTGTTCTACACATGCATGCTGGTCCGCCATATTAATATTTTATTTCCTTTTCATAATTGCATTAAAAATTAAGTTTCCAAATGATCTCCTTTGGGGCAGGGCTACCCACCAAAATTAAACATTAAAAAAAAAAAAAAGCCATCTAAATAAGTAAGCCCAGAGACCTTCTTGACTCTGGCACTTAAGAGTTAAGATTCACTGATGTGCACTTTTATGCCATTTTCATTTTATAGTATTTTTTTATTTCCTGACTTAAGGTTTAAATATTAGCTGTTTCATTGAATATTGAGTTAATAAAAGTAGTTCTTCATAATTAGTCGGTTAATTCCTGTAATCTTTCAGTAAAAATAAGTTCAATCAGCATAAACAACATGCTTCAATAAATCTTTAAAACAAACAAATATTCCATAAAAAGAAAATGTCTTCTGTTTTTTTTCCAGAGTCCGCAAGATGGTCCCTAAAAGTAACACCAAAGGTCTCTTCCTGGGAAACGACCCATACATGGTCGAGGCGGTCACTGAGAAAATATTCCCACAGCTCAACCTCGAGGGGGGGTCTCGGCATTCAGGGGGAGGCAATACATCACTGCAGCTGATTACATTTAAAGAAGGTGACCGGACGGTGACACTGCCGTCCCTTAGCCTGGACCAAAACTATCCCCAGATGTTGTCAGAGCTGGTGATGCACATCTAACTTAAATGAAGAGCATCGTAGAGAAATTTGCCTTCACTATTGGTGTCCAGTCTCATGCACTTATTTAAAACAAAAAAAATCATGACGGTTTTGGAAGAGAAAAGTCAACAGATACTTTGAAGTGTAAATTTCATGATATTTATAATTTATTTTTCAAGCCTTTGAAATTATGCAGAGGATGAGGCCTGAACATAACTGTGGAAACTACTGGTTTATTCTAAATGACATTGTTGATAAAGGAGACACCTTAGCTTGATAAACACATGACTGATTTCTAGTTTTCATGGCACATCTAAAAATTATGTCTGAAGAAATCTAGCGTTGTGGAACCAAATGTCTAGTATTTTACAAATTAATCAGTTTACTTGCTAATGTGCACTAAGGCCAACCCAGTGTACAAGCAATAATTTGTAACATCAGAAAGGGCTTCAGGGTTTATAAGAATAGACTGCAGAGTGTGGCAAAAATTTAACACCTGACTTGGCATCATATACTATCTTATGCATCAAAGAAACAAAACAAACGTAGCTTTATGTTGTCATACAGGGGAATTATTTACTTGTGCATATAAAAAAATACTGAGAAAGTTTTTTAATTTCTCTTGAAATGTTACCTTTTTTTTTTTATTTAAAGAAAAGAGAGATCTATTACTCTGCTCCTCCCCCCCCCCCTTGCCCCCCAACCCTTCCCCAATTAAAACACGTTTTGACTCAAAATCATCGACTTTAAAGAGGCCAATGTAATTATTTACTTGTGCAAATAAAAAAATACTGAGAAAGTTTTTTAATTTCTCTTGAAATGTTTCCTTTTTTTTTTATTTAAAGAAAAGAGAGATCTATTACTCTGCTCCTCCCCCCCCCCCTGCCCCCCAACCCTTCCCCAATTAAAACACGTTTTGACTCAAAATCATCGACTTTAAAGAGGCCAATGAAAATAGAAGACAAGAACAAAGATGAAAATTTAAAAGTAATATTTTTGCATGCCGTTTAACCTTGTTTGAAATGTCAAATCAATGGGGGAAATTTAGGCTATTTATAAAGTCTGACAAAAAGAGAACGCATATAAAAATTTAAGAATATTTTGTTTGAATGCTGCCTTATCAGTCATAGACCTTGTAGAAAAGTTGATCAAGAAGAGAAAATGATAACTAAAATATGAAGTCAGATAATTAAAAAATTTTACAATCAGATAATATAAGTGTAGCCAACCAGTATTTAAAATTGCAAAGATTAGCATACCATGCTTTCCAGAATGAGGGAAAAGTACCTGAGATGTGTTAGTATAACAAGTTACATAAAATTGTATATGAAGAATGGTAAGTAACAAATGCTATTATTCAGAATTTCTTTAGCAGTCTTATTTAGGACTGTAGAAAGGAAATTTAACCTGTGATCCTAAATTTGACTGGCAGACCATGTATTTCTAATTGTTATTGACCAAACGTTTACTTTAAAAAATTACATTTAATGAAATGCAAACATTTCTTCATTCATATAGGTCTAGACAATGAAAGAAAAGAGGATAAGAATATTTAAGGGCAATGTACATTTGTATATACAATCAAATAATTTATTAATAATTTAATTAAATCCATCAAATCTTTTCTAACTATTTAAAAAAATGGAGGATTATAAAAATGTATATTGTTTCTTATGATGAGAGAGAGAGGCCATGTTTATTTAAAAAATTACATTTTTAATTTTTGTAAAAAGACCTCTTTTCTGCGCATGAAAAACAATATGCCAATGCAATTGTGATAATCTCAATTCAGTTTTTTTTGTTTTTTAAAACAAGTTTGCACGAGATCTGAGCCAGTACTACATCTGTGATCAATAATTTAAATATTTCAAATTCTCAATTTTAGAAATATGCCCTGAGTTTATTATAACTGACATAGGTTTAATGAAATGTAAATTCTCAATTTTTAATAAATTAAAAAAGGTCCTAGACCAAAAAAAGTATTCAACATTATTCAATTTATTGGGATTTTATGTATGTGCATCCTTCTTATAGCAGCTTTTCAGAACTGTTTATAAAGATAGGTACACACAGGCTAAACAATGCATACTCAATATCTATGAGTTTTCATTGACACTGGGACAGAATGCTTACATTTGGTATTGCTTTTCTTGTATAACATGTAAATATAACTGAGCTATTTCTGTGATAATTACATATATAAAAATGATTGAATGTTGCTTATTTTAAGCATTTTATTATATTATTTTTAAAATGATTTCAAATCATTCCAATCCAGTTGTATTAAAAACTTGTCATTTATGCTTATTTATTATGATTTTCAAGTTAAATATAAACATTTTCAATAGGTGTCTGTGTGTTATTTGTAGGCATTTTCTAGATATGGGGGTATTTTCTCTTCCAAATTAGGACAAAAAAATATCTCCTATTTTAATGGTTAGGTATTGATATCTTCTATAGGTTATACAACAGTATAAATAGTTCTCCACTTCAAATATTTCATTTAAATAGCATACCAAAAATATTTTTTTAATAATATTACTAAAGTCAAAAGAAAATCTACCATTTTAGTTATACTACAAGGTTACACTATTTAAAAAAATTATTTTTTTAATAAAATGTATTTAAATTAAATTAATATCTTTGTCAATTAATTCGGCTTATTTAAAATTATACTTGCTTCTTTCATCAACATTCCAAATTTAAAAATAATGGATTAATATTTATGCACCATTTTTGTGGTCATTTATACTTACCTCTAAACCAGACAGCCAAGAATTTTAAATATCTTTTTTTCCAGTTGTCATTCTCAGGCATTCCACATTTTTTACTTGTAATTTCGAATTTTCGCCTTTAGATTATTTCGATTATTAAATAAGTAAAGAATGCGATTCTTTTTATACAAAATGCTTATCGTTTTTAAAGAATGCCTGAAATATTTATTTGATTTCTTCATCATAGCTCTGTGGATAAAGGCTAAAAATATTTAATATAACTATTTATTATATGCTAAAGATTTTAATATATTTATATTTATGTAATCAACACATTCTGTCCGTCCCATAACATAATATACATATTTTAATTTATTAATTCATGATAAAAAATTCTTAAGCATTTGTTTTTTTTTTAAATATCACCGTCCATTTTAAATTCAATTTTATAAGCTTTTAGTATTTGATTCCTTTTTTACAGGAGTTTTAATCAAATGTTCAGTTTCTATTTCTTTAAACTCATTAATTATGTGCACTTTGTTTAAAGACTGCCTTAAAACTTTAAGCGAATTCAAACATAAAATTGTAAGTGTGATATTATCCAACACATGTCTACACTTTTTCAAAAACACTGGTACCCATTAACAGTGCAATTTAATGCAGTGTTAAACAACTTTTCTAAGGTATTATTGTTGGGCTGACTGAGCTGGAAAATAATATGAAGAGATTCAATGATGATTCAAAAAAAAATAATTACATACTATTGTTTAATTACTCCTTTTTTTTAGAAGCACATTTTTAATGATGGAATTTAAAAAAACAAAACAACTGTTATGGTTAGGTTAATATTTTATGTATAAATGTCTGCATATAGAAAAGATGTTAAATTCCAATTCTTGAAGTATTTTTTTTAAAGCTTAGAATGAATATCAAGGAAGATGTATACTTTGATAATATATATATATATATATATATATTTTTTTTTTTTTTTAAATTTTTTCTTTTTTTTTGACCCAGCATGCAGCAATACTAATATGTTAACAAGAGTCTTACTTTCATGAAGTGGACATGACAAATATTTTTCAAAGAAAGTTAATGTCATTTAAAAAAAAAATCTGCTTAACTCAAGCCCCATTTTCTTTGATGTCATGTAAATATTCTGTCACATCAAGATTTAGCTTTTAATTTAGGAATTTAAATTGTCTAGGGTTAGAAAAAACTAAATTGTATAATTTTAAATCCCCGCTAAAATGTACTTCTCTTAATTTACTCATTATATTTGTATTAGCCTTGGGGACAGACCATTCAGTAATATCCAAACCTCAAATCAACTAGGGCACACTGTGCACCAGTGATGGTTTATATTAAGAATCGCCATCCTGGGTTTAGGCTAGATGACACAGTAAAATAATTTATTGAAATGAAAGTTTCCGCTTGTTGAAAGTCAAGAAGACTAGTTGCTCTGTGTTCATGCTGGCTTTGCTGGGTTCTAAATGATTTTTTATATACATGAGTGAGAAATTTCACTCACCTCAATAGGTTATTAATCTGTCATTGATGATAAAAATATGAGTTTTATGCAGTGATAATTTTAATTTTCATGTATAAAGAATTAATATAATTATTGTTTGAAATTGACTGTCTCCAATGTGTATAGGACATAATGTGTCATATTTCTAAGAGTTATGTCTGATTGTGTGAAAGATATAAACTATCTTTGTAAAAATACAAATTACTATTAATTATTTTTATAAAAAAGGGAATAATTTTGCTAAGATCTAATGAAAATTTCTAACACATGACTGCAGTTTATTTATTTTATTCATCTCTGATAAAGAGGAAATGTTATGACTTAAGCCTTTGATAATGTCTTAGAAAATATACACTGCCTTTCAAATCATTCCATCATTTCACCTGACCTTTTTCATTCATGCATTTTATTGCTGCTATAATTTTAACCTGCTGCAAAAAGAAAAAAAAAAAAAAGAAAAAAAAAAAAAAATTAATAAATGTAAGAGTATTAGTGTATATTTTTTTCAATTTTCATAACATACACTCCCTCCGCCCTTTTTTTTTTTTGTTAAGAGAGAATTCATCTTTTTATACAAAAAATATCCTTATTGACATGGCTGGGTCAATTAAAACTCAAGCAAAGAATGAATCATGTCAGATGTTCAATCTTAATAGCTGAAGCTGCATAAAAGATTACTTCAAGCCTGATTGGAAATTTAAAAAAAAATTCTTGTTTGTTTGTAACGTAAAAATATTTTTATTATTATTAAAAAAAAAAAAAAAAAAAAGAAAAAAAAAAAAAAGATTCCTCTAATCCGGACAATAAAGAAAACTTCTTTAAAGTAAAAGTTATAGCATGACATTGTGTTTATCTTTAAATATCAATTTTACTCATATAAAATTAAGTGGTATTTTGAGATGCTACTCTACAATACTTACAGTAATTTTTATTTGTTATCATAGTCACAATAAAATAATAAAATTACTCGTAATGGTTACAAAGTAAAGATGATAGTATGTGAATATCAAACTTTGTTTAAAAAAAAATTGACCAGAATAAAATTTACTGACGGATTCTAACTGGGAAAGACATAAATTTAAATTAAATCTCTATTTATGGAATGAAGAAAATTAGTTTGATGTAAATAATGTAATGGTTTAAAATCTCTTAATAGCAGTTATACAAGCTCGTCATTTGGGTCATAATTATTTTGTCTTAATTTAATTAAGATTTTTGCTTCATCAGTTGCATAGGATTTCACATTAATTTACATAAAGCGCTATGCAACATTAAAAATAACTTTAAAAGGCAACTTTTCTTAAAATACACTTCTTAAAAAGATGCCACCTTAATCATAAATGGCAATAGACTTTTAACTCTGCTGGCTATAAAAACTTATTATAAATACAAGATAAATTGTTCGTGGGTCCTCATATAGAAGAAGAAATTTTGTTATGAAATGAATGTTTTATTTTGTGCATGTCTGGTTTGTAAGTAATTTGTTCATGTTAAATTTGAATAAAAAATAAATACATTTTTATTTATTTATAATAAATATGGGTTACTTAAATACTCTCTTAATATTGGTGTTTTAGGGTTTCAAATGTAGTTCTCTAATACATAAACTAAAAATAAAGTTGTAATGTATATTTAAAATTTTAAACTGGAATTTTTAAAAATATTTCAAGGATATTATTTCTTTTTTGGTCTATTTTGGCAACCTAAGTTTCAATTGTAAAAGTGTAAATAATTTTATGCAGTGAACATCTATTACTTCAATAGTTGCTACCATATTTATTTCATATAAAATTGTTGGACAAATTTAAAAAAAAGTTATTTGTTATATCCTATCTTTTGTCTTATTATGCCTGCAAAGAAAAATGTAGTCTTACATAAAGTAGTTGGCCATGCTTGTTTTATTCATGTGCATTTCATCATAAAAGCAACAAAGGGCTTAATTTTAATACTTCTTTTTTTTTAATTGCGACAAAATATATGTTCAGTGTACATTTGTCTATTTACAGTAATATTCTCATACAGTGATTTCCACAAAACTAAAATAAAATTGCAGTAAAGGAGAACACAGTCTAACCTTACATAGAGGTCATGAATTTATCTTCATTCTGACCCCATGCAAGGTCTAAAATATTTTTTTTTTACATCAAAGCCAAAATATTATAATTGAAAAATTAAAAACACAAAAACACTTTGCTAAACAATTTGTAAATAATGGGTAATAAAATTGGACTTGGCCAAGCATTCATTAAGTTGTATTATAATATTCATGGGATTGAAATAGAAGAGATAATACTGTGAGTTAGGAGAAATCAAAATTTTAAAAAAAGGCCATAAATGGGTACCAGATCTTAAGGCTATAATAAAACAGACGGTGCAAACATTTTAAAAACAGAAAAGATGTAGTAAAGTTGGTAAACAGTACCAGTTATTAAAAAATTAAAGAGCATTTCCAATCCCTTTTGTATGGCTATCTAATTATGATCTCAATGTTAGTTTGGTAATAAAATAGGCATTTTGATTTGAAGACAGTAGTTAAATTAAAGTGTACATTTAAATATCTTGTGCACTGTCTTATGAAGTTCAATATTTTCCCCTCAAAAATAGTGTTTTAGATATTCCATTTAAAAATGTATAAACTAAAAAGTGAGAGTTGCACTGTCCAGCTAAGATTAATTTATATTTGAAGAAATTAAATTGCTATTAATATATTTGTATTAGTTATGTTATAGATATGTATTTCATCAGATCTCTGTCTCTCTAAATTCTATTTAAAATCTTAACAAAATATTTTTCTTTGAAAACCAAATAGAAATAAATGACAAGTTTCAAATTAAAAACTTTTAAAAATAAATTTGAAGAATGACTTTGTTACTGGTTTATGAATTGTATTATTGGCCTATTCTTGATCATGGCAAAGAATTGTAATCATTTATGAACTAAACTTCATAGATATATTTCCAGTTATATTTCTATATATTATTTATATTAAGCGTATAAGTCTTATGCCCATATTTTTGTGACTTTAGTGTTCATCCTTCAAAACATACACATACAGACATGGCCTAACAACATAGGGCTTGAGGGAGAAAAGAGCGCTCATTGCACATTTTTGGTGAGCATTGTACAACATGTACCAGCCAAGAAAAACTGCATAGAAATTCTTGAAATCACATTTTCTACAATTGGTGGGGGAGATCTTGTGAAAGGGCTTTATAAATTTGTTTCAGTTTAAAACAGAATACAGATAAAATTGTATATAATGTGAATACATTTACAAAAAGAGATTAATTTAAGATATACAATAATAATACTCTACGCTACATACAGAAAAGAGAAAAAGATTCAGTTTTTATTTTGAAAATAGCTGCCTTTCTTTATATTATTAGGGTCCTAAGATTTTTAATTTAAAAAATAATGCAATAAATTAGATTTTTAAAATTATAGGCTATTATGAGAATATGTGGTAGCAATGCATTTTGTGTCAATTCTTCCAAGTGAATTTTGCTAGAAACTTTGTTCTTTTGTCTTTATTTGACTAAGCTCTTAAAAGATTAGAAAAATAACAATTAGTGAATATTCTCAACACCTGAATTAATAAAGAGTAACAGGTTTTGCATTCTACTTCTCATTTAATAAACATAATTTTTCAAAACACAATTTGCTAATTGCTTTTAAAATATCGGTGCTAATAGTTATTATTTATTTAAATTATAAAAATGTATTAAAATTTATGTGAAAAAAAAAGGATCTTGTATGTTGTAGTATCTTGTAAATTCTTACACACATTTTGAGATACAGTGGCAAAATACACAAATATTATATGTTCACTTTTCTATCAACTTGTGACTTCCCATTTCAAAATGATACATTATATTTCAAATACTGCTCTGGTCATTGTTACACTAAATAAATGTCAAATTTACAGCGTTATAAACTTCTCATATATATGTTCATTCTCAATAGTGAGGACAAGGTAACACCTATTTCCACTAGCTATTTACAACACAAAAAAAAAGTTAATATACAACATATCTTTTGAGTTATTTATGTTTCAAAGTTATTCAAAATGTTTGTATCCTGATTTTTAAAAAAATGGATACTGCTTTTTAATCATAGTTTAAAACAAAAATTGAATCAGTAAGCTCTCTCAACCCTAACATAGATTTGTTCTTCATCTAAAACAAATGTTTTAAATTTCTTTTTGTCAATAAAAGTATTTGAAATTATTGTTCTAAATTCAATTATTTCTAAAACATAACAGTGAGCTGTTGTCTCAACTCTATTATAACAGTGAGCTGTTGTCTCAACTCTATTTATATTGACTGGTCACAACAAAATGCATTAAATATATAAATATGAGCACCATAAGCTGTGTGTACAATATTTACATATTATGTTAGGTTATCAGAAGTCATTTATTAAATGTAATTTGGTCCAGCCAGGTATTGAAAACATACACATCTATATTTCCCCCAAAAATTAAAAAACCAGTTATAAAAGCATGTCTTAACTTAAATTTATTTCATAGTAATGACAGCAATAACTACATGGTACTGTAAAAATATGCTCAGAGAAATAGTTTTTACAGATGTAGAATTTTATAATTTAAAAAAAAAAAAAAACTAAAATCATTTAAAAATTATTAATCTGAGATGGAAACTTCAAATCACAATATCATTCACAGCCACAGGGATTAGTCCTATAATTGCATATAGTGAATTTTATTTGATAATTATTATGAACTACTTCCATTTAAATCTGGATACAACAACTCTTATAATGAATCATCACGTATTGCTTTCTGTTCTTAATTTTGTGATTTTGGCAGAAACGAAAGGAAAAAGAGAGAAAGGGGGGTGGGGGGTGGGTGGGTGGGGGGGATAGAGGATGAAGTTTGTTTGCCTTTTGAATGTTATTGATATTTTAATCTTTTTACCAAGGAAAATGCTTCTTAGTTATCTGTGATACTAGAAACTAAAATAGATAAGAACAAAATAACATTAAAGAAAAAGCTAATTAACTTAACTAAAATCTATGGCACAAAATATATACATTCGAAAAAAAAAATCATTGGGTTGAAATGCTTTAGAAAATGAACTGTCTTTCTCTGCCAGCTACACAGATGTAGTCTGTGGGAAAAGGCCTTGGAGAGATCCCCTTAATTTGAGTCCACCCTTCCCATCTATCATTCCAGTGCTCATAGATTCTTGAAGGTGATCTTTATTCATTACCTGCTCCATGATCCCACTGCTGTGTCTCTTTGACTGCTCCTCTGGTGGCTGAAGACCTACCATTGTTTGCTGCCCAGATCTATTCTCCCCAACCCAACTGCTGTGTCTTTTAAAGTGGTTGGTTCCTGAAATTTTTACAGAAGGTTTGACTGTAGCCGAAGATCTGTTCAGAGCTTTGGAAATCAACCCTTGTTTGGGAGAAGCCTGAGAAGTACCATCTGGAGGCTTTTTGGATATCTCAGGCATTGACTGGTGAGATATCACCCTACTTTGTAAAGGAGGTTTATTGTTGTTATTCTTTTCCTTTGTATCTGATTGTTCTGTGAGAGTTTCTTGTGATGAACCGACTGAAGATTTCCCATTTTCTGCTCCATCTGACATAATTAAAACACCTTCTTTAATAATGTCCTGGCAAGATTTATCAAAATCTTTTTTTTCTTTAACTTTGCCTTCTGAAATTAATGCTCCCAAATCCTGGCTTTTGTTTTTATTTTCTTTTAGTCTTTCAGCTTCCTTAGTATTAATGTTAAAAATACCTAAATCTAGACTTCTGTTCAAACCCTGATCGGACCTCGTCAAACATAACCTCCTGAGGTCTTGATCAAGAAGTCCATTAATCTTTGGGTCTTTGATCGGTCGACAGTTATAAATATCTTTTTTGGGATCTTTGACACAAAACCCCTTTTTAACTAACTCGGAATCATTGTCTAAGGACGAAAGACTTGAATGTTGAATGGGGATTGGGCCAGAAATCTTCATTCGAGTTGTGTCTGATTCGAAATTTGTCTTTAAGTCATCTCGTACTTTCTTCCCAAAAGCTCTGCCAAGAGAGCCCTGAAATAAAAAAAAAAACTTTTATGAAAACAATTTTGTTCTGGTACAGTAGACATGACGTGACAAGTTAAAAACTTTTGTTAGATGGTTATTTTAGCTCATGCTTTTTAGGACTTTTTATTGTTAACTCATTCACTCTAGTGATATTTTAGAGTCTAAGATCCAAATTATTGTCTTTTTTTATTCTAATAATTCAAATAGTTTTTTTAATATAGTTTAGTGACTTAGATGTGCTTGTTCTGACCAACCATCTTCAAACTTTTAAAAGAAATCCTATTCTTCTTTAATTACATCCTTTTTTAATTTTGTTCTGACTGTTATTTAAAAAAAAAAAAGATTGTTTCACATTATATGTTAAAGATTGGTTTGGGTATGTTTGATAATTATTAGTTATTTATATGAATTTATTGATAATAAATGTTAGGTAAATTTTAATAACTTCATGTTAATACACTATCACTTGCAAAATTATGATAACAGTTCTGCTTTTTTGTTCAGTAGGCATATTTGTTTCAAAGAGTGAATAAATTATTGTTCATGCACAATTAAAATTTGTTAGATCATCATTCTTAGAGCATAGGTCATCAAAACTTTAGCTTAAAATACAACATTTGTAAATAGGAAATATTCCTAAATTGTCAAAATTAATAAAAAAAGTATTGGCTAATTTGAAATCATATATATTTTATATGTCTGTAAGGACCTAATACAGCTTCTTGAAAGGCCGTAAGGCAATAGATTGAGGAAAGTGTAATAAAGCATTAGTAAAACCACAGTCGAACAAATATCAATTAAAGCATTAGTAAAACTACAGAGGAGAAAAATTATCATTTAAAATTATTAAATATTAATAAATTTGCTTTCAAATTGGTCTAACTATTTCACTCTTATGAGATATTGAATTGTAAGCATGAATAGAAATTGAGACGTTGAGGTTATTAACATGAAAACAACAAAAACATAAGAGAAATTAAGGCAAAGAGGCATGCTAGCAAAGCTTTATATTAAATAAAGAACAAATACAACCTGAAATACTGCAATGTATGAGTTACATACTTAATAAAAATTCTTCATAAGTATTAATTGAAAATTTAAAGAATTTTTTCAGACATGTTAAAATGTTAGGAAAATAACAAAAAACAACAACAAACAATTCATTTCTTTGAGGTGTTAAGAATTACAAAATAAAAACAAGGATAAAATAACACTGAGCAAAATAAAAACAAGGATAAAAGAACACTGAGCGTAAGAAATTTTAAAGAAAGAACAAATGCATGCTAATGCTTCACCAGATTACCAAAGCCTTCAGACAAGTCATGCCCCACAAGTTCCAAAGTTTATTGCCCTTTGTGTATCCAAAGCATCACAAGTAATGGTTAGTTTTTTTAAAAGCTTTTTAAAAATAAATTGCACAAGAAAGTAGATGCAACCAATGTCTTAATGTTAATAAGTCTATTGCATTGGTTATTTCATGAATAAGACAACAAAACTTTATAATAGCAATACTCCATAGGTCACGAATTACCTATGAATATAACATTTAAGATTTCTTAAATTTTAGTTTAGTTACCTAAAAAATTTCTTCCTCCTCCTTTCCCCCCAAAATTTGCTACTCCCCCCACCTTTTTTTTTCAAGGTTGACATGTCTGGTGTTTATATAGCATGCATAAAGAGATTGTGAGAAATAAATATAAGGAAACACCTCCACCAGACTTAATGTCAAATTTCTCACAAACCCTAAAACTCAGTCTCGACCTTCCTTCCTCTGCTGACTTCCTGCGACCTTTGTCCTCAACAACACGGAGACTTTTGTCCTGAGAACCTTTGCGACTTCTGATAGAACTGTGTTTGTTGGAATTGTTGTCACCTCCCTTCCCTTCTGCTGTGTCTAGGGCAGCTCTGAATGGAAGAAATGAACAAAATAAACAAAATTTAACTTACGTGAATTCCTGGGAAATTTTTTCTTTCAAATCAATATGGCAGAATTTAAAAATAAATTCTTATAATTATACATATCAAATATTTAATGCTAGATAAAAATAACAGAAACCTTGTGCCTATAAAAGTTCATTTGTTTAAAATCCAAAAAATGATATAAATTTAATTTAAATGCATATACTTACACTCAAAAAGTCATAAATGTAACAGAAAAAGCCCCACCACAGTTTTAATTTAAAAGAATTAACAATTTAAAAATTTTTTAAAAATATTTATGAACTTTTTTTTTTTTTCAATAAAATTATCAATAATCAGTGAGGACTTCAGATAAAAATTTTTTTGTTAACGTTGGCAAGAGTTTGTTTAATACAAGAAAATCCTGAGAAAAGGAAATTTAAAATTGAAATTTAAAATCATCAAAATCATAAATAATTAATTATGAACACTCAAAAAATAATGGTAAGCAAATAAAATATGTTTGCAAAGACTTAAAAACAAATCATGAACAACAGAAACTGGAGGAATTTGGTTCAAGATTAAATATTGGTGGAATTTGGTTCAAAATGGAATATAAACTATACTACAACTTGTGATTTTTACCAGAAAGATAATAATATCTAAGACTGTCACATTACGACATAAAATATCTTTAGGATTCAAACATAGTGAGGATAAAACTAGAAAATCAGTGCAAGAATAATATGAGAAATCAATGTTGTAGAGAATATTAAAAAAAAAAAAAATTACAAAATTGAATAAGTCAAGATAAAGTGGAAACATAATTAGACTGCTCAGTGGGAAAATTAAATATACCTTGATATCAGGGTTGTTAAACTTTGAAATCTATTATACATGTTGACTGTGTGGGATATGTGGTTCCCGATTTGTTAATAGTTAATTGTAATTATATTTTATCGAGCACATTTTAAAAGGAAAATAATCATAACAATTTTTAATTCTTGGCTAAAAGATATGCAAATTGAGCATTATTATTAAAAAAAAATTAATTGCATCTATGATGAACATTTCAAAAGTCGTCAAAATCTTTTTTGATAATGAATTTGTGAAAATGAAGTGAAAGAAAATGAAAGGGGGGATAACACTGTCTGGTGTACCTCAAAATTTTCATTCCTTTTTGGTAAGACCTGAAAACATTTATGTTTAGAAGATAGGCCTACATTCATAACAGATAATTTCAAACATCTATGACATTAAAAAATTTCTGTTTTTACAAGAAAAGTCACTTTTATATAAAACTGTATTTAACAACTAGGTCTGCATAAATACAAAATAGAGAAATTATTAAAGAAGAAAAGCACATTGTATTGTAATTTTATATATAGTTTTAATGTAATGAGGAAATTTTTTACAACTAAAAAGACAAATTCATAAATTTATTTTTGATTTAAATAAACATTGAGATGCACTGAATTGTTGGCATCCGTTTATCTTCATGCACTGAAAAAAACCTTATTAAGTCTCAAAACAGCAAGAAATGACTATATCAATTAATGAATAATCTTGGTGCACTCAAAACAGATATAGGAGGACAAATCAAAAAGGTAACATAAGTACATCTAATTGTAGCAATCACCAGATACTTAGATTAAAAATATCTAAGAAAATTGTCCAAGTTAATGAAAAAGAAGAGATATTATAAGTAGTGTCATACCTTGCTGGTTTCAGTATGTTTTCTAATTCTGAAGCCAAGTGTCTTCTGATATATGATTTAGAAGGTGGAATTCCAAGAATAGATGCCAGTGTGTCGGCATTAAAGGAAGGTTCAAGAACCATCAGTGCTCCATGCACTCCACTCTCTACCAATGTCTCACTATACTCCTGTAATAATTGTTTTACATCAATTACCAGATATAAACACTATAGACCAAAAATAGTTCACGATTGTCTTTCAATTATATCAACATTTATCTTAAAACAAACAATTTAGCCATAGATATATTTTCATTTATGGAAGAAAAAAAAAGTTGCAACAAACAATGTAAGATTAAATTTCAAATCTTGACATTTAAATATTTAAAAAAATTTTTTTTTTTTTCCTTAATGGACTAATAAAATACTCAACATTAAAACTCATAGCTTTTATTTTGCAAGTAGATTAACTTACTCCCAAATCAATAGTTCTTGTCCACTTCATCAGCCTTTCATTTGTCCATACAATTAAATCAACATCTTTGTCCTCACACTGATTTCGGCGATGGTATAATTTCTGAATATAAAATTTTACAAAAGGAAATAAAACACAGCATATAGCGGCATTCAAACAATTCATGAGTTATGTGACATGTAGTATTCAAGAAATTGATGGCAAATTCCTTTTAGTATTGTTAAAGAAGTAACTTGAATTTTCATCTGAATGCTGGGAATCAGTTATGTCATTTGGCCTAGGTCTTATTTCCATGGAGGCCTCATGTCTGCATTGGGACACTTAACTTTTAAAAGATCAGCTGTAGATAACATTCTAAATTTCAAAATATAAAAATGATCCCTAATGAATGAAATTGTTTATTTTGAATGCAATATTTTGAGAGAAATAAAAATTAAACAATTAAAAACTATTTTTCCCTTTGAAAATCTTTTGAGGGCCTAAAATATATCTTATGTCAGGGCCACTTCATCAATTTCTGTAAAGCTCTGGAAGTATGAATATTTCACTGTCAAACAATTCTGCAAACCTCTTTATTGAAGTCGATCCGCCTAAGTAGTTCAATGGCATGAAGAATGGAAGACTGGTGAAACTTTCTGTGAACTGAAAAATGTTTCTCAAGATCTCTCCTGGTTAATGTGTTTAATACATGGCCATCACAAAGTTGCTCCTCAAATATATCAGTGTACTGGGGGAGACCAAGGTCTGGCAGAAGCCTGTGGGCAATCCAGGTGGGATCCATTTCACTTGCCTTTAAGAATTTGCTGGAAATAGATAAAGTAAATGTATCCCAATCTATGCTTCAACTCTTTCGCTGACCCTCACTTTCCTGTCCATCTCTCTGAACTGTTGCTTCCTTACATCCCCACAAGACAACTTCACTCTTCAACTGACAATAGAACCCTCTCAATCCCAATAACCAAAATTAAGACCACCGGTGAACGCTCCGTCTACTTCCATGCGCCCACATTCTGGAACCAGCTCCCCTTCCACATCCCTCATTGTGAAACCTCGTCCACTTTCAAAAAGTCCCTTAAAAACAATCTGTTTAGGTCCGCCTATGACCTGTGATGCACCCTCCTTGCCCTGCCTCATTTTCTGTCTTGGGTTGATCCTGTATTTATGTTTTTTTTTCCAAAGAATATGCCAAAACGTGCGAAAGTGTAGTTGTTTTTATAGCCATTTTAATGTTTTAGCTACTGTTTTTATAGTAATTTTTCACATTGCAGTTACTATTCTAGTGTCTCTGGTTTTTCATTTTTCTTTTACTTTAGCAGTTTAAATAGTTTACATATTTTTAATAATTGTAAAGCGCTTAGAGCTGTAAGGTAAGCGCTTTACAAAAATGCTTTAATAATAATAATAATAATACCATAATCAGAAATGAAACAAAAAAAACTAGTGTAGAATCCAGGTTTAAATGTACATTTTTAGGACAACATTGTTACAAAGTGCATTTGTGTAAATTTAATAAGACTAGTTATTTAGGTTAATATCTGTATAAAAGTGATAATTTTAAATTATTTATTTACATTTCATTTGGATTTCTGTGTTGTTCAATGGCCAATCGAAGCTTCCTTCTGTGCATTGTGTTGGTGACTCCCAATGCTGCACTCAATTCACTGTCACTTAAGCCAAGGAGAATCTATGGATACAGTTTGGGTAATAATATAAGTGAAATATTTGAGGAAAACTAAAGAAATTTGGGTAATGATTTTTTTAATGGAAAAATAGCTGATCATATGACTATTAGGGATAACCACCTTTCAGTAAGTTTTTCTTTTCATTTCTGTTTTTTTTTTTGCACATGCAGTTTTTGGACTTAAACTTACTGGATTCTCTTTTATATAGTAGACATAAATTAAGAGTTTGTCTTACCCTTCCACTTTTTACATTAGAAAGGCAGTTTTGTGCATACATGGGCATAGCCAGAGTGATTTCCAACCAGGCCAAGACCTGGTGTGCCCTCCATTCCTTCATGTGGACACCCACCATTTTTTCTATGGTGTTCAGTTTCTCCTGGTAGTTGTCCTGGCTTAATACGCAGAGCTTAGGGCAAGTATCTATGAAAATGGGAGAATTTTAAAAAAATTAACTTGTTTGCAAAAAGAATTTGCTTTATGAATTTGTTTTATCTAGTCAAACCTGATGTTTTATCATTTTCTTAGGCCATAAGATATGAAATCAATATTCAACTATTAATTTTCAGTAGTTTATTTAATTAAAAATATTATGCTCTGCAGGTAAAATTATACATGAGCAGAGAAATGATACTAAAACAATTTGAAAGCAAATCAAAATGATATTCTAGAATTCTTATGTTTAATATAATTACAAAATGTATTATAAGTATTTAAAAAGAAATTGGATTCAAATTCCTTGCAACCAAATTGTTAGTATATTTTATTTCTTTTAATTTCATAACAATTATAATAAATAACATACCATCTGAAATTAAACTGTCAGCATGAGGAACAGCTATTGATCGTCTCATTCTTCCTTTGCTGAAAACTCGCGAAAGTGATCCGAAACTTTTCTTTTTCTTCTTACTAGGTTTTGACTCCAGAGGGATCTCAAAATCTGTACTTTGGGTGAACCACCTGAAGACTAGACTGGATGTGTCTGTAGAGTCTGCAGTGCTTATAGGGCTTGTACTTAGAACTGAGCAGGTAAAGTGAGTGAAGAAAAAAATTGTATCACATAAATGTTCATTTTACAAATTAATTGTGAAGTATATTTATTTTGTAGATTAGGTACCCACTTATACCTTATTATTATTATAAAATATGTATTTAAGTTAATTAAAATAATTACAGTCCTAATAATTAAGGGAAATTAATTGCATGACCATGAGTTAATACATGTTATAAAATTTATTTTTTTTGTTCTGGTACAATAAATGTATATTAAGACATAGATGGTTTTGAAATATTCAAAAACAAAACATTGCAAAATAACTAAGAATAAATCGGAGAATAGATTCAGACATATTTAGAATTCACCTTGCAAAACCAGTTTGAATTGCTTAGCTTCCATTTAATATGAATTAAGAATGACAAAAATTCCAGTATCTTCCAAACCTTTGTGTGATATCTTATCTATAAAAATGTAACATTCCTTATTAAGTCCTAGTGTTATGGGATTGTTATAAATTTTCAAGTTATTTTTATCCAAATATTATCCTGTAATATATATATATACATATGCATATAATTTGTCCATGCATTCCTTATAAGTATTTTTATAAACAATTGTTATTCTATTCAGACATTTTAGATACGCCTTACTGTCAATGTAGCAGTTCCTATGATTTGATAAAAAAAATTGAATTGCCTACTTGGTGCTCCATTATCCTGGTCAGCTTGGAAGGTACAGTTAAGGACAGAGGATTCTTCCATGGTGGAGAATCCATTGTCTTCAGCAAGTGCAAAGTTATCATCATCAATATCAGTGATGATTGTCTCCCCATTTCCTGTCGGCCCTGTGGTTGAAGAGATGTTGTTGTCTTGACTAGAAAGTTGATCTTGTGCCTAAAAAAATTAATATATTATTATTTTCTTGTTACTCAATGTTAGAAAAACCCTAGAAAGCTTTAATCAAATATATTGTGAAATTTTTTATCTGCCTGCTTAAATAAAATAATATTTTATTTATATGTTGGAAATAAGGGTAATTATGCCAAGATTTAAGAAAAAACAATTATTTCTTACAATCTCTTCCATTTTAGAGCATTAGAATGTTCTAAGTAGGAAAAATTCAGCATTTATGAATGCAGGCTATTATTCAGTAATTGCTTTGATGACTACATATAAAAATACAAACTCCAATAAACAAAATCCACGTATGCAGATATTAATTTTGTTTAAGAAAGTTTACAGATATGCAATCACTGAGCAAAGAAATGGTTTTTAAAAAAATGTTGAAAGTTTGAGATTTTAATGTTAACTAGATAGTTCAGTTATTGACACAGATTTAGTTGATACTTTTAAAAAAGTTTTGACAAGTTGTATTTATTCTAAATTTTTTAACTGCTTTGACAAGTGCAGGTGTTAGATAAATTAAACTGAATCTTCATGGCAAATTATAATAGCTGTACAAAGCCTAAAATAAAATGATTGGAGATACAAACCTCTTTAAGCTGTGACTCTATTTCTCTCAAAGTTAGTTCTTTGGCGTCAAGCTGAGTCTTAAGAAACATTGCTCTCTCTGCTGCATCTTTAGCTTTAGTAATTATCTCCCATTTGTCATTTTCCACATCTTCTTTCTCTTTGGCCAGCTGAGTTTGAAATTTAGAGTAGTAAATAAAATTTTAAATTAGGAATTACAAACTTGTCTGGGTTTTCTACAACAAATTATATGAAGTCTACCAAGATTTTTTTGACAACACTTTGTCCTATTATCCCTAGCCTTAAATGTAAATTATTTTACAGATAGAACATTAATAAAACATTTCATATGCATTGAGTCTCCTTGCAACTTCCTCTACTTCATTAAACATTTTTTTACTCAGCTTGACTTTGTTTTAAAAAGAAAAAAACAAATTATATGAATTAAAGCCAAAATGCTAATGAGGAGTATTGATTTTAAAAATATTGACAAAATATTTTGTTAGAACTTTAGAAAAAATTGGATTTTGAAGCTCAAAATGTGGCAGGCCATTATTTCTTCTTAAATCATTTCTTTATTACGTCCTTTTATTCCAAAAATATATCTCCTTTAAACAACTAATTATGTTAATGTTTTTCGGATCACAGTTTATGCAAAATTTAAATGTAGAAAATGTGATTATTATTATAAAATTTGAAATTTTAACAAAAATATACCTTTTGACGGCTAAAATTAAATGGAGCTTACATTTCCATAACATTCTTATTGTTAAAAAAAGACAACACTGAATTTACATGAGCTTACCTGTTTAATCATATCATCACTCTCTTTCACCCTTTGCTCATAGTTGCGAATGAAGTCCCGCAGCTCTGTTTCCTTTTCCTCTAAAGTTGTGTAGAGTTGTTTCATTTGACTTAGAAGATCCAGTTTTTCCCCTTTAAGTCTCTTGCGGTCACTCTTCATACCTGATGTATAGATAATAATAATTTCCTAAATGCATCTGAAATGAACTTTGTTAAATGTGTTCTGTTTGGATGTAACACAGAGGAATCATCTTAAAAAAAAGCCAATACTTTCCTGATGAAATTATTGATAGTGTTTTAAAATAGCTAGATCCTCCTCTTTTTTTGGTTTTGTTTTGGAAAACATTTATTAATTGTGTTTTTAAAACCTAAGTTAACAAATAAATCCAGTGCAGAAGCACAGAGGACACAAAAAAAGCTTTTTTTAAATGTTTCTTTGATGTATTATCTCACCACCTCCTCCTTTTTGAGTGCCCTGTATGCATTAACGAGCACTTAAGATTAGAAATAAAGATATTTTCAGACCTTGCAAAACCTCTTTGGCTCTGTTCAGTTCTTGTTTTGTTTGTATCAGCTCCAGCTTAAGCTCCCCGTAGCTGGGTTTGGTATCACTGGACGCCGCCTCAAGCTTGACCTGTCGTAGCTCGTCAAAATCTTTCTTCAAACTCCGAAACTGCTGCTCCAGCCTGGCATTCTCTGCTTTCAGGTGCTCGTTTTCATGCTGTCGTCATAAAAAAAAAAGTTACAGTGGAATTCAAACGAATTGACAAATTTAAGAATTTTTACATTTTTGCCTTCAGCTAAGATGAATGAATTTAAAGCTAGATCAAGGGTTTGATTTTAGAGCTATGAGCTTATGGATTTATATAGATGGCAATCATGGGCATGGCAACGTTGAAATCAAAAGTTCTTTGACATTTTTCACTTGTCACTGGTTTACAATCAAGGTGTCAATTATAGCAAAGTGTGAATGATCTGTTGTGATGACTGCATGTGGGTGGTGGGCATTGTTTTATTGTGAAAATATTTTTGAAGTCTTTATAGGATCAAATTGGGGTAATAAATGTAAGAGAATCAGTGAATATTTTTTTCCATTTTCATAACATACACCCCCCCCGCCCTTTTTTTTTTTTGTTAAGAGAGAATTCATCTTTTTATACAAAAAATATCCTTATTGACATGGTTGGGTCAATTAAAACTCAAGCAAAGAATGAATCATGTCAGATGTTTGAATCATGTCAGAAGTTCAATCTTAATAGCTGAAGCTGCATAAAAGATTACTTCAAGCCTGATTGGAAATTTAAAAAAAAATTCTTTTTTGTTTGTAAAGTAAAAATATTTTTATTATTATTAAAAAAAAAAAAAAAAAGATAAGGAAATGAAAATTCTGGCCGGATGTTAACAGAAATTTTTAATGGTTTTCGTTTTTCTTTTATAAATGTATAAACTATTTGTTTATAAATGATTAAACTTTTTGTTTATTAATGTATATTTTTCTCCCCAAAACTTGAAAATGTTTACTTTGATGTCATCTTGGGCGCATTTGAGTGCATCGTGTTCCTCAATGAGATGCTTGTAGTCTTCCAGTAGCTGCTCATTTTCCTTGGTCAGTGTCTGGACAGTGACCTCCATGTCCTCTCTGTCAGAATCTGATTTCTCTCCCTTATTAGTGTAGTCTGAAAACAAGAAAAATTTATTGCAATCTTTAAAAAAAAGTTTTATTGATTAATTTACGGATCTGTTATTTTGGAATTTATTCAAAGATTAAGTGCACTTGAGTAAAATGATACCCAGGGGGGACAGAAACAGGAAATTTACTAATAATGTCATAGCTACTATCACAAGAGAGGGTCATGGTACAGCAACTAAGAATGTCGTAGGTACTATCACAAGAGAGGGACATGGTACAGCTACTAAGAATATCATATGTACTATCACAAGTGAGGGACATGGTACAGAAACTAAGATTGTCATAGGTACCATGTGATTGATACTTTTAACTTTTCTACAATGTAAAAATCAAAACAAAACAATGTATATCCTTTATCAGATCATAAGCAATCTTGTGAATTATTTTATGCAATAGGTGATCACATTTTTTTTTATTCGATAATTTATATTTCAGAATTTTATCTTTGATTACATTTTTCTTAAGCAGCACAATGTAGAACTAGTAATATATACGCAGTAAGACAAAGTATTCATGTACAGAGTAAAAGTGATTTTGTTAGGATTGTACATAAAGTGTAAATAAAAATTGCACATGAAGTGTAAAATTAAGATTGCTCATAAAGTGTAACATTAGGATTGCACATAAAGTGTAACATTAGGATTGCACATAAAGTGTAACATTAGGATTGCACATAAAGTGTAACATTAGGATTGCACATAAAGTGTAACATTAGGATTGCACATAAAGTGTAACATTAGGATTGTACATAAAGTGTAACATTAGGATTGTACATAAAGTGTAACATTAGGATTGCACATAAAGTGTAACATTAGGATTGTACATAAAGTGTAACATTAGGATTGTACATAAAGTGTAACATTAGGATTGTACATAAAGTGTAACATTAGGATTGCACATAAAGTGTAACATTAGGATTGTACATAAAGTGTAACATTAGGATTGCACATAAAGTGTAACATTAGGATTGCACATAAAGTGTAACATTAGGATTGTACATAAAGTGTAACATTAGGATTGCACATAAAGTGTAACATTAGGATTGTACATAAAGTGTAACATTAGGATTGTACATAAAGTGTAACATTAGGATTGTACATAAAGTGTAACATTAGGATTGCACATAAAGTGTAACATTAGGATTGTACATAAAGTGTAACATTAGGATTGCACATAAAGTGTAACATTAGGATTGTACATAAAGTGTAACATTAGGATTGTACATAAAGTGTAACATTAGGATTGCACATAAAGTTTAACACACCTCGAGTTAAACTCTTATCAACTTGGGTTGCTTTATCCACCTTGCCCATTCCGTCTTGATCCCCAATTTGACTCAATCTCTTATTGGTTGAAGCAAGCTCTGCCCTAAGCAAACTCACTTCCTGATTGGCTGCCTATTTAACAAAAATATATTAGGTTTTTAGACATGTGTTTATTTGTATAAAAGACCGGACACCCCTGAAATAATATACATTTTAAAAAATTATTAAGGTAGTTGTTAAAAAATATAGTATAAATCGAAACACCAAATAACAGCTATGTTGCCCCACACTCCTACCAGCTATATTGCCCCACACTCCTACCAGCTATGTTGCCCCACACTCCTACCAGCTATGTTGCCGCACACTCCTACCAGCTATGTTGCCCCACACTCCTACCAGCTATTTTCCCCTCTCTTTTATCAGCTTTGTTGCCCCACTATTCTACAAGCTTAGTTGTCCCACACTTCTACCAGCTATGTTGCCCCACTCTTTAACCTGCTATGTTGACCCACTCTTCTACCAGCTGTTTCCCCACTCTTCAACCAACTATGTTGCCCCACTCTTCTACCAGCTTTTGTTGCCCCACTCTTCTACCAGCAATGCTGCCCCACTCTTCCACCAGCTATGCCACCCTACTCTTAAACCAGCTATGTCGCCCCCCACTCTTCAACCAACTATGTTGCCCCACTCTTCTACCAGCTATGTTGCCCCACTCTTCTACCAACTATGTTGCTGGTACATGCATCTAAAATGCCTAGTTAACAATATTGGTAAGTGACAACAATAAACACATTTTCTTTAAACACTTAGCCCAGTCCCCCCCCCCCCCCCCCCCACTCGTTCAACAAAACCGGTCCCTTTTAACCGGGGCTCAATTTAATTCCGCAGATAAGCATATCCTTGTTGCAGTAATTGGATGCAGTGTTTCATAAGTGGGGAGATGTCGGTAAACTAGAATGACGGATTTGTGATCTGTTTTTTTGATAGCTGTGTTTCCTGAGATAGTATAGCGTGTAAGAAACTCATGTCGTGCCATGGGGGAAAAGCCTGGATCATGAGATCTACATTCGTGTTCTTCCTTATATCATTATATGAGTTGTAAAATAAAATCATGATTTTTGCGCTGCGGCGAGGAAGTTCACTGATCGTTTCACGTAAGTTTTGATTGATGCACACAAAATGAACGTCCTTCCTGTGAGCGGTGCGTAAGACAGCTTTGTTCATTACCTGAGAACACTGTGGCGAGTGTTCAATTTACTTGACGTCTGAAAGTTGTGATACGTACCGCTATTGAGTTATCCTCCCCAGACCAAGGTGGGCAACCCTTTTCTCAAAATAGCCAGAGTTGTGGCGAATGAAAATTAAAATTCGCCACCGCTTCAAACAAATCATAAAACACTGCTATTAAATCAAATGAGAGTCAATAAAAGCCAAAGGCGGCGCCTCTGATAGTTAATAAATATGCGCATAGACATATATAGTTTATATGAAGTTAATAAAAAGTTGGTACAACACCCCCTCCCCCCCCCTCCCTCCAATCTTTTTTTCGTCGTTAGAAATAGGCGTCTCCTAATCTAAAATGGCTGCTGGCCTCGCTCCGCAAATTATTTTGCGCCACTGTTTAGTTCACATGATTACTTTGACAGCTGTTCTGTACGTAGATAGATATTTGGTACCAAGGGCTGGAAAAGGGTGGTTTTTTTTTTTTTTTTTGTTTTTTTT
>CAXITT010000749.1:208853-316767 GCA_964033795.1 Lymnaea stagnalis | reverse complement strand
CCCCCCCCCCCCCCCCCCGAGATATAGCTGAAAGAAACCCTGGTAGTGATACCAAACTGTTGTATTAAAATTGTTGAAGGCGTAGAGCCGATTCGCCAGTTATAAAAATATTTTGTAAATGTCGCTGACTGGATCTTATAAAATATGCCAAAATCCAACACTCCACTGCAGAACAGTTGGATAATCTATTTTATTTTAAAAAACATCTCTAGTTTTACAATCGCCGCGGTTCTGAGGAACAAAATAATTCTGTAACAAAACTACGTCACACGCTTGGTAGCAGTCAAAGGCGATGGTGAGTGAAGTTGTGGCTAGGGCGACAAATCTAAATATTACTGTTGCCTCAGCCAGCTAGTTCACTGTGACTGTGACCACACAAAGCAGCAATACGACAATCACCATCAATTCCATCAATACGATACGTCGCGGTTATTTATTTATATCCTTTGATACTCCCACCAATCCCCTACCCATGCGTGTCTCGTATGCCACAATTTACGTCATCAACACCCCCCCCCCCACTCCCCATGAGTGCTTTCGAAATGTAATAAGGATGGTCCCAACTTAAAAACAAAAAAATACAACCAATCGCTTTTCTCGTTCATATTCACTGCCAGATCTTCATTAGAGAGGGCTAAAACGTCCAAACCCAAAAATTCATTAATTTTTTTTAAATTGGGGTCTCTGAAAATCGTAGTTTTGGCGGGTCTTGGCGTACAATCGTAAAAGACATCTAAAAATCGTACATTGTACGCCAAAATCGTAAGAGTAAACAGGTCTGCATTATGGCAGTGGTTCTCAACCTTCCTAATGCCGCGACCCTTGAATGCAGTTCCTCATGTTGTGGCGACCCTCCACCATAAAATTGTTTTCGTTAGTACTTCATAACTGTAGAGGATATGCATTTGCCGATTGTCTTATGCGACACCTTTAAAAGAGTCATTCGACCCATAAAGGGGTCGCCACCCACAGGTTTAGAACTGCTGCATTATGGGAAAATGTTGAAGAATAAAATAATATCTTAGTTTAGTTATGAAAATTTTATGTATGTTTTGATTTTTTTAAGGTGATGTGACAGGGGGGGGGGGGAGAATTTGTGACATTTCGTGACAAGGGGAGGGGGTGTCTAAAAAGGTCATTTTTAACGTGGTGTAATTTACGAATGACCCCTGCCTTAGGCAAATTATTTTTGTTTAAACTATTAATATAAGAATATGGATCATGCCTATAACTATCATTAAAAAAATATATTATTAAGAATTTAACCTAAAAATCAGATTTAAAATCATTCTTTCTGAGTTTCTGATGAGCTTCTTACAATTTTGGCCCCATATTATTTTTTTTTTCTCTAGCAGTAGCTGTAACTGTATGAACTTAAGTTTAAGAGTAAAGTCAGTAAAGAGTAACAGACCCAAGATAGCAAGACAGACACTCGAAGATAAAGAGTTCAGGGGGAGTCAGACACAAGAGTTAGAGAGATATACAAACTAACTGAGATAGACTGACAGGGAGAGACACAGACATGCAACAAACAGTGATAGACTAGACTTGACTAGAGCGACAGCGAAAGAGACGAGACGGATACACACAATTAACTGAACATAACAAAACAAGGGTAAAATATGATTTAAAAATACAAATTTAATTTTTTGTTTATGTTTTAAGTCCAATTTATCTTGCTTATGTTATTAGATCTAATTTGTTTTGTTTTCTTGTGGTAGGAAATTTAAAAAATTCAGGTTTGTCAGTTAACTTTTTTGTCTGTTTGTCGGTCAGCTGAGCGAATCGGTCACCATCTTTAAATTTTGTTTACAATATAGCTATCTCTCATTGGACCTTTAAATCATGTGACTTCAAATGTCACGTGATATTAGAGACTTAGCCCCATTTTCCATTGTAAACATTGGACTATGCTCCTTTTTCCATTGTAAACGGATTTTTCGTTTCCATTTTTCTTATGGACTTGGCCATTTTTTCTCCTTTAAACTTAATTCAGCACCTTCTATTTTTAACTGGCTATAAGTCAGGGGTGATAACTCAAATAAATTAAAAATGCCGTTTTTTCCCTTGAGGTCTTCAATTGTTTTCCAATGTGGGGCGTACAACCCACACACCCCACATTATGCATACACATCACAAGGTGACACCCAACTTGGTGCAGTTTGAAGATTATGGGAGACATATTAACTCAGAGATAGGGTAGTATTTACATTTCAAGGGGCGGCGAGTTGAAAAGAACCTGTCATTTTTAACTCCTCCATTAGGAGGACATCAAACCTTTTAGATGATTAGGTGGGGTAAGTTCTTGTGCATACTTATCTTCCATCGAGTGGCAGATAAGGGAAACCTACAGGATACGATGGCTACTAAGGAAATAAAATACCCGGGGTGCTGTGTACCCATTCGATTAGACAAGTTTTTTGTAAATACATGGGAGTGCTGAGAACAAGTTTTAAAAGAAAATTTAAGCTATACCGTGTTGTTTTACAAAGGCAAATGTATATGGACAGTGACGACCAGCACAAACGGTAAACAACTTCTTCAAATCACTACAGTCTAAACTTTAACATGTTTTTAGGTTTTCATTCTAAAATATAGCCTTTATTATAATAAGGGAAGATAAAAATGATTTAATTATCAATTTTTTAAAAAAATAAAATAACTTTTAAGTAAGACATGGATTTGTTTATTCATGCATACAGCACACCGGACAGCATTTATTAGGAGCCCAATCAATCAGCATTATAGATAAGGAACTGATCACAGAAGAGGTACTTGAAGGGATGCTAAATGGCTCATATGGTGGAGCCAATGAGGATTACAAACTACCACAAGAACTGTACCCTTTGGTCAGCCAACCAACTATGAAACAAAAAGCGTGATCCTTACCATGAAAATAATAAAGCCCCAGGAACCGACCTTATCACTGTGGAACTTATAAAACTAAGTGAAAACGAACTGCATAGACAAATATAGAGTTTCATATCAAGAATTTGGCAAAAAGAAGAAATCCCCAAATAAAAAGGGGTACTGCGCTCAATTCACAAGAGGATCTAAACCGGAATGCTCAAATTACAGAGGAATCTTTCTAATTAATGTAACTTACAAAATCATCAACAAATTAATAGCAAGAAAACTGAAAAGGTTTACTGAACATACTCTAGGTGACTATCAATTAGAATTCAGACAGAATAGACCCACCACAGACCACCAGATGTCTCCAGAAGAAATGCTAAGAATACAACATCCCCATACACCAACAATATGTGGACTACACAACAGCTTAGACAGGAAATATCTGTATTGTCTGGCTTATAAGGAGACTCGAAAGCATGTATCCTATTTAACATCCCTTTAGAAAGCGTAATGAGAAACATGCATGTGCCCACCAAATGAACTATCACAAACAACATATCAGAATCTCAACCATCCGGACACTAACCAACTTTAAAAAAGCCCAACCAGTGCAGTACCTGGAATATGCAGACAACATAGCTTTACCGGGGAGAAGCAGCTTTGATATAATTTAAGCATTCCATGAATTAGAAGAGTTACCTCTAGAGGTAAATGAAGCAATACAAAGTGTATGGTAATGTCACGTATCAGAAACACAGGTGACAAAATCAAAGTAAACAAGCACACCAGAGAGACACAGATGAAATATTGACAGAGATGAAAGAAAGGATAAAAGCAGGCCATTCTTCTTATTTCGGCCTACACAAGCTACAACTAGGAAGCAGAAATCTCTCACGGAAAACTATGATGGCCCTATACACAACTTTTATTATCATAAGACCAGTGGTAATGCAAAACAGCCAGACAAAAGAAGAGAACCTGTTCAGTACCTGGAAAATCCTCAGAAAAATATACAGTCCAGTGTTAGATAATGATGGATTGGTATATATATCCCCTGGGGCTCTGGTTGACAAGTTTGTAGTGGCTTGCTGGCTAAAGAGGTGCTGCCCCCTAGCGCTAGACTGGGAACAAAACCACCACTATTGTGTGAGCCTGCCTTGGCAGACAAAGAATGTGCATGGTATCTGCCGAAAATGGAAGCACTTACAGGGCTACCAGCTGTGGAAAATCTGCAACTGGAAATAAAACGGCAGAAACAGGGTATGGAGCATGATTACATGTTGCCCTTTAAGGACACGAGGCACGAGGTGAGTAGTGGCAACTCATGGCAATGGTTCTATTTACCTAGCAGTTAAAGTAGTTATACCTAGGCAACCGTTTCGTCCCAGCTGCTTCGTAAATTAGTTTCAAGGTAGAAACCCACTGAAGAAATCTGTATCCAATGGCATCGGGCGTTCCCAGGGATGGGCAGGGTAAGATTTTAGGATGTAAATACACCATCCCGACTCCCGATGCTGTGAGAGAAGCGTCACCGGCCTACCGGATGTCCTTGTGCTGGGGTGACCTCCACTGGTACTCAATGGATGAGTGCGGGCTGGGGCTGTCCTGGCAAAGGGAAATCTCCGCTTCCCAGCCCTATAACTCAGGCTTGGGGAGTGAGGGTGTGTGTGCTTTGGGGAGGGCATAAAGAGCTAATGTACTAGCTCGACAGCCCGCTGATGCAATTTCCTAATGAACATTTTCAGTACCGACACCATCCGTAGTTGCTGCAATTTAAAGGTGCAGGCTGCTTTGGGCAAGAAACCTTGACAGGATATTAGATTGTAGAGCAGCAAAAGTGATATACAGACAGAAGCCTAGGGGTTAACGGCTCATCCGTCGACCAAGACTGATATGGATTGAGTTGTAAAGGACTAAAATCACCTGGAAGGTGTAAAGTCATGGATCAGCTTAAAAGGGAGGATGTTGTAGAGCAGACAAGCAGACCAGGCCTCTATGAAGGGCTGTAGCACCTCTGATGATGATGTCTGAATGGAAGGATGTGGTGAAACAGGCCAGGGCCCTACTAATGATCAAGATTAACAAATTGATCTGTTTATCTATCTCTATTTCTCCCATTTAACAGCATACTTAGTATTATAATTATTTAATTTTGATTTCTGGATGTTGTTTAAGAATGATCAACACATAATTAAGCCTAGACATGGCTATAAATCAAATTTCAGCATGTACTGTAGATTCCTATTCAAAGGCCTATTTACACAAAAAATATTTCAATGGTATAAGTGGGTTTTTGAGTCGGTCACAGGAGGTTTTCACCAGGTAAATTGATTCTATTATAGAAAAAAATAAGATTGTGTCTGTGTGTGCGCATATGACTGGTTCTGTTCAGTGTAGTTATGGTATCTATATATATATATCTATATATATATATATATATATATAGAAAAGGGAAGTGAGTCGCTGTTATACACACTACTGAATAGTTTTAAAGTCTTTTTAATAAGCAATTATCATTTTTAAGGTTTCGATGAAAACCTTTAAAATAATTTCCCAGCCAAAACTGAAAGAGCAGACTAATAAGCAGATTACACACTTTTCAGGGTTTTCCTGGCCAAAACTAAGATTGTGATTGGTTAATGATCCATTGGGAATAAATTTCCAAGATCCCCATCATGGCAAGTTACCTCAAGATTAATACCCAGTGTGATAAATCAAGCATCAAGTTAAAATGTAAAAAAAAAAAAAAAATTCAATTAGTGGCATAGGTAATGAAAAATAATAAATAGAATAAAAAGGACTGTATTTACCTGAAGTAAAATGTTGACCATTCATTGTCCTGGCATGTCATGATTCCTCCTGCACATTCATCATAAGAGCAGCTGTGAATTCTGGCAGTGATGGGGGGGTCTTCAAGTGATCTCTTTGAAAACAACTTTAACCTGGAAGTAAAATAATACATGAATTAGTAGAAGACAGAAACTTTACTATATTAGAGCGCAAGCTTGAATTAACATGAAGGCAATATCCTATGAACAATTTTTACCTGAAAGTTACCATCAAGGTACCAAAAGAATTAATCACACACTTGGTCAAATCATTGCTTTTACACCAGCCATGTTTGCATGGGTGTTGCTACAAAAAATTCTTGGTTCTCAAAGGGAAAGTTGAAGCTTTGTTTATTTAATCTATTAAATAGTTTAAGTCCAACCACTATTGGAATTAGTGAGTATTCACGCTCTTTAAATTCAAGCTCTTTAGTATTTAGGTAGGTGGTGTTAAATGAACAAAAGAAAACCTTCAAAATGGTCAAGTCAAGCTCAGTGCAAAATTTTAACTACAACTGCATTAGAGTAGAGAATCTTTAAAAATTTAAATAAGATTTTTTGTCACAGATCAATGGTAATATAATTCTAACCTGCAAGATGTAACTCTTGATTATTACTACTATGATTTTAACCAAAAAAAATTTATGCTGTAGCTACAGATGAATCTAAACATAAGAAGCAATCAAATCTAAAAAGGCAATCAATCTAAAAGCTCTTTTGTTATTTGCTTTTTAATTACCGTATTTATTGGGGTATAACACGCCCCCGCGTATAACACGCACACATGATTTGCCCCCTATTTTTGGGGAGAAAAAGCCATGTTATACGCCAATAAATACAGTATTTCTTTTACTGCAAAAATGCACTCAATATGTCAGAAGGAAATTTAGATTTTTTAGGGATTTTTATCTAATTTTAACTAAATAAGGAATGTGCAAGACTATACCCCAACCCAATCAGTGAAACTAACCATTCCGATTCTGTCTTTTAATATTTCTTACATGCACTAGCGGTATTTATCTTTACATAAAGTGCATTCAAAGGATCAAGATAATAACATTTATTATTGGAAGGGGGGTTAGGATGATGCTAGGTGTTAAGAGAAAATGTAAAGATATGTGTTTATTATGGCATGTAATTGACTAGGACAGAGGCTTCCAGACTGTGTCCAGCTGCAACCTGAAGTGTTAAAAAATTAATGGACTTAATGCAAGCCATTTATAATTAAATTGGTATGTTTCACTAGTTCTCCAACCTACTTGGTACTTGTGCAGCGTCTATGCTGTATCAATTAAATATTGTTTTGATAGTCAAGTGAATTTATTGAGGTATTTCTTCTTGTACAAGTATAAGGTTAAAAAAATGAATTAGATTGTTTAAAAAATGCTATTTTACAGAGCACACAGAACAGAATGTGGCATAGGGCAAAATTGAAAAGACGTGGGTGCAGCAACGGTGCTGTGACTCCAAAACTCTGGACTAGGATATTTGAAATTCATGTACTAGCAGCATTGCTGGTAGGAGAGCTGGTCACCCGAGAGCTTTTTCGTTAACCCTCTTGGGACGCAACCCTCTTGATTTCTCGCTGTCTAGCAGTGAATCTGACACTGATAAAAACAATCAGGAAAGTAATGAAGACAATCAAAATGATTATGTTTACGATAATATTGTGAATCCTTGGATTAGGTGTTCTGAATTGGATAGAGATGACCCCTATGAATTTTTAGAAAAAATAGAGCCTATAAATATGCCTCTTGGGATAACCACCCCAGTTGAGTACTTTTGCTAATTTTTACACAATATATCATTAAAATGTTTGTGAGAGAGAATAATAATAATAACTAATAAGTATGCAGACAACTTTCTCAGCAACACCCAGCTCAAATAAACCATAATTGGATGCACAATGGTGAAAAGTATCACTTTGTCTGTAGCAACCGAAAAGTACCCCAAGGGCAGGAAAAGGAGTAGATCTCTGTGCCAGGGGTGTCTGAAGGGCCTCCATGGGCCTTATTTCCCAAAACACATGTGTTAGGATCCATTCATGCTTCATCCAATCAACAAATTCACACAATTTACACCGGTAAGTCATGTATATTCTCAGTTGAAATCAACGAGTCTGTTAACACTCAGAAAAAAATCATGTCGGACGAGTTTTGCCACAACAATGGGTCTTTGGAGTCATTTGTCGGGAGATTAGCGAGTGTTTCATGTTTTGTGTTCAAGATAGATCAGCAGCTACACTTATGTCGATAATAACAGCGCACATCCTGCTGGGCACAACAGTCATGTCAGATCAATGGAGAGCATATAATGCAATTGGCACCACTCCGGGATTGACTCATCAAATGGTCATTCATTCTGTTAACTTTTAGGATCCGAACTCAGGTGCCAATTGCCAATACCCAAAAGCATCGAACGTTCGTGGGAATCGGCAAAAAAGAGAAACAAGCGCCACAATGGCACACACAGACATATGTTTGATTGATATATGTGTGAGTTCCTGTGGTGTCAACGTGTTAAAGTAAATGGTTTTTATGTCTTTCTAGACAATATTGTTCAATTTTGGCCACTACAGTAGCGGAGCGGAGGACCTTTAAAGAAGTAAGGATGTTTTTATTCAAAAGAACATTTGTTTTATTGGAAGTGTGATGTGTTTTAATGGAAATGTGAAATAATGTATAATTTTTTAATTAAAAGTTTTTTTGGTTCAAAAGTTATGAATTTTTTAGTAGGGACCTCAAAGGCACTTTTTTTACCATGGGATTTTCATCCATATTTCGTGACCCTCAATTTGCTTTTTTTTAAACGCCTATAACTTTATTGTAAAATGAGACAAAAATATAATATTTACAGAGAACATTGTTAAATAAGAGTACTTCTAAATAAAGCCACAAAATATAAGTTAGTCTTTTTTAATATTCCGCAAATTTTGTTCCTTTTAAATGTATAAAATATGCTGACTCGTCACATATTTGAAATTAATTAAGGGGGTAGGCGCCCAAAATTATCTAAATTTTTCAAAAATTATCCAATTTTTAATTTTTTCATTTTTACGAAGATGAACATTCTTAGAATGGATTACACATCAATTTATACTACCTTTTTAAAAGATTTGTCGTGAAACAACTGATATTTAACACCCCACCCCACTCTAAAAATTGATCTAATTTTGGAAATAAAATTCATACATATCCCATGTTTGAGACCTCAAAAAACTAGTTTTAAATAACATAATATGCTATTATTATATATCAACGTAAAGGTAAATTCAAGCAGTTTTTTTTAATATTTAAAATCGTAGTCAGTAAATATAATTGCTACAAATAATCGGATCCACAAGCGTGATGTGTGTAGGATTTTCTTTGCTTCTATTTATATAATTATTTTACCGATTTTCATTGGTCCAAACGGAGGGTAACCAAGATACAGTTGACTCACGCATGCGCAAAAGAGTTGTTTATGTGTGTTTACCGGATCATGATTCTGTGTACACAACATAATTTTGCAAACGAAAGCATCAGCATATTTTGATTTTAAAAGACACTTTTATAACCTTACCCATTCTGTAAAAGCCAGAAATTCAAGGTAAGTATACTAAAAAAAAATTACCTTAATTTAGCAACACGCAATCAGTGATAGTTGAAATTATTTAGTTCGGACATCAGTACTGTCACTGTGTTGCCATGATGATCGTGCGTGTGGATTGTTTGTGAGTTTATGTTTAGCTTATGCCTTATGCCGTGAATTATATAAGTTTCTACTTTAAGTCTTTATATTTACCAATCAAGTGAATTGTTAAATTATATGAATCCTAAGCCTATTTATTTATATTTGTCTAACTAAACAACATTGATAAATAATCGAGTAGTTCAAAGTAATAGTATAGGCTAAGACTAAGGCTAGGACTAACATTCAGTAACAACAACGCAATATTATGCCGTTAATACCACTTATGGTATTAGCATTTGCAGTATGGACAAAATAATTCGTATTAGAATGTTTTAACTCAAATAGTTTAATCTTAGCCTTATTCATTTTTTTTATCTGCATACAATTATTAATAGTAATAGCCTAATTAGTTTTATATTATTTCTTAATTCTTCAGTGACAAGAATTCAACAGAGGGACTGCTAAACATTGATTTCCATATGATCATAATTCAAAGTTTTTACCAATTTTCTTCTGTCTGCAGTGGAATGAACAAATTGCAGAAGCCATAACTTACAGCTGATTGCAAAACAAAATAGTAAATACTATGAATATAACAATGACTAGATTGTGAGTGGTTAGATTGTTCATATCCACAACTGGATAACCAAGTCATTATCAATTATAAACTGTAGGGCCTGAAGGACAATTGCATGGACTATGAAAAGTTGCAATCTATGATATCTGTGATAAACAATCCGGCTGCACCGCAAAATTTATAACCTACACAAAGTATAAAAACTGTGCTAAGCCGAAGACATGAAACATTTATGAGCAAGTATCTGCCCAATTATTAAATTTCTAATAGACAAATAACTCATTCACCTCTGGTATGAGGGACATCTTTGATGAAAGAAGTACACATAATAGGTAAAAAAGCTTCAACATAGCATTGCTGCCATGATACTATTTATGCTTCAATTTCAGTGATGGTGACAGCAACATAACCTTGTCATCTAAGTATGGTTAAAAGGATCATGGACAAAAAGGGTTGATTGGGGATTTTGGATAAATTGTGTTATACTATAATGCTGAAAAAAAAAATTCTTATACAACACAAATTAGCTTAATTCCAGAGGAAAATTTTTTTTTTTTTTTAAATTGTGATTTTGACGAGAGCACCTGATGAAGTTCAAGAAGGTGAAACCCATGTTCCTGGTGTATTCAACAGTTCAATAATATACGAAACCACCATGTCGATGTTGCTGAACAAAAAAAAAACTATGTAAATGAACTTCATTTTCATATTAAGCTTAACATTTTTCACTTTTAAAGTTTAAAATTGATTTTTCTCAAAATTGTTTTTTTCTGTTTTTTTTTTTGTAACGTAGAATTCTAAAATCTCAGCTAATATACAAGCTAGAGTAATAAAAATTGCTGTGTATCTTCCTTTAACTATTTTGTGGGTAATGAGCTATTCAAAAGTCAATTTGGTCAATTACTTTTGTTAAAATAATTTTTTTTCATATCTTAGGATGGTAAATTTTAAGCGTTTTCTGCCGAGGCAAATTTAAAAAAAAATTTTTTTTAAATGTTTTGAAAAGTTTGAAGGAAATTAAACTAGCTCTGTACCTCTAAATATAATTGAAATTCATGAATCAATCATTTTTAAGCAATATGCATGTTTGTTTTTAAAATTTTAGAACGCTACAAATGGGTATTATTTTCAAGATGGCCGCCTTTGCCATGGCAACTATATAATTTTTTTTTCTTTGAAAGCATGAAAATATATCTCCATTCATAGCTTAACATGACCATAATAAAATAGTTGCTCTATGTTGGTTAATTTTAAAAATTTTTATTGGTAGTATGCCCCCTTAATTAATTTTTGTTTAAATAATTTTTTTTTTAATTTCCCTAAAATCATAATATTCTTTAGATATAAATTTAAAATTTTCTGTGGAACATTTATAAGTATAAACTGATAAGAAAGGGAATATTTGTTTAATTCAGTTAAAATTTACTATTACACTTATTATTTTTACATTTTCTATATATGTATTTTAGTCCCATATGATATGAATGTCTGAATATGACAAAAAAATAGTGTGTCATTTTTTACAAGTTAGTAATCTTGTTTCACAAATTAACATTCATTGATAGAATCAACTTTGGTGGTTGATACAAACTATAATAAGTACTAGTCATTTGCTTGAGGTAAGTATAAGTTTTTATGATTGTTCTTTAAAAATATCTTAAGTAATTCTTGGACTATTGTGGTAGAAAATGTGTTTTCTCTTTGAGAATACCAAGGATTATGTAACAATTCTCTTATGAAATATTGTGATATGTGATTAAATATAGGATATGGTAAAAGTGGAGGTCACGTGCGTATTTTATTTCTGCTTGAACTTCTTACTTTCGCGTGTAAACTATGTTAATTCTTTATAAAAATTATTTTAAAAGTAAAATACCATCTTTTTATTGGAATACAACAATTTAATTTTACAAAATAAAAAAAGAACATTTTCAAGAATCTTTTGTCTTTTACAGAGCCATTGTGGTAAATCAAGGATAACTCTTCTGTCTTCAAAGATACATTATAAAAGTTGCCCAATTGGATGAATCTTGGTTAAAATAAATGTTGTATTTATTTTATAACTTCACTATCAAATATAACCGGAGTTGCCCGGGATTGCATTCAGAAAAAAAAAACGCCTGTAACTTCCTTTTAATTCACATTGCAATCAAGCGAAATTTAAACAACAAAACAACACCACTATATTTTTTAAAAATAATTAATTTGTCTCTAAAATAACTTAAGCAAACTTTTCGTTTTTCCTGTTTTCTGATGGCATCCCGTTGTCCGGGAGGATCATGATGGATCCCGATAGGTCCCGATTCTGGTAGAATCCCGGTCATGGTGGGATCCCAATAAGATCCCGTTTTCGGTGGTATCCCAATCCAAATGAGATCCCATTCTGGTGAGATCCAGATCCCGGTAGGATCTTGAGCCCGGTGAGAGCCCGTTTCTGGTTAGATACCGTTTCCGGTGAGATCCAGATCCCGGTAGTTATAAGGAACTCTCATACTTGGCATATGTAGCCAGTTTACAAGCCACATAGCAATTGTTACGAGCGCCTTACGAGAAATTCCATAGTTGTATTTACGTTATTTGTTGCCTCACAAAGTTCGCATATAAACCAAATGCTCCACCATTTAAAATTTCCGTTGGATCAACAATTTCAATTATTGTATCTTGGTCGTCCTACCATTTTGAACAAAATGATCCCACTACCAGCAATATCTCAAAACGAGTCCGTCTTATTCTATATAATCACTAGCCCTCACCCTCATTTTACTCAGCCCAAATCAGTCACCATTAATAAGCGCATAAGAAAAAAGGGGAGGGATGCTCAAATTAGAGCTGGCCAATCATGGACAACGTATTTGCAGCCATCAGTATGAGATGACTATCAATAAATGATCAGATTTCCCCTTTCCTGCAACGTCCACAAATATTTTTTTTAAAAAGTGGACACGTGAACCCACATTGGCATATATTCGTGGACCCCCCCCCCTTTTTTTTCAGCTTCACTCCAGGACAATGATGACGTGTGTGTCCGCTGCCTTAGTCGGTGATCCACTTCTAATCCCCTGGACACGTGAACCCACATTGGGATATATTCTGGGGCCCCCCCCCCTTTTTTTTCAGCTTCCCTCCAGGACAATGATGACGTGTGTGTCCGCTGCCTTAGTCGGTGATCCACTTCTAATCCCCCCCCCCCCAAGACTTTAAGGGACAACCCATATTCTCAAGCGCTCTGAGAGGAAAAAAAAGATAGTCGGGGTGGGGAAGGAGTGCGCTCGTGCGTTTTGTGAACATGCCTACAGTTTGAAAATTTCGTTAAACATGTGGCAAGTGGTCGCCGACAAAAAAGTAATATTGCATTTGATATTCCGATCCCTAGATAATAAATAAATGCTGAACATGTTAATATATTCATATGCGCTGAGATGCATAAAGTGTTTGATAGGCACTCCAATACTCGCTTCGCGGGCAGTAGGAAGACGCGGGCTATTCGCCTCCTATCGCTGTGATCAGCTGGCACTGACCGTTTTCGGTAGTTGTCGTGACTTAGCGTTGTTTTGCGTCATTTCTTAAAATAGATGAACCTCCTTATTTTATTTTGAATCCGCGGTGCATGACGGTTACGAGGATATAAATAAAGTGGAAATCCGACTACGCTGAGATGATCTGTTGTAAAGTGAAAGTGGGGTAAAAGATTTCGCCGTGCTTTTTAAATTTTTTTAAATGGTTGATGGACTTGGAAATTACTTGGATGCATAGCTTACAAATTGCTAAAAATGAATCACTTATTTAAAACAATATAGATAATAGCAGGAATTTACAATTCTTGTCAACATGTGAAAAAAAGTTAAAAACAGCGGTTGGAGGCCATTTTTTTTTTCACTTGACCTACCGGAAGAGGTAAATCTCTAATGCAAACAGTGGTATTATATTATTAAAAACGTTTTTCAAACAGTTTAATAAATATTTGCTGTATTATAATAAACTAGTTTGATTACCTCAATTTTCACTTTTAATAACGGTGTTTAATAGTAGTTTTACTTAAGGCCTTATATAGTTCATATATTTGCTCCAACAATACATAAATTATCATTCTATCTATACACACAGTACTAAATTATATTATAGAAAGATAAGAGTGAGGTGACATGAAAAGAAATTAAGACAGCCTCTTGTCCCATGTTATTAATAAATATAAATCTTCCTCACCTAAAGAACATTGTGTAACCTGTTTAAAAAAATTGATTTTTTTATGTGTTCCTAATATCTTTTTTATTTATTTGTTTTTTCAATAATAGGCATAGGATTCCAAACAAGGACATGCACTGCCAACCTGGAGGAGATTCAGGGAGATTCAGACACAAATCAATTTTATTTTGACAATAGAGGAAGATGTTTTTAATCTGCCAATTAGTGAGGATGAAGAGTTGCTAGAGCTCCGGAGCCACGAACCATATCTTGAATGTTTATAAATGCACCGGTACATCAATTTCAATGTTGACAACTTACATGACATTTTTGAATTTTGTATTTCATGATTTTAATTACCTTTAAAATATTTGAATATTCCATTACATTTAAATTGTGACTATCTATTTGTACTGAAAATTTCATTGCAGTAGCCTTATTAATTTAAAAGTTATGTATTTAAATGTAAAAATTTCTCGTCCGTTGTTGCTTATATTGAAATAATTTTTCTAATATTTAATACATTTTTCTCATCTGAATTTCATTTATTTTAAATTTGTCTTACTTTTAGATGTACATTATCTGTTTGATTTGAAAATTTTATAGCAATAGCTTTATTGGTTTAATAATTATGTCATTTTTTTGTAAAATTAAATATTTCGACACTTGACGTTATCCACGCCATATGCTCATAAAGTCATATTTTATAAAATAAAATAAGTTAATTCACAATTCAAGTGTTTTTTTTTTTGTTAAACATTATATTGTTCATTTCTCCTCCAAATTTGAGTGCTCTAACTTTAATAGTCAAAAGGATACAAACAAAATAGTACAAACAGAGCAATAATTCGATCACAGTTTTAAAAATTAAATACAAAGCCGAATAAAGGGAAAAAATAAATCACTAAAAAAATCATAACTTTTTTCCTATAAATGATACAAAGATCATCTTGGTGTCATTAGAAAGCTTAAAGCCAGCTCTTTCCAATGGTGTGCTCTTTGTGTGTGTTAGATGTATTTAAAAATTTGAGTTGGAGTACCTATGTTTGACTTTGAATATTAAACTAGTCCGCCTATTACTAACTATTCATCACCCTCACTATTATGTTTTTAGCATTCGTACATATTTTTTTTTTATTACCGTAATTCTCTCTCCCTCTCAGCATTGCTTCCTTCTACTTCTAGAATGCATTATTGCTTAACCCCCACTTTGTTTTGGTAATATTTGTTTGCAAGATACTCAGTCAGTACATTACTTGGTAGAGAAATAGATATTAAAATTAACAATACTTTTTAATAACTAGCGGTCACGTGACTTGGTCACAGGACAAATATCTCGATAAAGTGTTACTATTCTTCCGGGGGTCATGTGTCTTGGTCGCCGGACAAATAGCTCCGGTCGTGTGGACACTGCCAAAAAAAATACTAGACAAATGGGGCTATGTAACTTTGGTTGGGGAAAGTTTAAAGACTCTTTTAAAAATCAAATAAAAAGAAAAATGAAAAAATGCGATTTAAAATTCAGTATTATTATTATATTATAGTATAGTAAACTATAACTGCCTGTATTTAATTAATAAAGAATACACGTAAGTTTACATGATAAAATACGAAATGCGTTAAGAAATAACATACCCACCTGAACTCCACTTTTACCCAGTATGGTTTGTTTGAAATTCAATAAGACTAATATCAAATTACAATTATAGATAAGACAGTAGCCAATTTGCCGTCAAAAAAAAAAAACAGCTTTGACCTTGATGACTTGATGTCAAGTTAATGATTATAGAACTATATTTAAACTAGAATTTAAAAATACCATACAATTATAAACATAAACGTATTCTTACTTTGTTTAAACAGTACGTCACACTATTATTCTTGTATCTTCAGCGCCACGTAAAAGTCTTGAAAATATAGCACATTTTTCGATTGGTAATAATGGCTGTAAAGATGGCAAAACCAACAGGAAGTCTCCGGTCATATCAGTCACGTGACCAACCGAATAATATAGACCTCACGTGACCAGCCGGGTCCGCATAGCCATTTGCTACTATAGGTACTCTGGTACCTATAGCCACTCCGTATTTTTTAAATCAAATTCAAAATGAGAATTTGCATGCTTCGATACATTTTAAAAATGGCTCAAACAGAAACTTGACCTTTGACAAACAAAATCGCTCCAAAGAACTTAAGAAATTTACCGTAAAACAGTGTGGTCTGAATGGTCGGTAAATCGCGGCTCTTTAGCGACCTGAGAGCGTCTCAGTCAGTCAGCCACAAATCTGTTTTTACTCTGAAAAACATAGTTCTTGGGAGGTTCTTGAAAATAAATTTGTCACTCAAAATTTTTTTAATCGTCCTGCTGCTGATCTTTAGCTCTTTTGACTAATGAGTTTTCCGACCACTGCCGTAGAATTAGAATTAACAGCTGTGCCATCACAACTTAAATGAGATGAGTACCAGTATAATGGATCGTTATTGAAATAATAATAAGTTTACATTAGTTGATACTAATCTGATAAGCCGGATAAGCTGGTATTGATGCAAAAGAAATACAAAGAGATAAATAAAGAGAAATAGTGGAATCCGATAACAATTTTTTATTGCATACACTTTTACAATTCAACGTTCCCTTCAAGTTCAATAGTCCGGAAAGTCTGAAATGAAGAATGACGCTTTGTTTGACGACGGCTCGCTGAAATTTAAATTCAAAGAAATCAAAAGTGATAAGCGGTCAAGCTTGGCATTTAATAATAAACATCTTTATTCAGCAAAACAATTTCAAATGTTGTTTCAAATTTGTTGGTATGTTTTCATTTGCGCCGGTGGGCCGCGAAATTTTGGGGAGGCCTTTGCTGTGGCATTAAGAAAAAAGAAAAAGAAAGATTGTTATGTGATAAGGGCCATAATCCACCGACTTTAAAATGGCTATAATTTTATAGTGGTTACCCTTGAACAATCTAGAGCTCATCAAAAATGGCGTTCCCTGAATGAATCACTTGGAGGGACAGAAAATGTTATGATTAGACGCTAACGTCACAAATAGCTTTGTTACGCATGGCGTTGTTGGGAATTTCAGATTTGTGTATTTAATAATGGCTGCTGACTCAGGCAAGCCAACAAGCCGAGTTGACATGAGAGAAGGTAGGTTTTGTCTACCAGGGTCAGGATTACCGGAGTAGTTTCAAGTTTGTAGTTGTATTGTCATTGTAGTGAGTGATATGTATAAGTGAGTGGTAGTAAATATTACTCAATTAGGCGAAGGCTTGATAAAGGCACTCTAATCTAATAAATGATTGAATTCATCAACAAACGCAAAGAACCAAATCAAAAACAAATGTTGGTAAAGTGTCGTTTTTTCTTCTTTCAACTTTCAACTTTATTTATATTGCTTTTTAAAAAAATATTTTATCATCATCCCTCATCAAGTTTCAAGTCACTATTTTCATGAAATCGAAATGAAAATAGTTTTTAAAAATAAAAATTGCAAAACACTTTTAAAAGTAAAAGATTAAGTCAACACTCCTTTGAAATAAATGACAAGTACTATTTACAAAGTAACGCCAAAATGAAAATGAGTTGACTTAAACTAACTAATTAGTATTGGCACTATTGGTCATACTTCTATAAATCTATCCACAATTTCATGGAATATATTGTTTATGCAATTTTAGATTTAGGCCTATGCAGCTATGCATATTTATTTTATTAGTGCTTGAAGGACTTTTAGCATATTAATTTTTTTTTTTTAAATAAGACCATTGTCCCCCAATGCCCCTTGTTTGAGTGCAGTTTTTATTTATGCGTACAGACTTTGCAGTTTTCTAAATTAAATTTCCAAATTTTAATAGTTTAAAATTAAGCTTGGTTATGAGTTACCAGGATAGTTTATGACTTATGATAAGTAGGCTGTATCATACATGTATGATTATGATAAAACATATTAGCAAATTTCATTATTGGTAAAAATGTCCACGATTGTTTTTCTTTTAGTAAATTAATTATTAATCAGTAATGTTCAAAATATGAAGTTAAAATTTGTTGTGATACTGTACTATTTCATTTACTAAAATAAAGCACCAAAAAATGTTGTGTTAACAGTGTTTCCCACTAGCCAGTTGATAAGCCAGCAGTTATTCATTACTAAGTTAAAGCAATATTTTGTTATTTTTGCCGTCTGTCTAAATTAGGTACTTCACTAAGCCGGTCGATTTTTTGGATGCGAGAAAAAGACCATTAACAGGCGAACGGTCAATGCCGGTAGGTCATGGGGTCATATTTAGATTTCGTTTCCTTTGTCTACGTAAGGGAGAGACAATGAACTTCCTATAGTCTGTTTTGTGTACACGAGGAGGACGATCATTACAAAATAAACTTTTTCACCGGACTGACAGGGCTTGTGGCAGATATCTTTCGTTGGGAAAACAGGTAATTTTGCTGGCGCTATATTTTGGACACCATTATATTGCTATTAATTCCTTTTGTATTGAATGTAAAAACGATTTAACTAATTGAAGCAAGAAACATAATGACATTTAGATAGGCCGTAAATTGTATAGACAGGGCGTCAGGTTGTAAATTTGAGCAATAGCTCATAATCAGTTATCGATAAGGCCAAATGAACCGGAAGTGATAACCATTCTCTGTTGTTATTATTCTTATTGCATAAGAAGTATTTAAAAATCTTTATAAATCTATTGTTTTTAAAAGCAATCCAGTTCATTTTTATTATTAAACTTGTTTTTATTTCATGAATGAAAACAAATTTATAAAAATTTTATGAAATTTCATTTTTTTAAATAATAAAATTTACATCCGTGATAACCATGTCAAAACTATATGATATATCAACTTGAGTAATTTAAATATATGTTGTAATTGTAATAATTATCAAACTTCACAACAGTGAATTATATATTTGGAAATTAAATAATGCCCTTAATGATATAATTTATCTTAAACCCAGATTAGATACTGTAAACAATGAATAGTTGTAGTAGTAGTAGGCTCAGCAGCTACTAAACTAAACGTCATCATTTATTTTGATTCAACTTCATTATTTTATTTACCTTTTTCTTCTACATAACCTATCTCTCTTTTTTCATTTTACTTTTGTATACCCTATTTTTTAAAAATTGTATATGTCTTTCTTGCCTCTAAACTTAACTGCTTTAGCTCAAAGCAGTTATATTTGACTTTTCAGACTTAGCCCAATCTTTGGTTTGTATATGAAAAATGTTGTAAAATCTCTTAAATTCCTCAGCATTTTCTTTCTTTTAAATACACAGCCATGTCCCCACCACTTTCTGGAGGAGCTGTGCTTCTAGTACTACTACCTAAGATTCATGCCTGTCCATTTCAATTGATGCACGAGCTGTCATGAGGACTCATCAAGACTTTTTTATATAAGTAAATTTATATCTGATAATGTTCCTTAATGACTTAATGGATATGAGATACAAACTACTTGATTTAATCTGAATAAAAGTAATTTTAGAACATCACAGTATAATATCTATACATATTTGATATACAGCATAAGTAAAATAACCATTGTCTTAATTAATGAATAATTTAATTACAATATTATCACACTGAATTACACAATCTTAAATTAAAGACATATATAAATTAAATAAGCTACCTTTTGTTACTTATGTTAAAATGCTTATTTTGTGTTAAATTAAATCAATTTTCAATCTCTATTTCAGTTTGTTTGGACTACTAGACCATATTGAATTACAAGGAGTTTGTGTTGCGATGAAGCGGAAATAATGCCTCTTCTGCTTAGACGTACTGACTACCTAGCTGTGCCAAGTGTTTCTTCCGCAAAACATCTCTAGATACGTCTTTGGAATATGGCTTCTAATACCAAAATGTGTCTGCACGAACAATTTCACTTAAATTGTTGTACCAGTCTTTCCTGTTTTAACAAAAACCTATCAGGTGTGACTGCATGTCCAACTGGACAATCCACCAGAGCATAATTTAACAGCTATTGATATTTTTCACCAACTACTGCATTTATATGGCAATTTATATACTCAGGACTCCTATTTATCATCATGATGGGTGGAAGCAACAATATTGACACAAAGTAAACCATTGTGGAAAACCATTCATTTCCAATGGTATATACACTCAGGACTCCATTCATCTGTGTCATAAACTGAATCATTACCAATGGTATCTATAACTGTTACAAATTTGATCAGGATTGCCATGGACTCAGCCAACACATAACTTGTGACCATCATCTTTCTATGAAAGAAAATATATCTCTTTTATTCAGCCGTTCAATGAACTATAGACTATAGAAGTACTAAAATAATATTAAGTGATAATCATTTGTACTGTGGATTTCAAATAGCATGGCTACTTGGATTATCAATTTCATGGATTGAATCATGGATGATTGGATTTGACATATTATGTGATAAGCATTTTTTCAATGCAACTTATCCATTATAATACATTATTTTATAAATCTTTTCTGTGGAATTATTCACAGAATTAATATTAATTTACTAGATGATTGTGTGCATTAACACAATAGGTTGAATTGGTAACATTTATGCAATTTGTATTTTTAATGCACAAACGGGCTAAATTTTGAAATTAAATCTATTCACTCTCTGTTGCTCAAATGACACTGATTTAATTCATTTATTGATGTATTAATATTTAAATGGCTTATTATAAAGGCCCAATGCCTAATTAAACTATGCTGAAAATTTGAAGGCTTTAGCTTTACAGGGAAAATAGTTATGGCATTTTGAGTATTGAGAAAGGGCGCTACATTTTTAATGAAATTTACTTACCCTCTGTTGTTAAAATCCAGCGCATTAATACATTAATCAAAATATTAAAATGAAAATGGCTTATTATAAACGCCCAAAACCTACTTAAATTATGCTGACAATTTGAAGGCTTTAACTTTACAGGGAAAATAGTTATGCATTTTGAGTATTAAGAACAAGCTCTATGTTTTTAATGAAATTTACATAACCTCTGTTCGTCAAATCCAGCGCATTAATACATTAGTCAAAATATTAATACGGAAATGGCTTGTTATAAAAGCCCAATACCTAATTAAACTGTGTTGAAAATATGAAGGCTTTAACTTCACAGATAAAAAAAGTTATGGCATTTTGAGCATTGAGAGCAGGCGCTACGTTTTTAATGAAATTTACATACCCTCTGTTCGTCAAATCGCACACATTAATATGTTTATTGTAGTATTTGCATAACAATGATTTATTATTAAAGCCATAAACTTAATTGAAATGCGTTGCAAATTTCAAAGCTTTTACTGTGCTTTTAAACTATCGCATTTTGAGTGTCAAAGATGTCTTTTTTCGGTCACAGAATTTTGGAAAATATTTACTAAGGCTATGTAAGGAAAAATTCTGACACTAAAAATGCGATAACTTTTGTTTTAATTAAGATAGAAAGATAAAATAGGTATCAATGGAAAGGAAATACTGAGTCCTTTCTAATGATATAAGTTTCATTAATATATAACAACTTTGAAATTTTTAGTGTAGTTTCTTATAGATATATATTATAATAATTCATTTACTAATATTATGCTTAAAATAAGGAATTAAATTCACTATTTTGATGTAAAAGTAATTAAATTTGCTAAAACAATATTTTACCAGCATGAGCGATTTTACTGGCAATTTTGGCCTAGGTCAAATTACAATTTTTGTTTCATTTTTTTCTTACACTTTTTTTTATTCCTTTTTGACTTCAATGACCATGAACTAATTGTAGTGGCTTTCTGTTCTTCCATAGTTGTACCATTAGCCAATTGCATGGCTAGGCTAATGATGTATTAATAATATAGAGAAAAGCCAAAATGTATAATGATTTGGCTTTACTTCTCCTGTAAAATATAATTTCCTTTCTGTTTCACTAAACTGTTTTATGATTACATGCAATTTTTGTATAATCTGATTCATATTTTCAAGTGCCTTTTTCATTGAACCAACAAAACAGCTTAGGAACTGCTAAGAGATTTACCATAGTGTAAAGCTCTAAAACCTTTTTTCATGTGCTGCACACTTAGGCCCTTGCCATAAGTCTGATTCACATCACAAGTATACACTGTACTTGTTTTCAAAACCTATTTGTTCAAAATATACCCCTGTTAAAAATATTCCCCCCCCCCCCGTATTGGGATGGAAACACCTAAAAAGTATATAACCCGATCATATGCTACCCTATGAAATAATATGCCAGTGTAAGCAATAGGGTACCAAAGAATATCTAGAAAGAGAGTATGCTGTTGCTAAAAAGGAATGAATAGGGGCATCATCTATTTTTTATTTTATGTAGTAAAAAGTGGCTGATGCACACGAATTATAAATTGTTGGTACAATCAAATTTAGTAAAATATGACATTACTTTTTTTTTTATTTCAAGAGAAAAATAAATCAAATATTTATTAATATTTGATGAACAGTAGATTAGGACAGCGGCAACCTTCAATAACAATATGACTTCTTCATTAGCTTTATTTCCATGAATTACTTCAACAACAAAAAAAATGTCAGCTCTACAATGATAATTTACAGTAATGCATTTCCTTTTAATTTCTTTTAAAGCAATGGAATGAAAATTATGTGTATGTTTGGCTTGCTGTTGATTGTTCTCTTTCCATTTTGGGATATTTTTTGTGTGCTTGAGCTTGCACCAAATTAAGCGGAGTAAATTTAGGTGTAAAATTTTAGGGATAAGTAGGTTTAAGGGTAATGTTAATTGTTAGCAATAACCTGTCGAAATGGGGAATGGGGGGGGGGGGGTTGCACAATAGAAATAAGTCATAGTAAACTATCTAGCAAGCATACTATGGTAATTATGAAATATATGACACCATAAAAAATTCATAGTGTCACTCGCAGGTTTAGTATATTCCTACATTATTTTTTTTTAAATAAATTTTTTTAAAAAAAATTAGTAGTCAAATATAATCTCATTGTAATATCAAAATTGTTTTTGAACAATATACTTCAATGAGTTGATTCAAACGCGAGCAGCAAGTTCGGCTTCAGTAAAAACCCTGCCACTTTTACACATTACACTAATAAGTATTTGATATTTTCCATTGACTTTGTAGTTGAATAAAGCAGTTTCCTGAGTTCCCTGAGTTTACTTTGAACAACTTCATTTTGTGGTGCTTTTTGAAATACTCTGATTTCTCAAATAAAAATACTTTGAGTATTTTTGACAACGTTGTCTTGGGTACACCATAGCACTGTCACCCTTTGCACAAAGAATCAGGCACAGCAAATACTAGAACACCAACACTTGGTTCATCTTTATTCCATGAACCTTTCACCAAGATCCACTTGATTGCATAGCCTATTCAAAACACAAGAGCGATCATTCACTAACTTTTGTCTTGAACTCTCTCCATAATCAATTCCTATGAACTCTCTTGATCTCATGCATAATATTCACGCTCTTTTTTATATGCTTAACCTGTCATCCGAAGGCGCAATAATACAACACATGACAACACTCACAGACCAAAAAGTGTTCACATTAACAACAGTGGTTCTCAAACCCTTGACAGCGCTAAAGTTTCCTTGAGCTGATTCATTCTTACAATGTTGACATCTCTGTACTTTTAAGCTAAACTTTGTAGTGCCTGTACTCTGCAATAGCAGTAATGGTAATTCTCTAAATTCAACACTGTTGCAGTGATATATACAAGTCAATTACATAAATTTAAATGCAGGTTTTATTTTTCATTACTAAAAATAATTTTTATGTGTGTTCAACAGGTAAAGATAAAACTCAAGTAAGTCGTTTAAAGAAATTGAGGCGTCGAATATCAGCAAGTTTTGGGAGGTTATGTAAGTACTTCTTTTAAATAGCATTTATATGAGTTTTATAGTTTTATTTCTCCTTTTTTGTATTTTAATATTGCAATCACAATAACATTTTGGGTGATATATTTATTGATTAATATGTCAGAACTGCAGAGTCATAAAAAACAAATACTTTTTTGACTTCATATTCTTCAGTCTATTTTAACTGTTTGATATCCTGAAAGTTTTTTCCCTGCAGATTAGTATTCCTTTCACCCATCCAAAAGGCTTTAAAATGTGTAATGGGTTATTTTTACAACGATGGGAAGTAAAAGTTATGATTTTTAAGACATCCCTTAGCAATCGAGATTATAATCTATTCTAATGTTATTTATTGTATTCATTTCTTTTTTTTTTTGTAATTAAACTATCTCATTTCATATGGCAGGGTCCAGGGATGGTAAATATGAATTAATTATTATCTGATTGAGCGTAATAATTTGATTTATTTTTTTAAAAAGACGCTGTATTTTAAGCTTTTTTAATCAAAAGTTGAATGCAAGTCAAGATTTTAATATTTACACTGTGTCTATAAAAAAAAAAGGAACCCTTTGTATAGTGATGAAAACTAATGGTAATAGTTATCAATTTTTAAAAAAATTATTATTATTAAAGTGGTCTTATATATCGTGGTACCCCAGCCTAGGGCTAGGCTCACCAGGCTTCACATAAAAATTAGCACCAAAAAAAAAGGTGGGGGAACTCATTTTAATTTTAACACAATGTTAAATTTTATCCAGGAACTTTCATTATTTTTGACAAGTATCTCATGACTAAAATGAGTTGGATTTTTAAAATTGATGAAAATTTACTAGTGTTTTTCATCATCAAAAGGGTAACCCTCTTTTTTTTTTCCGACACAGTGTAAACTCGTCACATTTTAGTCTGGCCCACAAAACAACTTATCTACATCAACATATTTTTCTTTCTTTTTTAGCAATCAGTAAGGAGGAAACCATACATGAGAGTGACAATGAAATTGACAGTGTTTTTCCTGTAAGTTGATGTAATTTGCATTAGTTAAATGCTAGTGGGGTTAAATAAGAAAAAGCATTTCATTGTTGTTCAGAACATGGTTTTATTAACTGGTCTAAAACTTGTTAACAGGAAACAAAGTACAATGTTCCATCAACTTGAAATAACTTATTTTAATATAACACAATGAGAATCTTGGTGTGTGATTAAAGTAGCATTAAAAAAAAAAATTAATTGTGAAGTGGCAAAGTTTCACTATGCATTCTGAAATATTGGCTTTAGGGAAATATGGAAACCTCACAAAATTATAAAACCCATTACTAAAGTTTATAACAAAAATATTTAAAAAAGAAATATAGCAAGGAATTATTTGTTGGTTGAGGGAAGGGGGGTGGGGGTGAGGATAGCTTTTTTGCTACATTTCATTTTGTTGCTCCCTAGTCTATGTCGTCCAGCAATGGCTACTATCCTCAGAAGACAAGATCAGCACCAGACACACCCCCTACAACAAATGGTGGTCATTCTGTGACTAATGGCAACTCCAGTAGGGAGTCAAGTACGTTAACTAAGGGTGGTCCTGCTCAAGTAGTTGTTCCAAGAAATCCAGGTACACTTTGCAATGTCAATATTTCATGGATTAGCCTTTTTTTTTTTATTGTCACACATAAATTACATTAAAGAAAAGCCTCAATTTCCCTACACCCCTTTTTATTTCTCCTTCAAATTTATTATAACCAATGTTCCCTTTAAGGCCGCGCAGCTCACTCACAGACACCGCACAGCTCACTCACAGACGCCGCGCAGCAGTTTTGAGTATCTGCGCAGCAAATTTCCATATAAGTGTGTGATTGTGGGCTGTAAAATTTTACGCACAAAAAAATTGATGCTGTAAAACTTTGCACACAACTTTAAGATTTTTCACACAAACCAGCAAACCTTAGAGGGAACATTGCTTATAACTGAATTGATTGTTTTCTGTTTTAAAATAAGGTTGCATAAATCACATTGTTCTTAGTATTAAAATCAGTCTCAACGTTCTTCATATGACACATGTATAAATATATATTCTTGAGATTAATATCAGTATTAAAATAAAATTCAGGACTTTAAACCAAAAAAAAATTAATTTAAAAAATATTAAGAATTTTTAAAAAATAAAAAATATATTTAATGTAGGTAGTTGTTAATAATCAGTAATATGTGGTATCAAGATAGCTTTGCTTTGACTCTTCTAAAATTAGATATATTTGTAACTGCCATTTTTATCTTATAAAAATAGTATGTCAAGCTGACCTTGATGCTTGGAATAATTAGGTATTATAGAAAATGTGACTTCCTATAAAATGTAAACATTAAAAGTAAAAATAAGTCAGGAGCCAGCATTTTAAAAAAAAATCTTAAGCATGATACATATATTTTTTAATTGAATTTGAAAAGTCATGGGTAAGAATTTTATGGTGGCATTATATAAAAATTATTCTTCAAATATTTTATCATTTTTTTTCCCCCCATTAGAAGGCAGGCACACTCCTGTTAAGAGACACCATTCAGCCGGCGACATGTTAGGTGGGGCCCCCTTCCCGCCGGCTCCAAAGACCATAATCACAGAGAAACAGCCACGACCCAAATCTGAAGGACATGTGTACAGTCGGCATTCTATATATAAGAGGGCTGTAAGTTTTGGGGTCAGTATACAATGGACTCCTTTTATTAATACAAAAATAACTTTAAGTTTAAATTACAACACCAGTGCAACAGATTTACTGTTCAATATTTCCTTAGGGTTTAATAGTTCAATCTCAGATATGGTTTTTATAACAGTTACTAAAACTTTTTATTTTTAATAAGTTAGCTAATGGTGTGATAATCCCTACTTAAATGTGATATAAATCTTATGTTATTTTGAGAAATTTCAGTAAGATTAAGTTTTTAGAATTTAAATGAAGCTGCTAAAAAGTTCCTTGTTAAATTATTTACATTTATGAAATTGCATGCTTAATTTTACTTGATAGCCACCGAGACAACACCATTGCTTAGTTCTCCTGAAATGAATATCATATCTAGCATTCGTCTGTTAAGTGATCACAATCTGTTGCTCGCCAGGGTCCCTCAGCATTCGGTCGTGCAGATTCTTACAGCAAGCTAGAGCAACTGGGGGAAGGCTCTTATGCCACTGTTTTCAAGGGGTTCAGCAGTTTAACTAACCAAGTTGTTGCTCTCAAAGAGATTCGCCTGCAGGAGGAAGAAGGAGCTCCTTTCACAGCCATAAGAGAAGGTTTGTTTTGGAGTTGTTCTTTTATTAATGTCTGCACCGATTTCGCTTACGAGATACACACTGGAATATTACATGTCAGTTTCCCTCAGCATATTCAAGTAATAATTTAACCCTATAACTGGCAAGTCCATTTTTCTGTAATATTAATCCATATTTTTAGCATTTTCATATGCTTGTCAAAAATGACAAAATCTCATACTTGATGAATTCAGAGACCCTTACAAGTATGTATTTTCTGAAAGTACATTGGACAAGTTATCTTATGGCATGAGAAGAATTTGTTTTTTATATTATGTATGTTGATTTCGATCTTGACCAGTACAGAGTGAGTACATTTTACTAAACTTCTGAATTCAACCCAAATTAATATTCCATAAATTGTTCAAACTCTCATTAGATCAAGTTTTTGAGATAATAGAAATATTATTCTTTTAGAAAATGTCAGTTTATAGGTATATTGAAAATTTAATTTTTTTCATTCAGTACCTTAAAATGTCTGTCCTACAAAATACAAAGGGGAGGCCCAAAATGAGTTCAAAAAATCCTTTTCAATTTGAAGTTATTAAATCCATTTTTTAAATTAATTATTACTCCAGAAAATACACAAACATAAATGTCTTTGAATAACTTGTGAGTAGGTCTTTGGAATATAGTATTTGTCTCTTCTGTTCAATTTCCTCCCTTTCCGAAATGAATTGGTCTGAAACAATACTACTAAGATAAGGGCTAAAATTGTCAATATCTAACTCTTATCTCGCCATCATCGCTAAAGCATATACTATCATTATTAGCATGTGGATTATCTCTGAAATCATTGCTTTCATTTTAATCCATTTGAAATAATTCCAATAAAGAAAGTCTGTGTTGATTTTGCAATCTAGAGGGAGACATTCTCCAGCATCAGACATTTTGGCGGTAAAAAAAAGATATGGGAAAATGTTTACACACAATTATCAGTTTAAAAAAAAAAAAGCTAGATAAAGGTGTGTTAACACACTGATAGTAGAGGGAATAGGCAGGAAACTCATTTATATAGAGTGAATTCCCCTTAACCAATATACCTTAAATCATTCACATTTTGAAAGATGATTTTACGAGCAGCCGATAATATCTCAGTGACACCACATAAGGGGGTTTAACAGCCAATAATCAGCCTTAATGACAGTTATAGGCAAAGTATTAAATCAGCAATTTCTAAAAGGAATTTCAAACCTCAATGTCGCACAGCATCCTCACACACAAGTTTCTCACAGCAATTTCAAACATCACTTTCACAAAGTAATTTCAAACATCACTGCTGAATGGGACATATAAGTAACATCTGGCAGGAAGCTCAAATATTGATGCTAAATATGTACAGAAAAATTGAAAACACATAAAACTGAAAAATATATCATTTAAAAAATTAAGAGTAAGCTCTGAACCAAATAGTTTGAATGAATATGATTTTAGGCTATCCCCAACTGCTTCCAATAGTTTATAAAAAGTTTTATCAGTAATCCCCAAGCGTTAGTACACTCATCTGTGACTTATGACTTGAAATGTTGGTGGATTGCGTCAAGCATGTCATATGTATCTGCCTACTATTTATATATATATCTCTCAATATATTGATATTATCAAAGTTAAGGATGTTTATATCATGCTATTTTATAATTTTACCTTTAGCTTCTTTACTGAAAGGCTTGCGCCACGCAAATATTGTGACCCTTCATGACATTATACACACAAGAGAGACGTTGACATTTGTATTTGAATATGTGGTAAGTCTCTTCAACCTTACCCTTTGTGTTTGTTTAGGTCCGCCTATGACCTGTGATGCACCCTCCTTGCCCTGCCTCATTTTCTGTCTCGGGTTAATCCTGTAATATAGGCCAAAACGTACCAAAGTGTCCTCGTTTTAAAGCCATTTTAATTGTTTCTATAGTATAGTAGTTACTATCCTAATGTCTCATTTTTATTTTAGTTAGTTTACATGTTTTTAATAATTGTAAAGTGCTTAGAGCTTTAAGGTAAGCACTATATAAAAATGCCTAAATAAATAAATAAATAATGGCAAATTCTGTAAGTATGGTGATGCCCATTTTAAGAGGTATGTTAGAGTTACTGGGTATATAAAGGATTATAAGTAAAACTATAAGTAAAATTGTTTAAAGATATGGGGGGGGGGGGCTGAAATTATGACCTTTTTTGAATACACAATAATAATATATAAAAAATAAATATAAATTTTTATAATTATTATAAGTTATGAATTAAGAAGATAAAATTGCTTTCCTATCAGCACACAGACTTAAGTCAATACTTGGAGAGACACCCTGGTGGCCTGAATACATCTAATGTCAAGGTATGCACTGCTTTGAATTTCTGACACCCACCGGTGTTTTAGACACCTTATTTACTGAAGTTATTCTTTTAAAACGCCAGAATAATATTTCATTAATAGAATAAGATAGTTTATTTAATAAAATTCAGTCCTAAATGTAGTCAAAATAAATTATACTTTTACTGGTATCGTTGATTTATTATTAGCCTTGCTTTTTTATCATTGGATGCTCTACACTTCCTTCCTCTTCCAAATTAAATTTTATTGGAAAAACTTTTCTTCTAAATATTTATTTTAGAGCAGGGTTTGGCAACCTTTTGTTCATATTGTGCCAAAATAGGTTTCCTATTTCATTCAGTGTAACATAAACTAAAAGTCTTTCTTACAAGATGCATTTAAAAAAAAAAAAAGACTCTGCATTTCAAGTCTTTTCAAGTGTGCTGTAGATTGCAGAACCCTAGGTTAGAGGATTACTGCGTTACAAGATAGTTACCCAAAGAGGTTTATAGAAGATTTGAAAGTCGGTAGAACAATAATTAATTTAATTAATTTTTCATTCCTTCACCAGTTGTTTTTATATCAGCTTCTTCGGGGCCTGGCCTTTTGTCATCAACGCAGAATCCTACACAGGTCAGTTGTTTTAAGCCCGTGTAGTAGACATAAAATATATCAAACTAGCAGAATGTACAACATTATTGCTGCCATAAGATATGTTCAGATTACCTTTTTATTTTATTTTGGAAAGCTGAACAACCCTATTGAAAGGCTGAGAAGCTAGTTCATAGAATGCAATCTATGTATACCTTATACATATAATGGGTGTTATTGAACAGTGTATTATGTAACATCCATCTCTGTGGCACTACAGCCCATGCAGGGCTTTGGTCTGCCTCACCACTTCCTGCCACTCAGACCAAACTGATGCATTTATTTTCCATGCATGGATTCCTAGCTGCTGTAGATCTTTTCCCTTGGCATCTAACCATCTAAGCCTAGGTCTGCCTTTTAGCTGTTTTCTTCTGAGAAGTGTTCGGCTACGCATAGTGCATCTTCATCACAGTCCCTACTGAGAGTTTTCATTGTGGATGGACACAGAAAGAAGTCATACAGAGTGGGTCCGTTTGAAGCTATAGCGTCTAAATTATGGAACACTTTGCCTCAGTCTTTGAGGGAAATTAAAAATGATAAAAAAATCATTTAAGAGACATTTAATAACATTTTTCTTTAAATTGATTTTATAACATCAGAGCTCTGTGAGCATGCTAAAATAGCATGGACGCAAGCCTATACAAGTAATCAATCATAGCCTGCCCTTTTATATTTCTGCTACTAGCGTGAAATCCTGATTTTAGTTATAAAATTCCTGGTTGGTTTGTATTCTCCATCCATATTGATCCAAGTGTATTATGTACTGTAATCATCAATTTTCCATTGTTTTAAAATTTGCAATTCCTGGGTGACTTGGTCTGAGCGTGCTTTGTATTCTGAGAAAAATATTACTTTACAAGTTTGCGAAACGCCTTAGCCCAGTACAATACATGTCTAGATTTTACCTGGAAAAGGGTGGGTGGGGGGGGGGGGGGTTGGTTGTGTTTGTTGTTGTTTCATGGTGCCTGGGAGCCAACGGTCCACGCCATGTACTTGTGTAAAGTGATGAGTTTCAAATATAAGAGAGTAGTAGTTTGTATAAATGATGTCCTGCTGTTTGTCTAGTTTAAATGATGTTCTTGTCTTTATCTTGCAGAGATCTAAAGCCACAAAACTTGTTGATAAGTGAAATCGGAGAATTGAAGTTGGCTGACTTTGGTAGGTCTGAAGAATGAACTTTTAGCTGCCTAATCTAATTTAAGTTAAAAACTTGCCCTCCTAAGGAAAGGGACATAATTCCATTTTAAAATGTATATGTCATCTTTTAAAAAAAGGAAAAGAAATTAGCAATGTCATCTTATTTAAATTTTTATTAAATATCAAAAGGAATGACATGTTATTTTCTCAATAAAAAATAAGGTTATTTAAACCTTTTAATTATAATATCTGAAGTTGACTGTCGCTGCATTTTTTAAATTCGCCAGCAGTCACCATGGTCATCGAAGCCCACTTGTATAATTATCTACGTTTATTTATAATCTGTCTCAGATATATACCTGCAACTCTAACATTATCACTAATGCTTTCTCCATTAATTTTAATAGATTCTACATCCATCTGTTTGATTTTTTCATTATTTAAACTTGCTAGTCTGGTGAGCTTAGCAGCTTATTGCAAATGAGCTTAGAAAGTAATGCTGAACTTTGAACTCGTAACTTTGTTAACGAAAGAAGATAAAAACACAGGATGTCTCTATTAAATAACACCTTCACCCTTGAGTGCAACAGCATATTTTATCATAGGAATGTATGGTAGTTTAGTTGCTGGTGGCCCAAAAGAGCATCACATGTCCATCAGCCTGACTTGCCATTTTAGGCTGGCAATGGTGTGAATTTGGGAGGCGACGGCAGCCGCTAACGGCAGCATAGGGTTAAAATAAAACATGTTTATGGATCTTATGTTCTCATGAAGAAATCATTGAAATTTTAGTTTGTGTTTCTAAAGTGAAAATCTCTGTACCTTTCGCTGGTGCATAAAGAAGGTGTCCGATTTAAAGCTTGGAGAAGTCTGAGGAAAACTTCCCACCTATCAATAAAAATGTATACTATTCTAGTCTAATTTTAATATTTTCAAATCATCTGTTTAGTTGAAAGAAATATTTGTGCTATGAAAATCAGAACATTATAAACAATTATTTTATTTTATTTTTCATAGAAATATGTTTAACAAATAGTTATTTCATCATTCCAATGAAAATGGTCATTTGTTCCAAAGACAATGATAAAACCAACCACATAGTAAAGAGAACTATGAAAATGATCATTTACCATCAAGTTTGAATATCTAACAGTCACTATTGTATGCTGTATAATAGTGTATATCTTGAAAGATATGAGGATGTTTAGTTGTCTGTAATGATGTTATTGTTTTTTTGTGTGGTTGCAAGTAGAGTAAATATTGGTTGTGAGTTAACTGTATGGCCTTATGTTTCTCTAGGACTTGCAAGGGCCAAGAGTATACCCAGTCACACCTACTCACATGAAGTGGTTACATTATGGTACCGCCCTCCTGATGTGCTCCTGGGCTCCACAGAATACTCCACCTCTTTGGATATGTGGTAGGGGTCAAACTTCTGTTCTATACCAGATTGGTTGATTCACCAAGTTCTTTCACACATTGCAATAAGTCGTACTAGCACTGAATCAACTCAAGTCCTTTTTGATAATAAATGCAACTTTAATATCTAATGTAAATTCACAGACTGTTAATTCCATATACACATTTATGACACAGCTCGCTATCAGAGAGAAATAAAACACAACCTCATTTCACAAAGTTCCTGTCACGACTGTCGCAGGACTAAAACACTTTTGGGCAACGTTTAGATCACAAGTCTCCTCCCCTACAGATTATAAAGATATCCCAGATATTAAAAAAACTTAAGGCACAACTAAAGTTGTAACTATCTAATGATTAGGGACATCTACAGCTGTGTCTGTCTAATGGATAGGAACATCTACAGTTATCTGTTTAATGAATAGGAACATATACAGCTGTGTCTGTTTAATGAATAGGAACATACAGCTGTGTCTGTTTAATGAATAGGGACATCTACAGCTGTGTCTGTCTAATGAATATGGACATCTATAGCTGTGTCTGTCTAATTTATCCTGGTTTGGAATGTATAAAGGTATCTTGATTTAACCTGGTTTGGAATGTATAAAGTATAAAGGTATCTTGATTTAACCTGGTTTGGAATGTATAAAGTATAAAGGTATCTTGATTTAACCTGGTTTGGAATGTATACGTAACATCTTTTGTTTGGGTATCACTTCCTACAGGGGTGTTGGTTGCATTTTCACTGAAATGATCTCAGGCCAAGCAACATTTCCAGGTATGAAAGATGCCTTTGACCAGCTGAACCAGATCTTCAAAGTACTGGGCACTCCCACAGAACGTACTTGGGAGGGTGTTACCAAGTTTGCAAACTACGATCTCAGTAAGTTCCATTATTCAAACTATTTTATCAAATGAAATAGACCGGTTAGACCTAATCTTTTATCCAACTAAGAAGTGGTAAACTTAACAAGAAGCAGAGTGAGGCCTGGCTAGACCAGCAACAAGAAACAGAGTGGAGCCTGGCTAGACGAGCAACAGGTCACAATCATGTTTTTAACAATGAAATATTTTTTTTAAAGAGCTGAACACTTTATATCTATAGGACAGCAATAAGAACAAAACAAAAATGAATGCTCTCCTTCTAGCCTGTTCACATTGTAGCCTCTTTTTTTTTCCTGCCTAAGTAAATAAACCACACATTTTAAATGAAAATAGATTCATTGTTTAAAGTCCAAGTTTTATGGAATTTTTAGTTGTTTTTTTTTATGCTGATGAAAAGCAATTGTGTTAAAATACAGACTCAGAGGGCCATTTTGATATCAATTCAGATGCGATTAATGGTAATTCATCACTTGATAGTGCCAGCTCTGGTATAATAAAGATTCCTGTATTGCAAATACAATCAAAATAAAAATTGTCTTGACAAAAGTTATTAAGTTTAATGTTTCATAACATTACGTTTCCCTGGGGAAAAAATGTCACATGGATAGAAGGGGAAAATGTCACGTAGATAGAAGGGTAAAATGTCTCGAGGATAGGAGGAGAAAATGTCACATGGATAAAAGTGATACTTGACTAGATGCACCACGTGGATATCAAGATTAAATGTATGCCCGGTACATTTGTTTCCTCTGCCATCAGCATAACTTCATGATCACTTTTTTCATCATTAGAGAAACTGGACAAGCATCCTGGCCAGTCCCTTGCATGCTGTGTTCCAAAACTTTCCTATGTGCCACATGCAGAAGAGTTGGCAGCTAAATTTCTCCAGGTAAATGTCTATCCCAAACTGTGTTGTTTCTCTTAGTCTAGTCATTATCATGTTGCTTCTTCTTCTCCCCCCCCCCCCAACTCCATTGGTGAATGTCATCCCCTGCTCTTACAACACAAGAACATTTCATGCCAGAATCGGTCTCATCAGCCATCTGCGCCCCCACAGCCAAGTTCAGAATTGGCATAAATAGAATGTTTAAGGGGATCATGGTCGATTTCGACTGCTGAACTATATAAATGGGCTTGTACATTATCTGACCTGACAGAAAGTTCCCACTTAATATTTTAGATGCAGCCTCCGATGAGAATCTCAGCCTCAGCAGCCAAGAGACATGAATATTTTCAAGACTTGCCTCCAAGAATACATGAGTTGTCAGATGGTGAGTACTCATCAAGTTTATTACAAATCATTGCAAAACTTTCTAATGAAAGACTAATCTTCACCTTTGGTAGATTTACAGCAAATTCATTGTGCAGATCTGTGTTGGGAATGGTTAAAAAGAAAGGTTTTGTAAACCTCTACAAGTCATAGTATAAGGCAGTGGTTCTCAACCTCCCTAATGCTGCGACCCTTTAATATAGATCTTCATGTCGTGGTGACCCCCAACCATAAAATTATTTTTGTTGCTACTTCATATCTATCTGTTTTTTGATGGTCTTAGGCGATCCCTGTGTAAGGGTCGTTCAACCCCCTCCCCCCCCCAAAGTGTTCACGACCCACAGGTTGAGAACTGCTGATATAAGGGAATTCCTTTAGGGGGCAAGTAAAACCAAAGTCCTTGAGGCAAAACCCTTGCACGCTGTTATTGGTTAATCCAACCATAAAATTATTTTTGTTGCTACGTCCTGTCTATCTGTTTTTTGATGGTCTTAGGCGATCCCTGGGGAAGGGTCGTTCAACCCCCCCCCCCCCCCAAAGTGTTCACGACCCACAGGTTGAGAACTGCTGATATAAGGGAATTCCTTTAGGGGGCAAGTAAAACCAAAGTCCTTGAGGCAAAACCCTTGCACGCTGTTATTGGTTAAAGTAAATATGATTGTGGAAACTTAGTTCTCACCAAAGACCGGTAAGGTTTCTACTTTATATACCCTAAAAGCTCCACTGTCAAATATTTCATGTATGCTTGTAACAAAAAACTTTGATTTAGGGGCTAGAATATTTGTGCAAGTCAGAATCATTTGAGCATTCTGTGAAAAGGATATCATATTTTCAGATTTTGAACTGAACAGAAAATTTTAAATGGGAATGTCAGTAAAATTTATTTTAGAATATGTAAAAATAAAGCTCTGTTAAACATTAAATAGATAAAAATTGTCTCAAGTAAAATTAGTTTGTGGAATGTCAGCTCTTTGGGTTATCAGGAAACTAACAAACCAATCGATCAAAGATTTGAATCTGGACATCAATTGAACTAATAGTTTGTTGTTTTTTGTTTTTTTTTAACTTCCAACATCTGCCCAATCAATCCAAAAGTGATCTAGGTTATTGACAGTGAATTAATGATTTGGGTTAGGGACACATAAGAGTGACAGTGATGAAGGTATTGATTTTAGAATTATAGAATCTTGAACAGACAGTTTATAAAGAATATGAGTTTAAAAGATTTTTTTTACATAGAGGATGAGTTTAAAGACAGTTTTTTTTTTAGCGTACATGAATAATAGCACATGACAACAATGGAATAACAAACCAAACATATATTTAAAGAACTTGATTATTTTCCCAGCAACTTCTATATTCAACATTCCTGGCCTTCGTTTGCTTCCTGAAAGTGGTGATCCAGTCACTACCCAAAGACGACAGTCATCTCGTTCAGGAATCCGTACGACTCTCAAAATGTGATTTCAGAGTCCTTGTAAGTAAATGTTTAAACAGACCTTGCATCCTTTCTTTTGATCCATCATAATTTTAATACGACATTTTCTTTAATATGAATTAGCTGTAGAAAAAGCTGTAAGCCATAAAGAATATATAATTTAAATTAGGCTATTTAAAAATAATAATGAAAAAAAGCTTTTACCAGATTTTTTAGTGTAATTTGCACATTTATTTCATGGGGATAACAACTTTAAAAGACTGCACTGAACAGCCAAGAATCAATTTTTTTAACAAAATTATCTTTTCCATTTTATGAATTCATGCTTTTTACCTTGCTCTAATATCGTACATAACTCAATAATGAAACGTAAATTCTATTTATTTTCAAATCATGATTTTCACATTCGGTCATCTTTATTTATTTTACAGTTTGGGCTGAAGAAATTGAAGTAGATCTTCAGTGGCTGTTTTCTATCTGATGATGAAGTCCCAATATGTTGGTAAATCAGATGAGTTTCAGTTCGTGTGTTGCAGGGACTCTGGTTAAACTTTGGATCAAATCTAGATACAGTTTAGCTGCAGGAACTCTTTGATTCACTGGGTCTGCATCAAAAAGTAATCTTTAAGTGTGGACATAATTCAAGGGGAGAAAATAAAATGCTTTAAAAACAGTTCATTTTTCCTTGAATGTTTGGAAAAACTATGCCAGTCAAATATTAATTCAGTGTGCCATGTTTTGTTATAGACAATAGGAAAAGAAGAGAACTGTTTGTGGAAAAAATAATTCAGTTTGACATGGCTAGTGTTGTGCTCTTAATAAAAATCGATCAAGGCTAGATTTCAGCAAGCAATGCTAAAAGACTGGATTGCCATGGACACCGCACCTGACCGACAGAAAATGTATCATGATATCTACATGCAGGCAAATACTGGCTTATTGACAAACATTGAGCTCACAGCTTGTTTCCTGTTATTGGCTAACATCATAAAGGGAGATAGAATCACCTGGGCTGTCGGTATATCCACTATTTATTGTCTCAGCTTTAATCAGTAAAATCCAGAACTGTAACTGTTGTGAAAAGTTAGTACATGTCGGTTGATAGCTGAAAATTATATGCTGAGTTTTCTTTACTGCCATACCCACTTGTGTATAAATACAACCGTCACGTCTGCCTGTGTACAAAATAATTGTGTATGTACAGTATGATATTCCTACCCAAATACAACATGGATGACTTCTTGTGGCAATTTTTATCACAATTTTGATAAATGAAGAGAAATCAAATCGATGTTATAAAAATGACAATATTAATTCTTTTTGTTTATTTATAAATATTTTTCGTGTTTCTGGCAAACTTCAATTTGACAAGCTAACACATGAGCATTTTTTAATTTTTTTTTAAACTTCTCTGTTCAGGGTTGTGAAATTAAATAGGTGTTGTTTTTTTTCTGCCAAAATACTTTTTGCAAATTGTATTAAGTGCACAAGTGATCAGTAGCCAATTTCATTGTCAATGTATATTTTATTTTCTGCTTAAGTATTATATAGTGTAGTTGTATGAGCACACATTCCTGTGTTCTTGTAAATTGATCCATTAATTAAATTGTGTCATATTTAGAACTTGTGTAGATGAGTTAAAGCACTGCACAATAGTGAGCAAGTTTAACTATATCTGTTCAAAGTGCCACCAGTCTGACAGTTTGTCTCACTTCCTTTAGAAATGTTGTTTAAGTTGAGTTAGAATATACCATGCCAAATCATAGATATCCACATTTTGTTTCATCACTAACAATGTCAGTAATTTAATGAGATATTTGCCATGTTCATAAAATATGCAGTTTGATTTATGTTTTTTTTTAAAAAGGACTTTACAGAAAAAATAAAATTGAGTTCAAGAAATTTAATCTCAGCAAATCTGATATATTTTTCCTGTCTCAATGTTTAGAAATATAAATACTTTAGATTAAAATAAGGGTCAAGCTATAAACCTTGTAAATCAGAACTGCACAACATACGGCCCGAGGGCCGCCACTTTTTTATAATTAGTTTCTTAAAGCTTTCCCCCTGTCCTATTTTCTTTCAGCCCACAGTATTACGGCCTTCCCTTACATGTTGAGCTGTGCAGGCCTTTTGTAAATAATCAGCTTCTAAAAAGCTGTACTTTTTGTAAACTTGATCCATGGAACCATTCATTGAATAGAACTGTTACTTTTCAGTGGGTTACAAGTCAGAAGCAAATTTGTCAACGAATCCTTATGTGGTAGATGAAAACCTACCCTACTGCTTTTATGTCTGCCCTATGAATATTTCATTGGCAATAAAGGCTTTATAAGTCATAGCTAACAAAGATTTTTGACTTCAATTAGTTTTGACTAAGACATAGTACAAAACTAAATTAAGGACGCCTCAGTAGTTTTGAATTTTTTTATTTTTTTTTATGTTTTAACCTGTCCAATGCAGAGTCTTTCCTGAATATTTCTGTACTTTAACCTATATAAATATTTATATACCAAGTTCACCGGATGAGGGTCACAAATATTTGTTTTAGTATTTATTTTTTGTAGTGAAAAGTTCCATTTAATTTATTTAAAACACATTTTTTTTTTTATATATATATATTTTTTATTCTCACTGAATTGTATCAATAATGTGCTCTAGTGTTTGTGTGAGGAATGCACAGGTAAATGTTTCTGTTATATGAATCTTTCATTTTGAAGTCCTTGGGCACTGTCCCCGGATTTCAGTACTTGATACTTTTGGATCTTGGTAGTGATATGTGCAATTTTATCTCTGCATGCTTTTTTTTTTTTCATCAAAATGTTCATGCCTCATGTTGCTGTGTGTTCAGTGTGAGCTTATAAATGTATCACTGGGAGCTGTGTCATTCACATCTTTGCATTTGAATCTTTCAAGCTGCTCATGGTTTCATTGGTGTCTTATTGCTCATGCCATGTTTTTTTAAATTGTCTTTTTGTGTCTCATTTAGTTCTTATCTTTAAATTTTCAGCCCTCTGGAAAAACAAAGTTCTTTTTGAAATATACATTTCAATAATTTAGTGATTTAAAAGCTTTTATGTCTGTTTTATTTTAATCTCATGATTAAACACAAAGATACAGACTTCTAGGAATGTAAGGGATACTTCATGAGGAATTTATTATTCAAATTAGCACACAAAAATTTAACAGTAAGGCTATAAATTATTTTTAAAAACTCTCCAATGACATAAAATGACACCTGATTAATTTAACACTTATTATTTTTAAATTTATGTTCATATAGCACATTTGATTTGTGAGGATAACTTTATTACTTCTTAAAATGGTATTTGATCTATTTAGCTTCACATGACTCATTTAGAAATTTGTATGAGCCCCCCCCCCCTCAACCCCTCCTTTCCCCATTTCACCTTTTTCAAATAAAAAGTTGCTAGTACAGACATAGGCCACTTCACATACTGTAGTTGTAACATCATTATATTATTATCTGAACAATAGGTTTGTAACTGAGGAAAACAAATTTTATTTTAAAATACCTCTCCAGGCCCCTTCCTTTCATACATTTTTGGACATGTCTCTCAATCCCCACCCCCCCCCCCCCCCCCCCCCCCCCCCCCCCTTTTTGGACCTTTCTCCCAATCCCCCCCCCCCCCCCCCCTCTCTCTCTCTCTCCCTTTCAATTTCTCAAAGGCATTGATGATTTTCAATGAGTGTTTTCGTAATCCTAAAGCTGAAAGAGAAATAAGAAACTGATGATAAAAAAACAAGTCTTTGAATAGAATGTTTTTTGTTTTTTTATTCACTAAATAATCTAAACCAAACTTTAATGTTAGCATCAAAACAGTGTTTTAAAAAAATGTTGTTTCAATTTAAAAGTTAAACAAAGCAGCAGTTGTTGTTTCCTTACAGGGGTATGTTTCATGTAATCCCGGGATTGACCGGTATAAATGGTAACTGCATTTATGGAAAATTTGCAGGTCAGCATTTGAAATTTTTTTGTATATTGAATTATGTCTGGCCAGTTTCAGGCATGTTATATTGCGCTATAGAGCATTTTCTGTTATTATTTTGTTTGAGATGAATGTTAAAATCTTATCTTTTTTAAAAGAAAAAAACATTTCAGCATTTACTTGTGTTTTTCCCTTAAGTTGATATATACATACAAAAAGTGGGCAGTTTAGAAGTTAGTTTAGGGATGTGCTTTTAGCACTTACTGATGGCATTTTTTTAAATATTTTTTTTAGTTTCAGTAATAGACCCAAGTAAAAAAATTTCCTCTCAGGGTGTTGATCAAACTTGCCACTTCTTGCTTACAATAGAAACATGTTACATTCTATTTTAAATCTCACAATAAAAGTTGATACATCTGAGGTGTGTGATTATTTCAGCTTCTTACAAAATTATATGAAACACAAAAATGTTTTGGTACACTCCCCTTACACTTACTTTTTCCTCTGAACAGTCATTCAGTTTTTTGGGTTATTCAGATAATTATCATAGAAATCAACAATCGGGGTTGTTTCATTTTGGGCTAGGGAGGTTTTTGTTCCACAGTCTCCCAATTTCTTTTCTATGACAGTCTTTAATGTACATTTTGCCTTATTATCAGTCAGGCAAATATTCAAGTAAACAAAAAAAGAATAATTAAAACTAAACAAATGAATTATTTTTGTTTAGGGGCTCGGCTCCTACATAGCTTGGCACAAAATTTCTTCCCATGTAGCACAGCACAAATTTTTTTTTCATGAAACTCAGCCGGCGATTTTACCAAAGCTCATCACAAATGACTTTGGATGCGGCTCCCAGCAGCCAATTGTTTCCATTAAAACTTTGCACACATTTGCTTCCTACAACTGTAAGCGTATGTCTTCTGCTTTGGTACAGCACACAGCTGCTACAGACGGTCTAATAAATCTCCGAGGGTTAGCGCAGTTTTCAAATATTTTCAGAAAATAACATCTACAGTATAAGTTGTTTTTTTCAAATAATATGCAGTGGTCTATTCTTTCTTTCTTTTACATTGTACTATTTTACACACCAAGATGACAGTGTATTCACAGACATCTGCAGGGCAAATTGAATAGAAAACATGTCCGATTTCAGATTGTACTGGCTTTTCTTTCCAAAATAAGGCTGTTCTTCTTACAGGGTGTGTTTTTGTGCAAGTGTAGAGACTGGTCCAAGGCATTAAACCACCTGGTTTTGTCAAGGAAATTTACACCTTGATCATTTTTTCAACTTTTATTTTATGGTTGAATTCCTCATGACCTGACACTCAAGAAGCACTTTTTAATAACTGGGACTGGGACCTGTTCCAAGCAAACAGGAAAATACAGTTTTATTTTTAACACACTTTAAGTAGCATACGTTGATAGGGAGAACCTCAATCTCACTATAATTAGCTGCAGTGTGCTTTCCAATGTTAGTCTTCATCAGCAGACATTGAGATAGAATCATCTTAGCATTGGTCCTTCCCCATTAATCATATAAAAGATACAAACTCAAAATTGGTTGATCATGCCATATTTTCAATCTACAACCTAGAGCTTTTTTTTTCTCTTCAAAACATGATTATGAAACAAATTCAATATACTTATATAGCTTTCCTTTAATTTCTATATATTTGATATCATGTTTTATTGAAATACATCATTTACTGAAATTTTAAAAAAAGAAAACGATATGTTAATAATTTATAGTTTGACTGATTTGAAGACGACTTATATAAGGGGGCCATCCACATATTATGTATGCACTGAGCGGAGGGCATGTTGTTGATTTTGTGTATGGGTGCGTATGATTGGGTTTCTCAGCAGAATGTGTACATACATTTATGCACAAACTCTCTAAAAATTATCCTGATATTCTGACAGTAACAAATAGCCGTGTGACAACTATGGTTCATTATATGCCTTTGTATATTTCCTTGGTTGTGACGTAATTATTATGTTCAACTGAACCAAAAATTTTACCTGCTATTTTACAGACAGCTAAGACAGTGATATAAATAATTTAACACAGTTTAGGGTGACCCCATTTAATTGCTATCTGTCATAATTATCTATAAATAAATTGAAATGTTACAAAATGAAAAACGAGTCTCATAAAAAAGAAATTCAAACAAATCAGGAACTTCAAAGCAATCATGGCAATAGTTACTTTTAACAGATTCATTTTTTTCAACAATTCTATTTGTCTTAATTATATATAAATAAATTTAAACTGGTGGTTTTTTTTCTCTTTATAGGGGGGGGGGGGAGGAGTTCATTTGTATATGCTATTAAAAAAAGTACATGTACAATACCGGAGAAGAGGGGTATGCAAATTTGACCTTTTAGTGTACAAGACCACATATTATTTGGATGGCTCCAAGCCTTGACTTATGGGGTAAACAAAACTAGAAACAAGGGGTACCAGATACTAAATAACTCTATTTCATAGATGTAATTTCAATTTCACTTTTGTATGCTGCTATGAACTGATACAAATAAATGCTTGAAATTTAAAGGATCCAAGCACAATAATGTTTTACATAATTTCTCATTTGACAAAACTATTTCTTTTTGTTACTAGTGCTCCAAGTTTTTCTCATTGTTGACCTACTTCAAAGAAGAAATTAGGGTAAATTTTAGTAACAAAGGAGAAAAAACTAGTTATTTTTTAAAAACTCTATCTTTATTACTAGAAGAGTGCATTCCCCACTGTATTCTCTGATAACAAATTTGTGACTTTCTTGATTTTCTAAGGAAACTTTGTCTCTTTTTTTTTTTAATAAAAATGTCATGAATAGGCTTTTTGGTATATTTTTTTAATGTTTCTTTTTTGTTCCTGAAAAAAAGGGGTTTTATCAAAATAGTTGTTTTTTCTATTAAATAGCAGATCACATTTAAATGTTACTTATAAAAATAACTAACAGTTGACATGAATTCTAGAGGTGTTCAATATGCTACATGATTCAGTTTTGCACATTTTTCTTTTTTTAATGTATGGTCACAATTTTGAAATATATAATCTTAAACCATCACTTCATTATTGGTTTCCTTTTCAGTACTTTTTGTAATATTGTCTGCTTTTCAAGTCTTAATTGGTTTCCCAAGATTGTTAAAACTAGCTTTTGGTTCACCATTTACTTCCAAGCAGAAATAATTCTACAGAGGGGGTATAAAATATTTTACAAACTTCTAATTATCTTGGTTACTTCCAGTGGAAACATTTTTTTTTCTCAGTTGCACAGCCTGTTTAAACAAATTAAAAAATGTAATATTGCATTCAGAAGCTGAAGTATTCCTGGGATCAAGTGTAATCATATTTATTATATATTGACTTCAAATGAATATAATTTTATAAAGGACAAACAAGACAACATGAGTTTGTAACATGATATTGTAAGAAGTCCTATATCAAAAAATCTGTAGACCTTTTCCCCAATCAACTCATAATACTTTATAATGGATTATAAAATTATTGACTTGTGTGTAAAAACTAGGTAATGAGGTGGCAATGAACATTTCAAATATTTGGCATCACACAGATGTAGGATGAAAATCTCAACAGTTATGAACAGGTTCATAATTAATTTAAAGGGTTTGAATTACTTTGCACCAAAAAAAACTTTGCAGTCCTCAATTAGGTGACTAGGATCTTTAAGTATCTAATTACTCACAATTAACTTTTTTTTTGTAATGAAATTATTTTAATATGAATACTAATGAAAAGTGTTTTTGCATTTCTTCATTGTTTTAATCTGTACTTGTAACTAATAATGGACAGATGTGTTTCTTGAAAATGTCTCTGTTTATAATTATGTAAAGTCAAATGTGGATAGGATTTTTTTTTTTATTTTTTTTTTTAAAAATATAAACTGGCATGAAATAATGGCTTTTGGCCAAATAAATTTATTTTTGAAAAAAATTTGTTTGTGTAATTTTCAACAAGACACTTACATAATTAGGAGGGGTAAAAAAAAACAACACAACAACCGTAGGTTTGTTATATTTTTTTTAAAGATCGTCTGAACAATTAAATATGCAAAATAAAAAAATAATGAACATTTAACAAATAAAATGTTAGATATCACTTGGTGGTGGAAATTTAAAAAAAAAAAAAAAACAGTGGGGGCGAAAAAGTAAATGTGAAGACTAGAATGTTAAAAAAATGTGCATGTAAATAATACTGAGTACTCAACTAAAAATCTAATTATTATGCAAGACATTCAAATCTAAGCATACCAAATTACAAAATAATATCAAATCAGGTCTCAATCATGTGACTAAACAAAAGAAAGATTACCCATAAAGATTTCATAACCTTGACTTAGCCTAAAAAGTTTGCAATAAATATTGCAATACAGTTCCCTTCAAGTTGTGAAGAGATCCTTACAGTTTGGGGAATCATTTTCAGGACAACTCAGCAAATCTAAATAATGTTTTTTTTTTATGTGTAATTAAAAAAAAAATATTCATATATAATTTATATTTTAAATTATATATATATTTATCACTTGAATTGAATGCAGAACTTGTTAAGTAAAATAAAACATACTGCAGTGTTTTTATCACTACATAATTTGTTTCTCACAGAACATCATGAGGTAAATTTAATTTTAAGTGACCCGGAAATTGTAATTTACATTGTGTATAGGAGTATTTAAATATTTAAGCAAAAAAAAAAAAAAGAAAAAAGCCACCTTCCTTTTTTAAAAACGATTTTTATAGTTTCCACACTACCTTGTACATTAAATTTTTGGGGGGTCTATTTTTTAATTAAGTCTTCTTGGAGAGACTTGCACATAATAAAAATGAAGGTTCAACATTTTACTTAACACCTACAACAACTTTCAAGTTCAGGACCGTGTCCTCATCCAGTAAAGTTAAGTCTTGGACAAATTGAGACAGTGTTAATTTTCGTTATTAAATAAACTCAACAGACCGATTTTACACTTAAATTGTGTACAATCAAAATTATATTTCTAGTAGCATTTAGGAGACACTTGAATATAAGTGGACATTGAATATTCAAGTGACAAAGATGAAAAAAAATCAACAATACAAATGAAGACACGCTTGAGATGAACTATTCACTCCTCTGATTAATATGCCTTAAGTTAAAAACAATATAAAAATAATTTCAGATACAATAAGCAGAGAGAGTAGTGGTAAATCTTGACAGAAACTATGTAATCTTTTATAATATAAGCTGAGAGACTAGTGGAAACTACTTAATCTGTAAATATAAGCTGGGAGAGTGATGTTAAACCCAACAGCCATAAACAACTCAATGATACTACATTCAAGCCTCAAAGCATTTAAAGACTATAACAAGTCATTCTAATAAACAGTTAGCACCTCTTAATACAATTATGTTTTTGTTTTTTTTTAAACTCCTTTAAATGAAAGAATGAGCCCATCTAATATATAATGATAGTGATATATATATATATATAATATATAATATATATGCGTTTATATGTGCATATTAAGGAGACAGATTATGTGGTTGAGAGCTAGGTAGTGATTGGGGAAAGAGATACATTTTTTTTTTTAAATTTAAAAATTAATGAAATCTCCTGAGAAACATCTACAAAACTTCAAATTAATCTACTGGTCGTTGCGATCAAGCCTTTGGGTAACACCTCGAGGAAACTATACGTTTTGTCTGACATTAAATGCAAAATATAGTGCTCTTAAATTGAAAACTTGGTATATTTTTTATATTGTTTTTCAAAGTCATCAATTAATTTAATCCCTGGACCCCCCCCCCCCAACCAGTTTTTTTGGCTATATTATATTGTTCATAGTCAAATAAGAAATGGCATATCTGCCATAGAGAAGAAAAAAAATTTACATCCACAAACTTGCCCAACTCACCAATAAAAACTTCCGGAGAGCATTAATACAATCAGAGGCTTCAAGGTAACAAGCCTTTCAGACTACAGAGTATTCTCTATTGTTACAAATGATAAATATTGCACATTTGGCTAGGGATGCCTGGGTTAGTTCAAGTTTCAGGAATGTTAAGTTGGATTTACCTGTGGTAATAAATTCATACATTAGACATTTGGTACAAAACAGTTATGACACGGTTGTCATGACTCAATCAACAACCACTGGCTAAGAGAACCAAGAGAAATCTGTTTCATTAGAACTAACAGAAACCTCTTTCTTCAAAGCTACCGGTGACAGAAATCTGTTCCGTTAGAAGAAGCAGAAGCCTGTTTCATTAGTCTATAACAGTAACTGGCCAATTTTAAAAGTTAAAGAAAGGAAGTACGGTATTTAAGAAATGTATATATTTTACAATCTTTACAATTTCATAAGTTTATAAATAACTTTCCCTATCAAGTACCTTGAACATTGATAACGTGAACAAAATGACATGTTAGAAAAACATCAAAATATTACATCAAGAGCAAACAAGTGATGTCTTAAAGCAGTTGTCACAACTGTAGCAAAACAAACATTACCTGTTTTACATGAAACAAATAAAACAATAATTTAGAGAAAGTCCCTTGTAAGTTTAGGTCCTGTCCTTCCTCTTACTGGCTTCAACTGGTTGTAAGGTCAAAATTTAATTATGCCGATTGTTAGAGAGTATACTCAGCTATTTACATATCAAAGGGGTTCAACTGGCCTTTCCACTCCACTCACGCAATAAAACAAATGGAATTCCTGTGCAATGTAATTTGCTTGTATCAGCAATTCAAAAATGTGAACAACAAAACATTAAATAAAAACACACGAATGGCAAAGTGATCCTCAACGTAAGATATTTTGATTAGAATGTTAATGTTCATCATTATCACGTCATTACTTGAAACGTTTACAAAACTACTGGATAACTTTTAGAAATACTGCCTCAGCAAAAAGTTAATTGAACAGCTTGATTAGTTTTGCAAAGCAACCAAACGTTAGTCAACCGATCCTTGATACACATTTACAGCAATAAACATAATAATGACATTAGAATGTAATAATTTCAAATTTTTGTTGATGACAAACACTATTTTTAGAACATCAGTAGACATTTAATTAATGAGACACAGAATTATTAATCTCCCTCTCTACTTTGGGCAACACCTGATTTTCACTTCTACCTACATCGTACAACACCTGATTTTTAACTTTTTACCTGCATCGGACAAGACCTGATATCCTTGTCAACTTGGCTGGAGCTCGATTATTCAATGTTCTTTCAAAATGTCTCTAACTGAGACCTTCCTCTTCCCCTTGAATAACATTCCATGAATGGCAGTTTTAGGCATGTGCTGCTGTGGCAAACAAAGGATGCGCCCTACAAAACACATTCAGTGAACAGCTAGTCATTTCCAGACTTGTTGTTCCGCTCTTTCCTACGACTTCTTCATTACATAAATGATCCTGGTAGCTGACATCACTCCTTATGTTCACATTTAATAAACGGGGTGTATTTGACATATTCCATATTTTGCTGGCTTAAATTTATGCTGTGATTTGTACTGCTGATAATGGCCATCATCATCATCATTCGATGCTGACTGGCCGAATGCTCTAAACTGAGTCGGTCCCAAGCTTGTGGTCTGGAGTTCAATCCCCAGAAAAAGCCTAGACAAGCAAAAACACCACCCCCCCCCCCCCCCTGGGGGGATGGGACTTATTAACTTTGGATGGCAACTCATCTAAGAGAAGGAAAATTCTGAATTCAACCCTGGAAATGGAGTCCCGTCGGCGGTATGACATATTGAGACAATGAAAATTCCAGCACTCCTGTGATGCTACTGGTGCCAAGCTGTATCTTTCTCACATGATGTTCCCTTGGGTTCACCAGTTGCGTGGAGAGAGGTGATTTGCTGTCCAGGGAACCAGCTAATCCTCCTCAAGAAAAAAAAAAAATCATCCTTGCAAGTCTACATCATCATCACATTGTGACGGACGGATGCCAGAAAAAATTGGTCATCCTCACATGGAGCATTTTAGGTTGCTGTTTTTATATTTATACTCTAATCACATTGTAAATAACCATAAATATCAATGCTGGTTTAAGACTAAGGGGGTGGGGGGAGGTTGTTTTGCACCAAATTAGAAAAGAACATGAAATCTGCTTAACGCTATTCTTTTATTGAGTGTCTACATCAACGATCACTGCAGGTTTATGGAATGAGATACTGCATATCTTTACATTAAATCAATTCAAATTTTAATACCATGCCAAATTTAAAGCAAACAAACGACTAGTATCACACATTATATATTTGGATTGTGTTGCAATGCAAAGACTACATTCAGGTGAGGAGCCATACAACAGAACTAACTTAGTAGTAATTCAAACAAGCACACACAAAAAAACAAGCATCAGCTTGGTACAATAAGAGCTGTTGCACATACTTAACAAGGAAAAAACCATTGTATTTGAATAATGGGGAGCATGATGATTACAATATAAATAATTCAATATCAAATGGTGCATTGTGGGAATAAGGTGGGAGTATAATTAAATGAGTCGAACATATCATCTTTATCAAGCCTAAACATTTGTTGCTTCCTTTGCCTCTTGTTTCCTTCCTTTTGTATTGTTGCTCTGTCTCACAACTACGGGATGAAATCAAGATGTCTCTTCACAGGTGCTCCGTGATTATTGGTAAATGGGACTTTGTTTCCACCTAGCCGGTCTTGTCCAGGTTAGATAAAGGTTTAGTAATACTTGAACTCCTATAGATGCCTTCGCTTTGACCACTTGACCTTCTGCCCTCACCGTGCCCACTACTGCCAACAACTGACTCTGTGTCACTGCCGCTGGATCGTAAGTCATATCTCTGACCAGAAGCCCACCTGCTTGAAATCTGATTGCCCGTGCTTGGTGTGGGTGAACAACGGTAGTCAATGTTGTACTGGGGATATAAGTCACGCAAGTCAAGAATAAGACTTTTAGCAAATAGAAGTGGACTAAGTATGGCAGGTTAAGAATATGACTTTTAGCAAATAGAAGTGGATTTAGTATGGCAGGTTAAGAATAAGACTTTTAGCAAATAGAAGTGGATTTAGTATGGCAGGTTAAGAATAAGACTTTTAGCAAATACAAGTGGATTTAGTATGGCAGGTTAAGAATAAGACTTTTAGCAAATACAAGTGGATTTAGTATGGCAGGTTAAGAATAAGACTTTTAGCAAATACAAGTGGATTTAGTATGGCAGGTTAAGAATATAAGACTTTTAGCAAATAGAAGTGGATTTAGTATGGCAGGTTAAGAATATAAGACTTTTAGCAAATAGAAGTGGATGGCTGTTTCAGAACAATTTATGAAAATAGCCCAAACTTAATTACATAAAAACATAAACCCAAACTCAATTATGTAGAAATACGGTCATAACAATTCTTAAATCCAAGATACATTCATAGTCCATACAAAACAAAAAACAAAACTAATTTTGATGCACAAATAGAGACAGAATTTTTTTATTTTTGTTTAAACTTAATTTTATAGCAAATACAATTTAAGAACTTACTTTTGTAGCACATACAAAACATGTTGTCACAACCTTCGCTACAATATTCATCAAATTTTTGGTTTCCTGGATAGCACTGTCCACCTGAAGAAAATGTTAATCCTCAGTTACATACAGCTAAAATGTATATTTATTATTATGAATATTTACAAGACTTCAGAGGACCTTTTATTTCATGCGATAATACATGAGTGAGATACAAACCTTGTTAAATGTGGCGGTCTTGCCAAATGTTGATGACTTGAGGGTTGTTAGCAGTTGGTGACAACACAATGGAATTCTTTCCAAATACATTAAGAGCTCTTCTTTTTGAGGACAACTAGGTACCTAAAAAAAAATATTTTTTTTAAATTTGTTTAATATTGGTATTTGAGAAATCGTGGGAATATCACATAGAAAAAACTACACAAGATAAATCTTTTCTGTACATTGCTTAAGTACTTCTATTATTATACTTAAAATAAAAGTTAGATATAATATAATTAACACTTTACATAAATGTTAGATAAAATCTGTTCATATTTTCAAATATTTTAATATCTTACACTAGAATATAAAACCCTGTGTTACTCTGGTAATAATGGAAGGTATATATCTCAGCATATATGAAACTGAGTAAGTAGGTATGTAACTGATTCAGGTTTAGATGTATCCTCAAAAAAAAAAAAATTCTTTTCCACGCCCATGAAATGTATATTTTGAAAATAGTCAGGTTTTATTATTATAAAAAGAAGTATGTATGTATGGATATTTACATTTCTAGCATCAATGGGTTTTAAGACATTTTTATATTCTATATAAAAGAGGCCGACTCATCCCCTTTTCATGCCCATAAACTACAAAGCCCAGATTTTCAGAAAACTTTTAAAAACATAAATGTCCTTCAAATTTTTTTTAAAAATGTATTCACCAATTTCAATATCTGTAACATTAAAATATTTGATTTATTGGTATTTTCATACAAAATTCTGGCAACCTTTTGTACTCGCTCCTGATCTATATGTTTAGAAAAATCGTAAAACACAGAATTCTTATATCTGAAGAAGATTCTCTGAATGTCATGTTATTAAAGAATATGGTTATTTATTTTAAATTTAAATGTATACCAAAGTTGAAAAATTAAAAATTTAATTAAAATCTATATCAGGTTCAATCAAATCTGTAGCATATTTGGGTTTGGAGATATTGATATTAAATTGTATCCCCTTCCCATTTTTGTCACCACCAAACATTCTGCACCACCAGTGAATTATGTTAATATTATTAAGTTCCATCCCCGTTTTGTCATGCATTGGACAGCATTTTAAAAAAAAAATTGTTATATATTTTCATACATTAAAAAATAAGGTTATTTAATTGTAATTTAAAATCCATACAAAAGTTCAAATCTGTAACACAATCTGGTTTGACTATGATTCTTCATTGCACTTAATATATTTTCTTATTTAAAATATTTTTAAAATTAGAAGTATTTTTCATTAATAATATATTATAAATTTCATGAATGCAAATTTTTTTTAATGAAAAATAAGTCAAACCTAATCAATTGTTAAAGATCCAATGCTTCAATTTGGTGTGTTGTGTTAAAACAATTTAAAAAGCAATCAATTATATTTATTTAAAAAAAGAATGGTAAAATCTTAGCAGCTTTGTCATTTTCGGGATTTTGCAAATGATACTGAAGACTAAAGCACTATAATTTATAAATATAACAAAAAAAATTGATACTGAAGACTAAAGCACTATAATTTATATATATAACAAAAAAAATATAAGTCTAAAGAATGTCAAATCTCCATTAATACAATACCCTAACTTTTACATTCAAATAAAATACTGAAAATAATTCTTTAATGAATACATTAAATTTCCTTCTAATTAATAATAATAATACTTACATAATAAAGATGACATATAATTTTATTGAACAATATTTATATGGTCAAATTTAAATTAATTTCTGTTCAAATAAAACTGATAAAAAGATCATTGTTTTTAAGAAATCCATTTATTGCAGGAGTTTTAGTTTGCACAGCTAAACAAAACACACATTTACACTCTTTGGTGCAATTATAGAGACTTTTTGTATCCTGTGCTATTGAACTCAGCATTAGCTTATTTATAGCTATATGTTTCATCTTCAGTAAGAAATAATTTGCCTTAATTTTTAAATTTTTTTTTTAAAGTTAAAAGAATGCCAATAATCAAAAGGAAAATCAAAATAAAAATATGTTAGCAAAAACTCTGAAATGTTCATGTGAATTACAATTCAGTCATTGAGAATTTTAAATGTTGACTGAATTAAAAAGTAAATATTTCAAAAATTTCCTAATATTTTTGACCTACTTACTCTTTGAGCAAAATTCTGAATGGTTGAGTAGAGTTTGTTTCCCTCCTGTGCAAAAAACTGAGCTTGAACAAAGAGGTCATGGGTCGTCCTAAGTGGCCCTTCTCCTCTGGTAAACAGATACATGCTAAATGCCATGCTGGACATATTTTTGGCCCGCTTGACAACAGCATTGTCTGGCTCCTCCCATTTGTCTGCCTCAGCCTCGGTCTCCGATGTGATGAGTTTCATCTCCAATCCCAACTTGGCTATTTTGGCTTGTTCCTGATAAAGTAGAGTAACACATTTTAAGCATACACAAACTGACTTCCTAACTGATATCTTCTAACACCAAGCATGCTTTCTGCATCCCTTCTGTGTGTTCGTCTTTTTATTTATTTTTTTAAAAATAAACTACTTTTTATTAAAGTGTAATTTAAAAAGGATTTTTGTTTTAAATGGTAAAATACAGTTTTTTAAAGAACCCTTTTAATTCTCCTTTTTATTTATACATCACAATGAGGATGAATATTCAAGGGTGACTGCTGTGAACAGTCTTCTTTGTCACATGAGAACTGACCGCTAATGGTGAATAAGATCTAATAATAAAATGCTGCTAAGATTACAGTATTCTACAAATTTCATCTCTCTAGGATTTCGGGAGGTTACTAAAACTGGCCTTAGAAGAACAAGTCATGTAAAGTAGAATTGAAAATTTGGTAATTTTAAGAATTATATTCTTCTGCTAATACTTAAATATATTCATTATGGTTGCTTCAAAAAGAGCCCCACTCAGAATGCATCATTCTCAATTCAAACAATTTCAGACAGTTTAAAATACACTGATCAGCTCCAAACTAAATTTGCTGAGAAAGGTCTAATAATGTCAGATGTAGGACAAAATGTTTTAGAGAAAACTTAAGGAGTTTAGATAAATAATTATTGAACAAATAAAAGAAAGAGGGCATTACCTCTGCATCAAGTTTGGCAGGTCTAAGCTGACGGGAGTTAGTTCCATGTTTCTGTCAGAGCAAAAAATATTAGTTTTACCTCTAATCCACAGAATAAAATAATAAAAAATTTTGTTATTTTAAGTTTTTAAAAAATAAATATATAAATTTGCATAAATTCAGATACTATATGTAACCTTTCATAATTTTATTGAGCCCTATATTTTTCTATATTTATACATCCAGTCATAACCAGCCATGGCAATGCAAAAATTTGTGTTTTAAATGTGGTAAATTATAGATATGTTTTTTGTTGACTTTGTACCGCGCTTCGAGCCTTTGGGGATGAAGCGTGTTTTTGAAATGAACTTTATTATTATTATTATTATATATTACAAAAATACTACCTACAGTCTTCATTAAATGAATAAAATTTAAAAGAATGACATAAATTAATGTTTAACATGGATGTGTAATCTTCTATCTAAGGAGATAACATTTTTAAAATTTATTTGCAAAAGCATTTTTGTAAATAGGTTTGCTTCTCTTTTACAGTCACAAGTTTAAAACTCTTTTTGTTTAATTTTCTAGTGCATGTAACTGGGGACCAGATAAGCATTGGACAGCAATTTCCATATCTATCTTAGGGTACATAACAAGAAACAATTTTCGTCTGTCGTGATGATCACCACAGCATCAGGTTAGTGGTTCACAAATTTTGTCTCAATTTGAATATATAAGAGAGCTTAAATTTAATTAGACTTACTGTAAAATTTAGAAGAAAAGGAGGCTTATTCATTTGATAAGATCATGTTTTAATAGCTTAGCTTGTAATGGGCTGTAAAAAAAAACTGGCAAATTTGGACAAAACCCAGCTAAAATACACAAAAATAAAATGCATAATTTTTTTCAAAGTTTGAGTTTGCTATTTTTCAATTATAGCAGTACATGTGACATTAACATGCTACACACCCAACATACACTTATCAATTAATGTTTAAAGTTGGAAACAAGCAGAAATATTAAATGATGGCGAAAACACATTCAATATTTATATTAAAGAGTTTTGAGAATACTAATTTAGGGAGTGCATTAACTGTTCGGTAGCTGTTTTGGCCATAAGGCAGTTAATCAGACATTTATTTTAATTATCAGTTGGATATCTTTTAGCATTTTTTTCTATTTCTTTAGCTCCAATCATTTAAATAATAATAATAATGTGTCCAAAATTATAATAAAACATAATGCTATTCTTACCTAGCCATAAATTTAAAATTCTTGATTGTATTACATCTTAGTTAGTTACATTATATTGAAATATCCTAACAATCATTTATTTTCTATAACTTTCAGCCACATCAAAGTTACGAGACCTTTCCATAGATTTATGTGTTTTCCTGACCTATTTTGACATAACTGGTCCAGATGCATTTAAAAATATCTTATTGTTATTGGTCTCAAATATATTTTGTATGCCTTTGACTTCATTGTGGAGCTAAACTGCTGTAAACTAATGTCACACCTTCAGCGCAACTCAACATGACAGGATATAAATTGCATTAATTATATAATACCAAAAATTAAAAGCCAAGAAATAAAGATTATTCAGAAATTATTATAACAATAATCATTACTTTAAATGATAAGACTAAATCATATGGGAAAGCCAATTATCTAATACCAATGATCTCAAATGAAATATGTCCTGCTAAAAAAAGAATTTAAATTTATTGAAAATGAATCATTTTCTTGTGTAAAAGCTATTAACCAAAGTGCTTAACAAGAAATAATGAACAATATATCTTTACAGTTATAGTTTACTAACTCAAACTATAGGCAAGTCAAGAGAATATGGAGAAAAGGAAAAAGAACTATAAAAAAATCATTAAAATAATATATTTATGTGTTTTTGAAGGTAAAACTAAAATTCAAATTCAAATTTTTTACCATAATATTCTTTACTGCTTCTGGCAGTGGTTAAATTTTTTGGTCATAATTTTACATTTCTTTAATTCAATGCCTCTTTTCTATCTAGTGATAGATTCTTTTTATTTTTACCACAAAAATAAGTTAACAATGAATAGCAACCACTAATATAAAACAATGTGCATAAGAAACATTGAGAAATGTGTAGCTCTAGAACAACAATGTGAAACAAATGGGACACTGAACTCTGAACTTAAATTGTATCATCTACTCACTGGAGGGGTCTGAACCTAGGTGAGAAAACAAGTTGCCTTGGTCAGTTTTGGAGAAGCACTGTGTTCTCTTCAAAGCTACTACATAGGCTATAAAAGTTTTCAGAAAACATCTAACGATATGGCTTCCGCCTATCCTCTTCTGTCAAATGTATGGTACTACATAAGCTTTAAAGGTTTTCAGAAATAAGTGTAAGCAGATAGGTTCCGGCTATCCTCTTCGAGTATTCTGTCAAATGGATATGCTATGTAGAAATTAGATTTTATAACTGCCTTAAAGCCTCATTAACTGTTGACTTACATAACATTTGCCCAACATGCATTGTGTAAGTGTACCTTGCGAAAATGAGAATTAAATCAACAGGGCTGATGTAAGTCTATATCTTTTTACTAAAACTAACAGAAGATATGTAATTTTATTGGCTGTGTGAGAAATCCAATCTATTTATATAGCATATTTTTACTAATTCTATCCAATGAACAACAGAGAAAGCTAAAAATATTCACAGCACATGACACAGTGCTGCCCACTGATGGAGGGTGAAATATCAACACAATATCTTTTTTCAGCTCATCAGCTCTAAGCGGAGCTCAGTTCATTTTTATTCAGATGAATATTTCTTCATGGCAAATGAATGTTTCCTTGAAATCACTTCTGAATTAGGCTTTTAATAAATTTATTTGTTGTTTCTCATTAATAAAACGGCAGTAAATTAAGTCCTCAGGGTCAGGGAAATATTGGATAATTTGTAAAGAGTAGTTAATTACTCTACTGTTAATGACATGACTGACTAACCGGCTTAGATTGGGAGGATAAACTACGGCTTAGATTGGGAGGATAAACTATCTCACTACCACATCTAACTATTGATAAAATATCTAACTACTCCATCTAGCTATTGATAAACTATCTCACTACCACATCTAGCTACTGATCACACAAGTGGTTTAACATCATCGTCTTAATAACATAGACGGTTAGTTTCTCTTACCATAACACACTGTGAGCACAACTTATACCACTTATTATTCAAAACAATGCCCAATTATTATTTATACCATATATAAGCTCAAGTTCCCTAAATATTCCTACAAATTTGTAAGCTTGGTTATTTAATGACGCAGTCCAACTGAATTAAGACAAACCTTAAAAAAATATGGGGCACCACTGAAAAATATTTGTTTCAAAATGCTCTGCACCGATACTGTCTGCATTTTCACACAAAAAAAAATAAATCATCATTTATCTGCTTAAGAAGGATTATACCAGAAACATTCATTGCTTTGTCTCCTGTCTGGCTCACCATACTTCTCTACACTTGTAGTGCATCATTATTCCAGAATAAATTATACCAATGTTACATCACTAAATTTATTTTACAACTTAAGCGTAGCTGCCTTTGGTCTGGTCCCCATTATATAAAAAAAGAACTATATTTATTTTTAAGGGTCTGGCTGCACTAAGAAAGGAATGAGAGCAGCCTGTAACAATTTTTGGAACTTTAAAAATATTTTTCCTTATTCCTTAAAGGACACCTGAGCACTCAAAGATCACTCCCAGAAAAAAAATGCCCATGAAGTCACACCGGTACACAAATACTGCTACTCACCCCTGGCCGTGGGAGAGAAAGATAGACCAGTTTATCTCCTCTGCCCTGACAAACGTCATTGACTTCTTTCACAAGTATCGACAGGTCATTGATCTGCCCTTCCCAGGCATCACTGAACACTTCTAGGTTTTCTCTGGCTATTTTGGAGTCTGGATGCTGAGCCAGAGTGTGAGCAGCATAAAGGATCTACATTGAAATAACACAACAGAGCCAATACAATCACCAGCAGTTAAGGAAGATGAATTATTTCTATGGTATTTAAAGATCTTAATGATTCGACACATATTTTAACTCTTCATGTTAAATAAAATATAAAAAGGATGAAAAATAATTATTATTTTAATCAGTTGAAATATTTTGTTTATACTTGGCACCAATCTCCACGTCTGTAAAAATAATCTCTAACCAGTTTTATTATAACTTTTATGTATTCCAGAAAATCTGAGCTAAATTTTATCATGCTACAAAGACTGAATAATCAATGGAGAAATTTTATGAAAATCACACAACAACTCAAGATTTCACAATTGCTTATTCCCTAATGTTAGCTGTCAAGATCTCAAAGTTGCTCCGTCTGTGAGAACCAACTAATCTGAGTAGAATTTCATCAAGATGACTGAATGATCCAAGGAAAAAGTTATTACAATCACCAATGACTAACAGATCTTAACAAAGAGCTATGACTGAAACAATCACACAATGAACCATTGATCTTAACAAAGAGCTATGACTGAAAAAATCACTCATTGTCTCACTAATTTTAACATAGAGCTATGACTGAAACAAACTCTCAGTCTCACTGATCTTAACAAAGAGCTATCACTGAAAAAATCACTCAATGACTTACAGATCTAACAAACAGCTGTGACTGAAACAATCACTCAATGACTTACAGATCTAACAAAGAGCTATGACTGAAACAATCACTCAACAAATCCCTGATCTTAACATAGAGCAATGACTGAAAAAATCACGCAATGACTCACTAATCTTAACATAGAGCTATTAAGATGACATGATGACTCACTAAGCTGTAGAAATAATAGATTTAAAATTCTATACTAAAAAAAAAAAATAATGGCATAAAAGAATATGAAGTAGAAAGTGAAACATACCAGTGGCCCCAAGCAATGTAGAAATGATTCATTATGTTCAGCCGTAATGATCAGAGGCTCCGTGGTCGCCATATGTCGAAATAGTTTACAAACCTGTCAGTAATGATTAAAGCATTATCAAATTTTTTTTTTTTTAAAATTGAAAAAAAAAAAAATTGTTTTGTTTAACACATGCCCACAATTAGCACGAAGCTCTTAATTTTTATCCTTCCATAAATGAAGTCAGGAATCGTGAGGTTTGTTTTGTCCCAAATGTGTATTAAGAAATCTGTTATCATGGTGTCTAAATTGTGTGACAAATTGGAGGGGGGGGGGGTCGTCCCGGTACCCAAAATCAGCCAATATAGTGACCACATTTAAGAGCGTCCCCTAAAAAACTTTCAACATTTGAATCTTTAACCCATGTAATTCTTCTAATCAATGACCACCTCAAAAATGTTTTCTCTAACAAAAAGCACAAACTTTAAGTTCTTGGCAACGTTGAATTAAAATAAAATAATATAAGATGGGGTGGTTCCATTTTTTTTTTTTTTTAAATTCATCAATTCCTCAATCTGATATGTATAAAAACTATTATTGTAATAAAATGATCAGGTGTAAGCGTTTTAACAAGATATAATAAGTGCAAGATATAAACTGGTACATTACCTTTGTGATTAAAAAAAACAACACACTACAATGAAAGGAAATGAGATGGATTTTTTAACTAGATTGCCTAACTATTTTACTACTTTTGCTAGGCTATTATATTTTTGTATTTCTTAATTTTAGAACCTCAATATAATATTGAAGTATTAGACATAAATCTCCTCTAGTTACCTCATCACAAAAACTTTCCTCATTTTTATAGCTAAATTTATTTACACTCTTTTATGTGATGAAATGATAAATTTAAATATAAAAATAACTTCATACATTCAACTGTGCCATTAGGGATTCTTTAAAGTTTCAAAATACATTACAAATAATGAACTAAATTTGTTAATAAAACTGATTGTAAGATTGTAAGAATGAACCTTTGATTATTTTTTGTGTGCCTTTATAAAATTTTAATTTTTAAAAAAATGTTCTACAAATTATTAATACCACAGTTTTGTTACCTTTAAAAAATTAATTATCATAGACAATGTGCATGGCATTCAACGTTTGCTTTTCTATTGTTGCTGTTGACTGTTAGTACATTGTTTGACTAACCTCCTCAAGCTGCTCCTGATGTTCTGAAAACTTCACAGTTAGCTCCTCCACTCTGCCCAGATCTCCAGCTAGTCCAGCCATTCTAAGAGCCTTGAGTAAACCTTCATCATCATTTTGCCTGAAAAGATCAGATGCTTGGCTCATGGCAGTTGCTAGAAGCTGAAGATAAAAATATAAATTATGAAGAAGCGTCAACAGTTAACTGTTATGAAGAGGGTCAACTTTTAATTATGTCAACAATTTTTTACCCTTTTTTTTTCATAAATTAAATAATGCCCCTCTCCTATTTCAAGGACCACAAATTTAAGGTTATTGACAAAAAATAGACATAAAATAACCACTGATAAGGGTTTCATCTATTTAACAGCATTGATATTTGTACCCATCCTATTCCACATGCACTTCCCTTTCTACAACCTGTTAATATGTCAAAGCCTATATCCCCCTGACACACACACATCACAGACACCATACCACACACACACCATGTTTGTTGGAATAAAATAATAGATGATGCTAAGAGGAGGTGGATCAAAGTTAGATTATATTCACTGACGATTATATTTACTAAAGATTCTATTTACTAAAGATTATATTCACTAAAGATAAAGATTCTATTGTGCCAAAATGCTGAATAATGCTAATAATCCAATGACTATACAAACATTCAGAGGCAAAATACTTGTCACACACTCAAAACTCACTGGTAAGGAGCAAATTTCATTTTTGTCATTGCTTATAAAAAGCAATAATAATTGCAAATACAATAATATCCCACTTAAACTGTTTTGATAATTTAAGTTTAAATTGAAAACCATACACTTTTTGGACAATAACTTAAAAGCTAGTTTCTGTCTTAGAAAATTTAATGAATTGTCAGAACACTTATGCACAATAATTTTAACTGTTTCGTTTCTATTAAAATGTGTAGAATTATCAAAAACTAAAAGTGGGATATTATATATGTAATTATCAAATTTAAAGAGAAATATGCCTTTTAAAAAAATATAAATTTTTAAGAAAAAATACTTAAAGGAATTAGACAAAGCTGTTACAAATTATTATCAATCTGGTTATTTACCTGTTTTCTTAAAATCTTTGAAGATTCTAAGGTTTTGATAATAGAAGTTTCAAGGTCTTGAGTAGGGGTCCTGGCATCTCTACAGTTCTTTCATGAGAGAGATGGCAAGAATATACAGTTATAAGGTGCATTGCAATTGGGAAGAATGGAAAATATTCTTTCTAAGCATTACAACAAAACCTTAGCTAGTAAATTCCAAACAAACTGTCATTTCCTTAAAAATCATTAATTAACATTTATATTTAATATTTCAATTTTAACAATGGTTCTAAATTAACAAAAGATATTTGCCAATACTTTTTTATGTAAAATTTACTTTAAACAATTTTCTTTCAAAAGTGAAACAATGAGTGAAAGATTGACTAAAGCTCTGTTGTAATTAAAAAATCACCTACCAAGTTTTGTCCCAGCAAGAGCATGTTCTGTAGATCATCCCGCAAGTTGTCACTCAGCTGGACAATTTTTTCTCGAGATTCATGAGAAGTGTAGTATGAATCAGTAAACTCTTCAACTGTCTCCTTGACATTCTCAAATGCACTAAGAAGTCTGTCTTCTACAGCAGGGCCTATCATTGTGACTCTTGTCATATCAATTTGATCCTGATAAGGTAATTCAACATAAAATTACTGTTCTGACTTTTTTTCTTTTTTTTTTAATTTATATTTCAGGGGAATAAGTGAAGTGGTGGCCTTATTAAGGGTCAGCAGAGATTTATATAATTTTCTCCAGGTACCTTGAAAAAGAAAATTTTTGTGTAGATCACTGAGGGCCAAGTGTACCGTACCCTCTAAAAGAAGGTTTTTAATATTAATAAATAAATGAACTTACCCTAATTTTTTATATGATTTATATCCTTCTTGACAAAAAAAAAATATATATTCATGTCATGATTTACACATTTTTTTCTCAAAATATTTTTTAATTGGTGTGCCTCTGCAATTTTTTTACCAGATAAAAACAAAAATACCGGAACACTACTTGTCTGTTTTTATCACCAGCATGATCTCATTCTGGATAGCTTTGGCAATGAATTGATTACACTGGCATTTTATTTTATGGGGTCAACTAATGGTTGGTAATGCACTTTTCAGGCTTTTCGCATCAAAAACTAGGGGGCACAAACAGGCTTATGAGCAAACAGGCTTCATTTTTTTTTTCAGTTTTACAAATATTATTGTTTTCAGATTATTTTTGTTTGTTTGTTAAAGGTAGCCGTTACTCGTATAGCAATAAAATGCATCTATTAACTAATCATTTAAAATGGGTCAAAGTATTCTTGATGATCAATGATGAACAAAGCCTGTGCTTTTTTAACAGTTATAAATTATAAATTCTACACTATTATCATTCTAACAAAAATTTATTTAAGGCTGGAATATATGTAAACAATAATTGAAGGCTGGTTTACATATATTCCAGTTCTAATGGAGTAGAACAGTGGTTCCCACCTATTTTTTACTCTCTGAGCCCTATTTAGAATCAATTACTATGGGGTAGCCCCTAAGGCCTACAAGTTTATAGTGTTAAAGACGTTTCATGGAACCACAGCAGAGCCCCTGAGAAGTGCATGTGGAGCCCTTAGCACAGATTAGGAACCACTGGCGTAGAGTTATTTTCATGGCCTGTACCTCAAAATCAGAAAATGCTTTGCTTGCTGTAGGATGAGAGGAGACCAGTCCTATACCAGAATCTCCATTGAGAACTGGACCTCTCTCAGAACGGTTCTCTTCAGGCCCACCTTGCAGTACAACATGCTGAATGAGTTCCTGAGCTTGACGTATCATAGAGAAAACACCTTGACGCGTGTGTCGTGCACTTGAACAATCAGGGTGTCTTAAACATGTCTATAAAGATAACATTGAATAACCTAATGAACAAACTTGATATCAAAATTAAAATTATAATTTCCTAAGGGTGATAACAAAATTTTAATAGAAAAAGTAATACATTTAGTAGATTTTGGCTAAACTCTTTTAAAACCAGTTCAAAGACTAAAACTACACTCCCATTCTTTATTATTTGTATCAAAAAATCAATTATTTGAGTTCTTACAAAAAACACATGCATGTCTCTTCAAAGTGACAAGAGATTCACTCAAGTTTTGGATTTTAAAAATATTTTTTAAAATTTCGATTCATACACACTTATCGACCTTTAACAATCATTGAAAAACCATTTATATGATCATTTGAGGCCACTTAACAAGCCGAAGTGGCTATTCTATCGTCTCGCAAAGACGGAACGATGGCATATATATATATTTGTATGTACTTAAAACAAAACTACTACAGTTAATACAGTTTATTGTAAAGAAATTTTAAAATAAGAGAAATGTACAAATCATTACCATCTTTTTTAAAAATGTAATTTTAAACAATGCAACTTTTAATGAACTATACAAAGAGTAGAGTTTATAATCAAACTTTTTATTTTTTTGTACTTCCTTTGGTCATTGTACATACAATATAGTATTTTTTAAGCAATCACACTTCAACCACTTGCATGTCTGGTTGTTACGAACTTGATATTACCCCTGTTCAATACCTTCGTTGTTAAGGGGTAATTTAATTATTTAACAAACCATTAATTCCTTTAATAATTGTCTCTGTATTAAAATAACAGCTCCATTACTAATGCTCCATTATGGGAGTCGCTTAGTCACTTCCTTGTTTGGTCACGTGATGAGAGTAAGCCATCACTAGGCTGCTACACACAACAAAAGATACTTCATCAGTGCTTCCCCAATGTCATGTTACTTAAAAATGTTACCTTTCGAAATATTCTGGAATACACGTGTTTTTTAAATGAAATACATAAATGTGACAATAAATATACGTCAGTTATGATTAAAGGAAGAAAGTTATTTCAAGAAAAATTTGTGAGCGATATTGATGGGAATTATCAATACTATCATCGGCAGGCTGTTGTTGAGCTCCGTGCGTGCTCATGACTTCATTTTGCGTGTTTATTCAATATTGCTGCAGGAGTCATTCCCCTTTGTTTATTTTATTGTTAATTTTCATTGGACGAAATGTCGGCATACCCATGACGTCATTTGCGTTTTTATTCAATATCGGTGCGGCGAAGGAATATTTTAATAACCGATTGGAACAAGATTTTATGTGAATAATTAACGAAGGTCCACTTTGTTAAGCTATCGTCTTAAACTGTCTTTATCCTTAAGCGGAAACTTATGCAGACTTATACCGCTGTCCTCAACTTGACTGTTTGAACAGCCAAAAGCCGAATATTGCCTATGCATCTTGAATTACTAGTTTTAGTGTGTATCGGGCTACTGTTGTCAAGCACTAGTGTGTTGTATACAACCTACCGGAAGTCTTACTCGTTTTTACTCTCATCACGTGACAAATCAATCGACTAAGCGACTCCCATTAACTACTCCATCACTGCTAAACAAACCATAACAAAAACCACAAGGTCATTTCCTATACCCAAATAGTCACAAAATACAAAGCATATTATATCAACAGCTACACAAATACTCTCAGCACCAAACACGCACGCACAAAAAAACGAACAAATCATTGACACTGGTTACCTGGTGATGTACAACTGAAGTTGTCTACATAGCTTTGTTTAAATACTGGCATTTAAATTTTTAAAAACTCGCTGTAGTCTCTATATATCTTCTCCAATATATATGCAATTACATTATCTCCATATATCATCTCAAATATAAATGCAATTACATTTTCACTATATATCTTCTAAAAAAAATAAATGCAATTACATTTTCAGAATTAATTCACTAGGGCTCAGTTCAAATTTCTTACACTTACCTTACAAGACAATAATAACATCATAGTTGACTTTTCCAATATGGCTCTAGCTGAACCCATCTGTGCTCTGTGTTTATCACTTTTCAGATCCTAATCAAATGTAAAACAAATAGCGAAAGAGTGAAAAGGTGACTCTTTAACATTGAAATAAACAGCACAACAAAATATATTTTTGACAATGAGAAATTTGTTAGAGATTATTATAGCTTACAGAAACAATATTTAATCATGGCTTCATTGGTATCTTTCGGTGTGTGTTTTTTTTTTTTAACTGCTTAACTATTGGAACTTCAAATATTTTCTGAGCAAAAATTAGGGAACTTCATATATTTCTGGGTTTAAATCATTTCTAGAACTTTTAAACTAAGGAACCTTGACGCGTTTTAGGGGCTAAATTATTGTTAGAACAGGAGAATGAATTTTACCTTCCTATAACACTATAAGGTGGAGTTATCCTGAAATTTCTTTTTTAACTAATTTACTTGTCACCTTTCGTTTGGTGAACATACTGTTATGTAGCACACTTTTTCCGTGCGTGAACTTTACTTGACCTAAATTAGAATCCTAGCAGACAGTAACGTCTGTTGTGGGCGTGGTTAAATCTCTTTGATGTATCTTGTTTACTATCGGCTTCCAATTACACATTGGGTAGTATGTCTCCTGGTAGTTTCTTGAATGTGCTCGATAACCCGAGAAATGTAAACACTTCATAACTCTTTTCTGGAAGCGTCTTACGCGACATGTATATAAAGGATTGACAGATACGGAGAGACGGAGATTCAGATAAATATTATTAACTTTATGAGACGTGTATTATTCTTTGTGTATTTGTGTGCTCATACTCATATGTGTTTATTTTGCATTTCATCATTATTCATTGGCACATTATTCTAACTGTGTTACCTGTGTACCGGTACAAGATCTACCATACTGTAAGTTGATGATTTATAATTATATTTCTTTTGTTTTGTTATTGTATTAATACTTAATAAATCTTAAATTAATTGTGACTGGCAACTGTTTTGGGTGACGTATCTTTACTATTGTTGACTCTATGGTATCATCCTTTGTTAGGCACTGTTTACAATGAGCCAATAAAATTAAAATGGGAGATTAATTTCTCATATTTGAAGCCAGAGCTTAACAATACAGTATGACAAAGGAGGAAAAGGTAAGATAAAACTTTCATGATTTAGGATTTACATTTTGCCGATCTCCTGAAAGGTGAGCAAGTTCCACCATATCTTTTCCAAATTGACTAAATGCATTCACAAAGTCTGTGAAATTGTTGACTTCTTCCACCCTCGCAAGACTTAACAACACCTGAAAAAATAAAATATTAAAGAAATTATTGATTTGCCAAATGCATTGGTGTTACCTTTCCATTGGTTACATGAGAAGGCACTAAAGAAGAACACTTTTAAACTAGCAGTTGTATTAGTTGTTTGGTTTTCTGTGTAGTTTGTAATATGGTCATCTCTATTTTGGTAGAGAAAGTATTTAAATAGCATTTCTTAAGCTGTGTTTCTAAAGAAAATGTTTGCATGTTGTTCATTTTTTTTTCTTCTTATGAGCTGGGAAAAGGGGGGGGGTTTTTTTTTTTTTTTTTAGTGTGGGGGGGGGGGGGGGGGGGGGGGGGGGGGGCATGTTTGGTGTGTTTACTCTCTGAAGTGTGTTCCAATAGTAAGTCTGCCTGGCCAACTTGTGCAATCCAAAGAAAATGTACATTTTATTTATCATGGTCATGTGTCTTAAATATTTCAGTTTTAGATAAATACAAACATAGCCAGAGATTAAATAAATCTAGTTTAAAAAATGATAATGCTCAGCCTTAAACTTTTCCAACATTGGTCTAATCCTTACATATGCCACACATTGGTGTAATCCTTACACATGCCCAACACTGGTGCAATCCTTAAACATGCCCAACATTGGTCTAATCCTTACACATGCCCTACACTGGTCTAATCATTACACATGCCCAAAATTGCCCTAATCCTTACACATGCCCAGCATTGGTTTATTTGTTACTCATGCCCAACATTGTTCTAATTAATCACCTGGCCTAATTATTCAAATATCCATGCTGACTTCTGTTATAAATTATAATTTTTTTTTAAAGTAAGTACACCAATTTAACAATAAATGTCAAAAGTGCAATATCTGCCCACCTTATCCTTGCTAAGTAAAAGTTGTTTGACAACTATACGATCAGCCAAAAGTAAAACTTTGGTAATGGCAGACAAAAGTTGTCTTGCTGCTCGCACCATTGCTGTTTTATCAGCTGCCACACTAAGTGACTCATCATGGCTAGGGTAGCATGATGTCAACCTCTGGATTGTAGTGCCTATAATCAGAAAATAAGATGCAAAGTTAGTACAGTAGTGTTCCCTAGCTAACTAACCCTGATAATCTGGTCTGAAGTGTTCCCTAGCTAACTTAACCTGATAATCTGCTTTGTAGTGTTCCCTAGCTAACTTACCCTGATAATCTGGTATCTGGCAAAACTTAATCAATTTAATAAGAATGTGAATTAATACCTTTATCTTCTTTAGCCCATTGTGTTTATATATTTATTCTTGTAGTAGATGCAGTAAAACCTTGTCACCAATTTTAAAGATTTTACAAATGCTTTTAATAGTGATTTTAAAAAATCATTTCACGTTAGTTATATGTAAATTCAGCTAGCCCAATCATAAATCAAAATAGATACTCCTCACTTCATTCCCAAGTTTCTTTCCTAAAGCTAAGCTGTCAAGCAAAGAGCATAAAAAGGTTTTTTGTGAACAAAAAGATAGAAAAAAGGGGATTTCCCCACAATGGAAATTTTGTAGTATGCCCAAATGGTCATAGGAAAGGTAGCTCGATCATAGCTACAAAGAACAAAACTTTTTATTTTTCTGAAATTATGACTTTTGAAAAAAGGTTCTGCTTTTATTTCATCCTCAATGTACAAGTCGACAGTCATTCAATGAAACTTAATATGTTAACAAAAATTAATACAAACTGATAATACTTAAAATTTTAATTTCTCCTGTTTTAAAAAAAAAATATTGATTGTGCATAAGAAAAATAAATCAAGTAATTTATTTGGGTATCAAATTAACATTTTTAATGTGGATATGGAACAGCATTGATAATATTTTAAAATAGTAATTAACTCTTAGGAGTAACAGCTGCAAATTAAACAAATATATAAACAGAACCACAAAGGATGCATCAGGATAAAAGGACTCTTTGGATCACATAATATTTGGATGAACTCTTACTTATTTTTCATGTCTTGAAAATAATTTCTAGACATGAACAAGAAGCTTAAAAGATTCCTTCGTTTAAATGGTAATTGTCTTTATTTTTAACTTATGACACTATTATTGAACTGTTGAATATTTTTTTCAAATGTTAGTCTCGTATCATCAAATAAAAAATACCCCAGCTGTCGTACAACGTACCTGCTATTCGAGCATCATGACAGGCCAAACACATATCAGCTTTTATATCAATATTTTCTTCAGCGATAGACTGCCCCACTGAGACAAATCGATCTACGGCAGAACTAACAGCAATGCCAACTCTTTCAAGGGCCCGCTGCTGCTTTTCAGACAGCTTGGGGCGTTCTTTGTGATTCACTAATGTAGTTATCTAGTTATAGAAGAAAATAATTGTTTTGTTTTTTTAAAGTCACAAAACATTAATTTAGGAAAACATAATAAAGGAATAGCCTGATCATGGCTTATAACAACCATATGATATTTTAAAATAATTATGGAACTACAGATCCCTAATACATTGGAATACATTTTTTTTTAACTGTGTTTTTTTTTTAATGGTTAATAAGAAAATTTTAGCTGTGATGTTTCACAATTATTAACATTCGGAAAACATAGATTGGTTATTAACTATTCTTTAAGCTCAACATCTCAACGCTTGGCTGCTCAAAACCCTTAAGCATGGTTGCTCAATTCAGCTTTTTAAATAAAAATTAACTGTAAATAAAACAGGTGCAAATAAAATGATTAATAATAAAACTCATGTTATGAAACTTTGAAATGTCTTATTAACAAAGACACAATGCAAAGTTTAAGCTCAAAAAGCCATCAAGTATGAAATTAACTGTGCAAATATTTGAATCAGACTAAAAAAATGTATGTCAAGTAAAATAAATTTAGGTAAAAACAGAAACATAAATTAATTTAGGGAAAGGTGGGTCACATATTTGTAGCAATGCCAGTATCAAAAGGATGTCAAATTTTCTTGACAAGTTATGACAATGGGGGAAGGGCGGTGGGGGGTGTAAAACATTTGCTAAAATAGTGGGACAGTTCAGTAGGCATTTTATGGCTATACTTCAAAATTTTTAAATAAGTATCTAAAATCATTTCTTCGCTAGCTGGGATTACAAATTGTGGGTGTGATGTGGGTGGTGTAGTTTTCTGACTCTTACTCATGGTTTAGTCCACTACAATCGTACTCAATTTGACACTTTTCTCACCAGTGTCTATTTGTAACACACGTTTTAGTTGAGGGAAAGGGGCGACCAAAATCGCGGACACTTCTTGCCGCAAATGTAAAGGGATACAATAAAGTTGCTATGTTTGCCACTGACAGAAATGTATCACTAATTGAAATTGATTTGTTTGAAATTTAAACCATTCTCTTTATTTTGTTATTTTAATTTTACTGTAACCCATTGTCTCCCTTTTCCCTCCCCATTTTAGCAGATGTGTTTTTGAACAAGTGGTAGATTACCTGTATCAGTATCTACTAGCCCGCTGCATGCCTCCCACTCCCACTGACCACTGGCTGCACCTCCCTTTCAACTATTTTAAACGGTGTTATTTAAGCTTAATTGTCCTAATAGTAAAGCCTTAGCTGTAAGCCCAATAGCATAAGGCCTAGAATTATTAAATTAATACAAATTAAAAAATTATTTCCACTCCTGACGTAAATCAATCCTGGAAATCCCTGCCTCAACTCAGCAACTGTCACTGACTCAGTCACTCAGTCTCGGCTCAGGACTTATCAACATCAGTATCAGTTATCAAAGCGCAGACCCTTTTTTATTAATGCATTATTTTTTAATAAAACACTTTGTGGTCTACAAATATATAAAGATGTAATAACCTGTGTCACCAGAGGAACAAGAGTCTGTTCCACCGATTTGGTGCGAATCTCTAGAGTAAGTTTGGCTTCGTTTTTAGGCTGATAGCCAGCCATTTTCTTTGCTAACAGCCAGATTCTTACCGAGAAATAAGATATACTATTGACATAACCGAGAATATATTAGCAAACCTTAACATTTAATGTTCCTAAATATTACAATAAAAGTAACATTCTTTTTTTAAACTCATTTTAGAAATGGGGACAAAAAAAAGAATGTTAGACCTTATTATTATATGATACTTATATTAATTTTAGCCACGACTATAGATTATGGCTCATAAGGGACCTCGCAAATATTATAAAACGCAAAGAGAGTAGGGTAGTGGTTTATAATTTTAAATGTTGTAGTTGTATATAAGGGGTGAGGGAATGGTTGCTAGAAATGTTATATAATTTAAGGGGATGCCAATCGAATACTATATGACGTTATAAGAGATAAGGGTGGGTCCAAAATGTCATATCTCTATGACCCTTAATATGAGACAGAGAGTTGAAATCTAATCATAAAATATAGTTTCTTTCCTACAGGCCCTACAATAAGAGCCGTTGAGTGACTTTTGTAGCCCCGCTGCCACTTTTCAGTTTTGTGCCAGTGCATTCAAAGTTTATATTTTAATTCAGTAGTCCCCAAACCCTGGGCCGCGGACTGGTACCGGTCCGTGGATCAAATGGTACCGGGCCGCCCAAGAAACATTAAATTATTTCCATCTTATTACTGTGGTGTATTTCTCTTGGGATTGTTCGCCTGTTGCACTGAGAGCATCATATTTGATGGCTAACCATATTGCTAATGCTAAAAACCAAATTTCCGTTCGATCAAATTACCGTCGATCAATTTACCGTCGACGAAATTTATTTCGATCAAATTTCCGGTAACCGTCTGATACCGTATGTCAAAAAGCTTGCGTAGACAGGATAGGTGTATCTGGTTTAGTTTTCTGACACCATGTCTGCTGTACCATGTCCGGTATCATATTGGCTTCATCAAGATGCCAGCACAGAACGTTCTTGGTCAATTCCACAATTTGCTGGGCATGCAATATCAAAATTTAATTGCCCCACTCCTTTTACACCACAAATTTAGTACATCATATTTAAATGAGACTATTTCCGTAAAACAAACAAACAAACAAATTACACACCAAACGCGTTTGTGGTATTTTTTTTAAATCTCATTCAGTGCATTTATCGGGAATTTTATTTAAATTTAATGAAATGGTAAGTGGCATCAGTTGATTGTTAAATTATTGTCAAAGCCCAGTCAAGCACAAACATCACCAGCACGTCGGGTTGATGGGACCAATGTTCCCTCTAAGGTTTGTTGGTTCGTTTGCAAAATCATACATTTGTGTGCAAAGTTTTACAGCTTCAATTTTTTTGTGCGCATAATTTTACAGCCCACTCACTTGCATGGAAATTGGCTGCGCGGTACTCAAAACTGCTGCGCGGCGTCTGTGAGATAGCTGCGCGGCAGCGCAGCCGCGCAGCTTAAAGGAAGCATTGGATGGGACTCGTAAACCTTTGATGGCAACTCATCTAAGAGAAAGAAACTCTGAAATTCCATCCCAGAGATGAAGTCCAGTAGGAGGATAATATTAGTACAATGAACAACTCATGCGATGCCACTGATGCCAAGCTGTATCATCCACACGATGTTCCCTTGGGTTATTCAGCGGCGTGGAGAGAGGCGATTTGCTGTTGGGAACCAGCTTATAATCCTAGAAGAATAAGCCAAGACCTTGTGAATATGGTCTTGCGAAATCTACACAAGCGTCACATTGTGACGGTCGGATGCAAGCAAAAAAATAATAATAATTATTGTTACATATAATATAGATTTATCATAATTTATGAATTTAAATAAAAGCAATATAGATAATTTGAGATTTTTGCCCCCCCCCCCAAACTGATGTTGGCACCCTGTGTGGCTGCCACTTTCATCCTCCTCCTGCATCCAAGGCTAAGCAGTAGGTCACAGAAGGCAGTATTTTACTGTACATAATGTTATTATAATAAATATGGTGACATATACTAGATGGCGAACGATAATTAATTCAACCCTACACGGCGATAGGAAGTGGGTGTGTCTCACTATATGTGATTGACTTTTGCAAAATAAAACCATACTATTTTGCGCAACATTGAAAAATAGATACAATAGTGCTGAATTTATAAATGATGAATATGAAATATAAAGTTTAAAGCATTTAAAATTCTTAATTAATTGAAAATCTTATTTTGAAGATAGTTTTTAATACACAAAAAAAAATTACAGCCATAAGCGACAATCACATTCTTCTTCCGTTGCCGTGCAAGCCGAGGACCACTATTCAGAAGTACTGATAGAAATTAAATACCAACTCTGTTTACATTATTGGCTGACACAGAAATCGCCAATATTCCACGCAACTATGAATGTGAAGAAGATGATACCTTGTATTGTTTCTTAAGCAGGGACATAGTCTCTAATATTTTTATTAATTGGAATGATACGATCTCGCTCTTTTCAATTAAACAACGACGCTGGAAACGACGACCACAGTCGCGAAATAAAAACTGAGGTAAGTCAAGTACAAGTCCAAGTAATAATGATTAGTTGCAGGCTCAGAGCCGTTGTGTGACCTTTGGAACCTTCTGCCACTTTTTTATACATGCACACTCATGTTATTTCGTCAATAACAATGTTTATGGGCGTGATAATGATAAATTTCAAGTGAAAATGAATGGTTTGAAAAGGCCTAAGTTTGCTTAAAAAATAAAACAAAAATAAAAATTGAAACTTTACCATTCCCTAGGATTATGCAATATTATTCACCTTTGCCTTTGACAACATTGATGAGCATGATAATGATAAATTATAACAAATATCCCAAATGAAGGAATTGAATAAACCAAGGGTTCCAAATTTTAATTTTGAAAAAAAAATTAAAAACAAAAATAATGATATAAATATTACCATTCTCTTAGTTTTTCTTCCACAAAACTGTTAACATTTGTCCAGGCTTAATTGAAATGTAGTTTTATGGAAATATAGGACAAGTAGGTCATCATGTAGCTGTGGGCAGCTTTCGCAGAGTATTAGTCATTTAACATACAATGACAGCAAGACATCGAGCACTAATAAATATAAGATTGTCGGCCTAGAGATAGACAGTCTGACTTCTGGTAGATGACCGAAAACCTCAGTCACTTTCGGCAGAATGGCCAAACGTCTGTCAATTTCGTCCGAAACCCAAATTAAACCGAAAGTTAACTTTTCTCTTTTAGCCGAAACCGAAATTAAGCCAAAAGTTAACTTTTCAGTTTTGGCCGAAAGGGATCAAATTGCCAATTTCGGCGCCGAAGCTGAAATTCGGTCGGTCTCTAATGTATGGTATTGTGAGGTATGGCCCGTACTTATGGTCACGTAATAAGTGGTATTGGTGGAGTTGTACTGGTACAGGGGCGTTTTTCTCTGATGGTTCACTAGTCTAGCACTAGAAGCACAACGAAGAAAATACAGAACACTAACGAATGACCAATCAACTCCTCAGCAACAGTTATAGATAAAAGATGTATTGATGAATATAATATAACAAAAGTCAGTAATGGTTCTTTCCTAACTCTAACACTTAAATAATGGTCTATCCCTGTTCTATTCTTGACTAGGTCTAGTACCACTACATCTACCACTTCATAATGACCTTCCACTAATCTCTAACTTTCCCTATGTCACGAAGAGCTATATCTTATATAAAATTTTTTACCTTCCTAGGTGGTCCAGGAGTGCTAGCTATTAACCCATCCCTATCTCTCATTTCCGGTCAATTAGGAACTTCTGTAGTTAATTCTAACATTATCATGCAAAGTCTGGAAGGTCAGAGACATAATATTTTGGAAAGAAACAACCCCCCCAAATGTCAAAGATGCGAGAATCTATGAACCGTACCCCATCCGGCTAACAATTCCCTCCCCAAAATCACAGTAGTTTTCATCCACCCTATAAGTTAACTGGTTTTTAGTTTCAAAACAAAAAAACACAAGAGTTTCAGCAAGCTGAAGTTAAAGCTCTAAGGCCAATTTGATAGTACATTTAGTTGAGTTAGGCCAAAATAATTCAAACAGACTACTCTTACAGATTTAGATTGAGTCAAACAATATCTACACCATGATTAATTACATCCACTTAGACATTTCAAATATCCAACAATAGAATATGCAAAATGTTACAAAGGAACATATTTTATTTAGACAGACTTGGTATTACATAATTGGTATCTATTTTATCCTGGCATAATAAATCCTAAAACTCTGCAAGTTGGGCATACTCTCCAACAACAACAACACACACACATATACAACCACCACTCCAACCCCATCCCCCAAATTAAATAAATGTAAAAAAAAATTCACATTAGTTTAGTTACCTCTAGTTCGTTCCCCTTTTACTTTAAGCTTTATTATTTATAAACAGAATGGTTTTTTTTTATCACTACCGTCTCAGAGTTTAATAACATAATTTAATCTTGACAATCTAGGCCTCCTGGTGATAACTTGTGCCTGATACTTTACAGATTGTATTGTAAAATGTGTTCATGGCAATGATACATGAACTGTCATAAAGGACTGTTAGATTGCTATTTTTAAAGCATAAGACATGCTCTTTAAGAAGCTAGGTAAAACCACCAAGTATAAAGTGAAACTTTTATTTCATTAGGATTATCAGCTAGGTTGATAAAGTATACACTTTTAAGAAAATGCGGTCCAATCAATCATAGGGCAAGATCTATGAATGCTCTTTGTGATGTACAACTACCTTATTTCTGTTGGGGGGGGGGGGGGGGTTTGTTTCAAGAGTAAAAATGTAATTTTAAAAAAAAAAAGGGAAATGTGGGGGAAAAAAGGAGTAAAATAATTCAGCACATTTATTTCATTAAAAAAATATCAGAAAATATCTTTGTTGTTATTCCACATATAATTTCATATAAGTTGGGGGATTTGGATAATGTAATGCTAGACTTAAAACCTGTGTCTGTAATAATGTTAGAACTTCAATGCTTTTTTTGTAACCACCTTCTTCAGTCTATTTAATAACTGCTGTAACTTTCAGTCATAGATGGGATAAAATATGACACAAAATCTATTATCTGGACATTTTTTCTGTTTTAAATCCAGGTTTTGGTGAATTTTTATTGTGCGGAAACACAGACTTTAAAAGCCTGTGGTCTGTACAATGACTAGTGTCTTATATGTCAGCGGAGTAATGAGTTGAATATAATTTTAGTGCATCAGATACATAAGAAATGATGTCTCTCAAATGCTTGAATCAATGCAAAACCTCAGCAACCATTAAGTGACATGAGGATGTTTGCAATAAGTGTTTTTTTTTTTAATATTTAGAACATGATGTGTTAATTCATTTTACTTGTCAAAATTCTTGCTTTTTATTTTACATATTAGATCTTAGACCAACGGGCTATCAAATTTGTCCATGGTGTATGTTTATTCTGGTTACAATCTCTTATATATATTACGCTTCTGGTGTGACTCTGGACTGCTTCCAAATCAGTGAATTTGGCATTGAGAGTATATTATAAATAATTCTAAATGTTTGAAAGAAAGAATGGTTCAATAATGAGTTCAGTAGCGCGTAAAATATAAATCCGGATAACTACGCTTAATGGTATATATTTTTCTACATAACGCAACTGCGTTTAGCACGTAATATTTTATTTTCGGAAAATGAAATCGTCTCAATTTAAGTATGGTGTAAAAAATATTCTGTTTAAAAGTGGTTGGGACACCAGAATATTTAATATAGTTCATGGGCGTTAATGTATTGTCAAGTAACTCTAGTAGATGAGAAGTTCACACATTGTTGTCGCCAATGTTTGGTGGGCTATATCTAGTAATATTTTATTTTGTTAGCTTCCTAGACTCAAAATATCAGTTGGTGCTGATATTCATGTGTTAGCTAAAGACAGAGAGATTCTCACTGACCCTGAAGAAACAAGACGACGTAGGGCTATTCGACTTGTACGCAGCAAGGCGAACTCTTGGGGATTTACATTACAGGTAATTATTTTGTCTGTGATGTTTCTATTTACTTTGCTGTACCTAAGACTTAAGAGCAGACAAATTACTTGATTCAAGAAATAGAAGAGATTGAAATCTGAGAGATGCAGTTTTCAAATATGTTTCTGAAACAAGCTGTTCACAAGAGATGTGTGAACTACAGATTCTTTGGGGAAGATGTAAAAATCTATAAATGGTATTCATAATGTAGAGCAATGGTTCTCTAAGTGTGTGCACAGTTATTTTGGAGAGGTAGGTATAACTTAAAAAGAAATTAAAGGGCACTGGAAGAGAAGAGTACTGGAGATGTATCTTTTGCACATTTTGTCTTCTTGTTATTACCCATGATCACATCGTCCAACAATGCTTTAACACACCAAAACATTGAATTTCTAAAACAAGTTTTTAAAAAATCAGTTCTAAAAATTCCATTAATAAGCCTGGGTTGCTGATAATTTCATGGTACCGGTATAAAAGTGAAGTTTATACAATACATTTATTACTTTAAAAAACTTTTACCTAGAAATGAGCAAGGCAAGGCTTAAAAATAAAGTAAAAAAACATTGCACACTGTCCCCATCAGGAAAGAATAAGTTTTTTTGTTTTTGCAAAGGAAGATTTGTAATTAACATCAATCTTGGTATAGTGTGCAGAACCTCCAGTCACTAAAATTATGGGTGTTGTTGCCATGTTGATGCCATGATCATGATAAACTAATGTATCCAGACCACAAAGAGCTTCACCATTCAATATGTATTTAACGTAAACATTATTTGCTCTTACTTTTTTTAGCAACTCGGATCAGAAATGTTCTTTTCAAAATTGATACATTATCTCCATATACTGATTATTTGTACTTTTTTTATGGTGGCTGTCTTGCCTTTATAAAGTTTTTTTTATCCAAGACCTATGGCATCAGAAACAAACGTACCAAAGAGGTTGAGGTCATGTCCTATGTGGATTATGTGGAAATCAATGGACCTGCCTGGGTAGCAGGGATGAGGCGAGGTAAAAAATAGACATACATTTACCTCTACCCTCCATAGTGTTGGCAGCAAATTGGTAATAATATTATCTGGTATAAAAGTTTTACATAGAACTTACAATGAGAAAGCTACGATCAGGTATTTCAAGGCATTAGAGACCCCAAGATAATGTAAATAAAAGCAGACATGGCAATACTAGGTGATGCGAACTTGATAAAGAAGTACATAGATGGGGAGATGTGAAACAACCAAAAATACTTCCTTAGGACATATGCTGATGGAATGTATATATTTTGTTCTATAAATTACATTTACAAATAAATTGCTTCCTATTTGTGTCGTTACAGTATGTATGAAAAAAACACATGCAGTACTTGACTTTTTCTAAGTCTTCTTTATAATTGTAACAGATGTGTAACCGGTGTTGTTACTTAATTACAGTCTGATCCTAACTATTAATTAAATGAATGGCTATGAAAGCACGATGAGAATGCAGAGCATCTTTTCATTTCATCACTATGCACTTTGATCACATTGAAGGGTCACAATTCACAATATAAATATATGTCCAAACTGGAACAAAATAACTGTTATGACATCGTGTAACTTTATTCTCTTAGTCATATGAACAGGTCAAAGATAGTAGCTCCAATTTGATGGGATATATCCTAAATAAATCCTCAATACATTGCAAGAGCACCTTTCCCATTTAAATATATCGCAAACTTCCTTCCTGTTTCTCTCTCTGCGCATGACATTAAAATCATCATCTTAATACATCTAAATAATGGAACAATATAGAGCTGTTACAATAATGGTTTCATTTAACTATAACTGTATCAATATTTAATGAAGAAAAGTAAACGTGTAAGCAAAGAGCTGAACTTAATTATTGTTGAAATATAAGACAATTCTATTGATGTTGGGACAGATAAGCATGCTCAGGTTTTATAACCTATGCAAAAGCTACATGTTCACTTTCATTATCTTCCTTCTTGAATCATATCTAAAATTGTAAGGAAAGGGAGGAGTATATTCAAAATAATTATATGTCAGTAATTTAAAATAGCCATCTCATTCTCACCCATTAAAAGAGTACAATCACAAATCTGATGCTGGTAGCAATAATTCACTTTGTAAGTGCAGTTATTAATAGCACAACAAATATTTCCTCTAAATTCCTGACATGAAAAATGTATGTCCATTCTTTAAATTTGCTCCAAGACCTTAAAGGCTTTTTACTCTACACAGGTGACATTATCCTTTCTGTGAATGGAGAAAGTGTTGAAGCTGCCACTCATAATGAATTGGTAAATAAAATCAAAAGAAGTGGCCATGAATTGAGGTATGAATTACTTAAATATTATACAATTCTTTAAAAGGGAATACATTTTACACATTTTTATGTACCTTAATTGCAGGTTATGTAAAACTTATTTTAGAATAGAAGCAATTGCTGTTCAGGCTATAAGTTTTAGTTTTTTGTTTTTTTTTAACTGACTTCAATGTTATAAAACAATCTGGGAAGCATTACAAGTAAAAAGAAGTTGTCTGACCAAATAAAATGGTTAGATTATATTTGCGCAACGTTACAATTGAAAAACGTTTCTGGACATGAGGGTGAAAGATAATACCGCACTCTAAATTACTATACAAAATCAATGTAATTTTTAAAAAAAAATTATTATTTTGAACCTTAAATTTTAAGACATTAATATATACATTGAAATGATTGTTCGTCAGAAAGCTAAGTAGATTGGTCAGTGTATTATAAATGGAGCATTAGAATAAAAGTTTGAGTGGCTTTGCTGCCATCTAATGTAACTTATGTTTTCAGACTGGTGGTGTTGTTTGAAGACTGTTGCACCAAAGTGGAACTGCATGAGCGTTACCTCAAACTTAAGGTTAGGGCACTTTTCTAAACTCTGTTGCTATCAAATCTGAAAGTTATTGAAAACAATTTATTGTATGATATGTAATCTTTTTAATGTATAAACAAATTGTACTTTCCAGAAAGTCACCTAAGATCCTGTTTGGGGAAAAAAAATCACAAAAATTTTGTGAATTTGCGAAATTTTGCTGAAGTAACCCTGAAAATTTGATTTGTAGAGCGTTGCAAACATTCGAAAAGTGATTCGGATCAACAGTCATTATCAGGGGTGGGAAGAGGGATGGTGGTGGTGGATTAAAAAGCAAGGTGCGCTTTAGGCTCCCGTGCTAAAGTACGGGAGAGGGGGGGGGGGGGGGGGGGGGGGGCTTCCATGGGTCATTTCTGTTATTGTATAGTTTTTAAGAACTTAACAAATGCATTAAATGTCTTTATTCATTTGGCCTGACCCACCCAATTTTTTGCACCCTAAATAATTTAAACATCTTTCTGAACAGAAATTGCTATCTGGAAAGTTGAGAGAATTACGTCACCTGGAAGAAGAGGAAAGGAAACTGAATCATGGCAGTCCACTCTCAAGACTGGACTCATTTAGGCAATCTACGAGCAGCTCTTTATGTAGTGACTGGGACTCATACAGCCTCATTACCTCTGATGGGCTAGATCAAATTGTAGCCAACAAGTTTGTCTCTAGGGCAAAGTACAGTGATTTGAGTGAGTTGTCCAGCAATGGTTCTATCCCAAGTCAGTCCATCTGTGATGTTTCTATTGATAGCTCTGTTACAGATCCATCCATAAATTATGCTACTACCAAAATAGCAGAGAGTGATGCTTTAAATAAACCATTTCTGGAAACTGAGCAGCTGACCAGCAGAGGTGTGTATTCTAGAGGAGAGTGTGCTACTGAGGAAATAGATAGAGTAAATATTCAAGGAAAAGAACTTGAGAATGCTTCTAAAGATTCCATTCCCTGCCAAGATAATGTATCAGAGGCTTTGAATACTGAGCTTGGAATTGTAGCCGATACCTCCCAATGTCCTAACTGCTGTTTATCGAGTTGCTGTTGCTTTATTCATCTGTCTCCTGAGCCAATTTTAGATGACCAGTCATTATCTGAGACGAGGAAAAAAAGTGGTCTGTATCAACCTGACACTGCAATACTTGATTTTGATATCTCAAAGGATAAAATAGCAGTCAAAGCAGATCTTAATGATAGTGCTGTTGTATATGGTTGTGTTGAAAGTGCTGTATCAGGTGGTGTGGAAAGTGGGGATGTGTCCAGCTGTGTAAATTCTCTTTTAAATGTTGACCTGTGTCCACCAAAGAAGAAGCACATCACTGGACTAGACGCAAATAACATTGAAAGTGCTACAGTGACTGTGATAGTTAATTCTGCCGGCCAGAGGAAGGATATGAATTGGACCACTAATCAGACCCAAGCGGTATTGGAATCAAAAGGTGATGTCCACACAGTACCACTGAAGTCAGAACAAGAACCCATCGATAGTATCACAGTAGAAGATAGAAGTACTGACGACTCTCCTGTTCCCCCTAGTTTTGACATTAGACGTGACAAGCGACAAACCCGAATGTCTCCGCTCTACGGTAATACAACACCAACCCTTAATACCATCAATGAAATGCCTTCAGGTACAGTGACCAAGAGTTCAACATCAACCTGTGACAAAACCTCATCCATTCCGCCAGAAAATCTGGTAGATGGCATTTTGGTTAATGATACCACCCTTTCCACTCGGCTTTAACTGCACCGTCATGATTAGTAGCTTTTCCGAAATAACCAAAACACTTTAATTATTACCTGTACAGAATTATTTCGAACTAATTATTTCATGAATGAGTTTCGTGTAATTTGCCGTAACCTTATTGTAAAAATATGTTTGTGCTCATACTAAAGATGCATCTTTAGTTATTACGAAACGCAGAATATTTATTTTCTTTGCAATATCAATGTTTGTTAACAGATTTAATTTATTGTTTCACAAATTCCATGCTTGCGTGTCGTCAGTCAGGAACTTATTTGACAGCACCATATTTTTGTCCCGATTTGGTTGAAAGATGTCAATATAATTAATGTTATCAGTCATCTCATTTTAAAAAAATGATATTTCTTGAAGCATCAGTGATATGATCTTCACGTAGTTTGATTTCTATGGGATCCTGAACATACTCAGGGGCTATAGAAAATCACACCATTTTTGTCAAATCTGCTGTTAATTAATTGATACTTCTCCTGCTTCCCCATGCAAACTGAAGGCTGCCCTCCCATGCAATCGGTGAAAGAAATTCCTGTTATTGAAGAAATAGAATATGTGCAATATAATATTACCTGGTAGTCCATTAATTAATAAATCTTTACACAAATTTTTTTTTTTTTCTTGCTTTACTATTTTTTAAGGGAACAAAATAATTCAAAAGCATGTTTAAGTTCTTGTGATCAAGATTATTTTATTGATATTCTTTTATATCATGAACATGTGAAATCAACAACTATTCTCAAAACATATTTAATAATTCTACATACAAGGAAGAGGTTTTGGTGTTACCATTGTTGCTTTCTTTACCTCAAAACATTAAAAGAGGTGATTATTTAAATGAAGAAAAAAATTACTTTAAACATTATGAAGTGGGGGGGGGAGAATGGGGGTTTGTTCATGATTGTGAGTGTTTTACCCTCATCTCTGAATGTGTCTTAGCAATATGAAATGCTGGGGAATTACCCATTTATTTATTTTTTTAAATGTCAATTTTCAAACTCTTGCCCTTGGCTTCACCTTCCACTTGGACACATTGGAAAAGCTTCACCTTCTACTTGGACACATTGGATAGGCTTCACCTTCCACTGGGACACACTGGATAGGCTTCACTTTCCACTTGGACACATTGGATAGGCTTCACCCTCCACTGGGAAACATGGATAGTCTTTATTTATTATCACTGAACAAATAATGGTTTTGTACTTGAAGTATCTATCTTTTATTACTCCTGAAATCTTATATTTAATAATTTCCTTATAATTTTATTAGAGCAAGTTGAATAAGCTGATGGTTCATTTTTATTAATTTTTTCTTATATTTCTTATTTATTCAATAATTAATTTATTACATGGTCCTCAGTATTTGATGGAATGCCGGTTCACATTATTACAGGTATCTAAAGTCTTGATTTTCAAATAAACAATGTTGATCTCAAATCTCCAATGGTCATTAGATATGTTGTTGTTGTTGTTTTTTTTGGTTTGTTTTTGTTGCTTGTTTGTTGATTAAATGTTGACACTGTCGTATCTCGTTCTCAGCCTATACATATATTAACTAGCCCCATGGAGATACATAAATAGTCAAATGTCCCCCGTGACTTCACTTCAACTCTTAAATTGGAACTTTTGATTCCAGCCGTGCGGTGTTGTGATATATTGATTGTACCTTCTTAGGTCATGGAATGACTGTGGCGGTATAGCCAGTCATTCTCCACTGTAGGTACCGGTACATCTGAAGGTGACTGACCTAGTTGTATGGTGGCCCTGATACTGATACCGGTATTGGACTAAGCGCTGGCTTTCAATAATTTGTCACGCATGTCGCATGCCCCCCGGCAAATGGCCAAGTCGTGGAACTGCATGGTGTCTGCACTTTCGATACTAGGTTACATTCAGTGCCGCCTGTATGGTTAGTGCCGCCACTAGGGTTAGCGCTGCCTCATTTCCGTGAAAAAACAAACAAACCAAACGGAAAAGGCCACACCCACAAGTATAAAGAAAAAAAGTACCGGCACCTCTGCCCCCCCACCCCCCCCCCACACACACTTTTTGTTTTGTTTTGTAAATACGCCAATGTTGACATCACGTCATTCATAGGGGTGTCAGGCATTAAGTTTTTCCCCATTCCCTCACACCCCACAACTTTAAAAAAAAAAAAAAAAAATTACATAATCAAGCATTTGATATCACACAAGGATTGTTAGCTTAGAACACTAACAATATCAATAAGAAATAATCTTCGAATCAAATCATATCTTAAACACCAATCTATTTAAATTTAGGACCTGTAATAGATGTAAATTTTACCATATTTAAAGAAGTGCATTTATACCGGTATTTAAATACCATTCGGGAACATTTATTTGGCCACGGGTGATATGGCAACAACAAACAAACAAAAAAAATAGTAAGGAGCACCCACATCAGAAATGACTAATGTCAGCTGTTAGCTACACATCAAACACACGAGCGTTGACAGCGATAGCATTCACATTAGATACAGACACGGGCCCTGACATCCAAGCAGGTGCACACAAGTGAGGGTGGCATCGAATATTTAAGGGGACCAAAGTTGAGATGTGGAGGGAAAAAATATTTAAAAAAATAGACTGCAAAATAAAAGGGGTGGATTGGAGTAACATGCGCAGGGAAGCCTATCAGTCTGGTGGATTGGAGTTACATGCGCAGGGAAGCCTATCAGTCTGGTGGATTGGAGTAACATGCGCAGGGAAGCCTATCAGTCTGGTGGATTGGAGTAACATGCGCAGGGAAGCCTATCAGTCTGGTGGATTGGAGTAACATGCGCAGGGAAGCCTATCAGTCTGGTGGATTGGAGTTACATGCGCAGGGAAGCCTATCAGTCTGGTGGATTGGAGTAACATGCGCAGGGAAGCCTATCAGTCTGGTGGATTGGAGTTACATGCGCAGGGAAGCCTATCAGTCTGGTGGATTGGAGTTACATGCGCAGGGAAGCCTATCAGTCTGGTGGATTGGAGTTACATGCGCAGGGAAGCCTATCAGTCTGGTGGATTGGAGTAACATGCGCAGGGAAGCCTATCAGTCTGGTGGATTGGAGTAACATGCGCAGGGAAGCCTATCAGTCTGGTGGATTGGAGTTACATGCGCAGGGAAGCCTATCAGTCTGGTGGATTGGAGTAACATGCGCAGGGAAGCCTATCAGTCTGGTGGATTGGAGTAACATGCGCAGGGAAGCCTATCAGTCTGGTGGATTGGAGTAACATGCGCAGGGAAGCCTATCAGTCTGGTGGATTGGAGTTACATGCGCAACGAAACCCAGACAAGCTAGAGAGAAATAAAAGCAATACCAGCACTCCGGGGGGATGGGACTCGTTAACCTTGGATGGCAATTCCTCTAAGAGAAGGGGAGCTCTGAATTCAAACTCGGTGGTAAAAATTCCGGCAACTCCTGCAACACTCCTGGTGCCAAGCTGTATCATCCACACCAGACGTTCCCTTGGGGTTATCCAGATGCGTGGGGAGTGGTGATTTGATGTCTAGGGCACCAGCTTTCTCTTCTTACAAAAACCCCAGGCTTTGTGGTTTCGTCCTGCGAAGTCTACGCCATCCATTGTCACATTGTGACGGACAGTGGAAAAAAAAAGGGGGGGGGGGCGGACTTCTTAGATAAGAAAGCTACCACTTACAGATCTGAGCGTCAAGACAGAAATGGGAACTATTTCTTTCAGACAATTAGCTCCGGGGGAAGGATATTTCAGATGTTCGGGTGTGCAGGGGCGTAGAAAGGGTGGGCGGATCGGCAGCCCACCGTGAGACCTTTTTTTTTTTTTAATGCATGGACAGGAGCCATTTTTGGCCTAATGCAAAGGTCTTAACCGTGGAAAGGGCGGCACAAATCTTGGCCCGCCCAGGGTGGCACTTATCCTAGCTATGCATCTTGACGACCAGGATCACCGATACATCCACCCCATTCGCCAAAATAAACTAAAGTAATTTTAGTTGAAGGTAAACTTTAAGTCCAAATTTCGTTTTATCCTTGAAACTATATAGCCCTATTATATAAGATAAGATAAGACTCTTTTATTGATCCAAACAAATGGAAATGTTTTATGACTTCATCATACATTACAGCACATAAATAAAACAATTTGAACACAAGACATTTATAATAAATTATTTCAAACAGCCATTCTGTGAGCTCTCTTAGCCAAATCGGGGACTTATTAGTTCTCATTAAGATGTGTGACTTCAGAGGGAGCACGCTGGTAAATTCGTACAGATTGGGGAACAAAAGAATTTTTATTTCTTTCATTCCTCCTAAGTATCTGTGATGTAGAGGGTGGGATGTATCATCCAAAATGTGTTAAATTTTACAATAACATCTTTCTTCAAATAAACAGAAAATAATATATACATTTTCTTTACAGAAAATCATCTTAATTGATAACACCCGGTGATGATTTTTTTAAAGGTGTCAACACTGTCATTTTGAGTAATGTAGGCGCCGATGGCCACCGAGCACAAATTAGGAGGTGCCCGGGGAGGGGTCGATAAATTCAAAATAACGGGGTGCAGTTTGGCCTATACCTGATAATCGGTGTTTCTTTCAGAAAATTATATACAAATCACGCAATAGTTATACTGACATTCAATCAGTCCAAAAATAGCTTATTTAAATCTCTAAAACACGAACCTGTGACGATTTTAATGTGAGGTTGAAATTTTTGTGTGTATTGTAGTACATTTTTTGACTTGGTGGGGGTAAACATTCTGCCCAACTAGCGTGAAGCCAATTAATGATGCATTGTTTCTTGGACTATTCAAGTGCGTGTTGTGGCGTACTTTTTTCGGCTACGCTAATGGTTCATAATTTTTTTTATTCTCGGCGCCCTTGGCGCAAAACAATGTGCACTCTCTACCTCCGGACTTAAGGTGAAACCGAACGGGCGGGGGGTTAAAACAAAACTCAATAGACCCCCCCACCCCCAAAATCAACAAAAAAAAAACAAAATACATAAATACAAAAAATTAAAAAAGCAATCTTCTAGGACAGTGGTCGGAAAATCGCGGCTCTTTAGCAACCTGAATGCGGCTCGGCCAGTCGGCCACAAATCGGTTTTGACTCCGAAAAACATGGTTCTTGAAAGGTTCTCGAATAGAAATTTGGCTCTCAAAAATTTTTAATCGTCCTCCTGCTGATTGTTGGCTCTTTTGACTAATGAGTTTGCCGACCACTGCTGTAGGACCATAGGTTTTCAAAGTTATGCCTATTCTTCTTCTCCTGGTTCTGGTAATGTTTCGTTGCTGCATCCATGTACTGGCATATTTGCAACGGTTGGGGATATGATGTTGCTATTCTAACAGCCCCTAGCTGATGCCAGGGCAGCCTTGGAGCTTTCGACCGATGTCGAATTCACAGTGGCATCGTTCAGGTGGTTCCATGCTATTATTGTGCTTGGGAAGAAAGATTGTTGATATTGCACTGTGTTGCACTGTGGCACTTTGAAGCATTTGCTATTGTTTCTGGTGTAATTGTTTATGAGAATGTCAGTGGTGAAGTTAGTGTTCAGTGAGCTTTTTGATCTGATCAGTCTACCCGGCTTCTGTGGGGTGAGGTATGTGCCTGCTGGGATGGCCGGCACCAGTCCCATGATCAATTTATATAAGAATATCAGGCGGAGTCCTTCTCGTTTGTCTTTAAGGGGGAGGGGGGTGTCAAATCTTTTTAAGAAGCCAGTGATGAAGCCAGGAGTTGTGGATTTGTAATCTCAAGCGATAAAACGCACCGCTTTACGTTGAATTCCCTCCATCGTGTCCACGTCTTGCTTAAGGTGTGGGTCCCAGATGATTGCACCATTTGCACCATATTCCAGTAGTGGATGGACGAGTGCGAGGTTGGCATTTCGTTTGCAGGAAGTTGGGCAGTGGCGCAGATTTCTTCGGAGGAAACCTAGGTTGGAGTTGGCTTTTTTTTTTAAAATTTGTTTACATGGGGTGAACATTTTAGGTTATTTGAGAAGAGAATTCCAAGGTATGGACTATTGAATACTTGTTGGAGGATTGTCTCGTTTAGTGAGGAAATATGAGTTGTTGTTTTTTTCTCGAGGTTGTCATAGTGTAGCATTTGGTTTCTTTAAATTTCATGCTCCATTTTTCCGTCCAATTCATAAGGCACTTCAAATCTGTTTGGAGGAGGTTGTGGTCATCATAGCTGTTTCTCTCTCTGTAGATAAGACAGTCGTCAGCGAACAGCCGCACTTGAGAATTTACTGTACCGGGTAGGTAGTTTATGTGAAAGAGGAAGAGAAGGGGGCCCTGCACTGTGCCCTGTGGAACTCCTGAGTCTACAATGGCTTTCCTTGATTGGACGCCGTCCACTACTACTTGCATGGTACGTTGTGTTAGGAATTTTGAGAGACAGGAGTGAAGGTTGCCTGTAATGCCGTAGTGGTGGAGCTTATGCAGAAGAATGCTGCGTGGAACAGTGTCGAAAGCCTTGGAGAAGTTGAGAATTGCCATGTCGACCTGGGTGCCTTTGTCATAGGAGGCTAGGAGGTCATTGGTGGTGATGATTAATTGAGTTTCACGACAAGGTAGTTTGCATTTTTTCCGCGGTGCTGAGTCACGATCCGGCATTTGTGAAGCGTTAGTCTGGCCCAACTCTGATGTTTGATGATAATGTAGCTTCTCGAATAGTATGTTTTATTCTTAGTTTTGAAGTGATGATTCAATGCTTAAAAATAGGCCATTAATTCTATGAGTTAGCCCATCTCCCTGAAACTTATTCTTAATTTTTGTTTCTTAAAAAAGGGAAGTAATTTTATTTCTTGCCCTGGGTGCCATATTTCATTACTAATACGCCCCTGCGTGTTCCATATATCTCTGACCTTGATACAATTTTCTATAGGATCCATGAGTTAATCTTCTCCAAATACATCCAGCCCAAAATTGTAAATCCAGTCCAAATAACTAAAATTCGGATTTTCCGTTTCCGGTTTCGCTTATAATGTTTTTATTTGGCAATCGAATTATACTCATTATTCTAATAATTCTAAAGACTTAAATTTAACCAATTTATTAATGACAAATGTACTTATAACTCTGCTATGATTTAAATATGACATTATATTCTTGGAAGAACTCGTCCACCAAAAAAAAAAGTGGTTTGTAACTATCCCTGATATCGTGACTGATTTTTTTTTATTTTTACGACTGTCGACTGATTCTTTTATTATTATTTCTTTATTAATCTTTTTACTTAAATTATGATCTTACACTTTAGACCGTCTTACTCATCTGTCATCTCATGCATAAAGTAATTTAATTGACTTAATTTTATTTAAGCTTACACTTAGTTTCTTAGTAAGGTTTGCTACCCTTGCCTTAGTCATTAGTCTTAAAATTAAAACTGGACCCTAAGTCCTAAGCCTAAGGCGCCTAAGCCTAAATTCACTAAATGACAAATCCTAAAAATAAATATTTTTATTTTAATTGCTGATTGATTTGTAAAATAAATAATAGTCTATAGTTTATAGTCTGCCAAGTCACTACATTGTTTACGATGCTAGTCTGAAACTGGAGCAGTGCTGAATGAAGGCCTGTAAACTTTAGGTTGGGGGGGGGGGGGCTTTGCCGGCTTTGGCTTTATTAAGTTTTGGCTTTTTAACCAGTTGAAATTGTTCATCCCCAGTGGAGTTCCTAGAGGGTTGAAGAATGGGTGACTTCCTGAATGGCATTTTTGGATTTATTAGTCACTTTTGATATCCCCCTGGGACACCTGAAAATCAGGTTTCGCAAATTCATAGTCTAAATGGCAACCTCCTCTACAAGGGTATTATTTTGCCCTTTTTATAACCAATTATTAGCATAAAAATACATTTACACCCATCTATTAATTAAAGCAGACATCTTGAATGTTCAATTTAGAATTTAGTTGAATTTTTTTTCGAGGTTAAAGCTATGATAATTGAAATTAAAAATAGCTAAACTGAACTCATCAATAGCTTTTTTTTTTTTAAACTGCTCAGTTATTTAAAAAAACAAAAAAATTTGTAAATTTACTACTAATATGTCATCTATAACTTTTGCAAAAGTCATGAGTGTAGACCATCACCTAAGATAATATAAGATACGATTCTTTTTTGATCCAACAAATGGATTTTTTTTTTATTACATTGTACACATTCATTTTCAGCACAAAAATAAATACATATTTAAACCAAGACAACATTTTACAATTATAAATTATAAACATTTAAATACCAGACATCTAAATTATTTATCGAGCGTAGAAATCAGCCATAAATGAACACCTTTAGTAAAAATAATGACTAAATTAATGATCATTTAGATTTGGTAACTGATGGGGGAGCATGTTATTAAATTCGTAAAGACTGGGGAACAAAATAATTTTTATATTTTTTGGTAATAACTTTAAGAGAAAGAATTTGCCCTAATTGATCTGATCTTAGTTATCTGTGATAAAGTGGGTGGGATGTATCATCCAAGATATTTAGTTTTAGAACAGCCCTTTTTAAGTGAAGGATGTTAAGTATGTGTGATGTTCCAAGCTTTCTTGATTATTCTATTTAATCTGTGTTTGATGTCAGAGGATGAATTCCCAAACCAGCAGGTTGTACAAAAGTTTAGTAGGCTTCTAATTTGTTGCACTGTAGAATAAGTTAATAGGTAAAGGGGTCAAAAACAAAAGGTCACTATTTTAGGCTATGTAATTTGGCATCATTGCGATATTTGTTGGGAGATTACGTATTAAAGATAGCGACCGTGGGGTAGTAATGACCTCATTAAAATGGTTATCAAGCTAAATGGGAAGGATAACTAATAATAAATCATGTTAAAAATAAAAAATGTTTTATAACATAAATAATTATTACTGACTTATCAAATATCAGTGTTTTTAATTTGAGGATAGGTTGCCATGGGATGGGTAACCACTTGTCTTTGACTTAGATAGGCCTATTACACTAATCTTATTATAGTATTATATATTTAAAAATTAACTAAAGTCACCAAATTATGCTGAGTTCAATAGCACAAAATATTTTTTTTTGGCGGTGTGAATGGGGTATAAATTTAATATCAATGTCTCCAAACCCGATTAAATTACATATTTATCTTTGGAATGTATTTGACTTAAAAAAAAGTAACCATATTCTTTAAATATACAGAAAAATATGTTGAACTATTTTATTATGTATAAAATGGGTTATCCTGGTGGTGTTTTTATTAATGGTTATTACAAACTTAATAAAATATTTTTGTGTGGGAGGGATGGGGCTGAGATTTTCAGATTTTGCCCCAGGCTTCATAAGATAGACGACAGTATTTTATAACTATAGCAATATCTCAAAGCCCAACTATGTTGCACACAGGAAATGGTATAAAGATATTTTACAAAGTAATGCAATAATGTGCTCAACCTTCTTCAGATACCGGTAACACATTTCAGGGCAAGGAAAGACAGTATGTACATTTCTATGTGGATAACTATAACTTTAAATCCAATGATGTTACAGTTGTTAAAAATAAGTTCTATATTTTCTTTTAAAATAAATAAATATGCGTTATACCAATGATGGAAAATACAGTTCAGTGGTGTTGACGCATTGTGGGGACATTTACATAAGTATACCCATTCCGTAAACACAATGAAGTTAGAAAGAGGAAAAGGGATACAATTTTCTTTAAAAATTATGGACTCAAGATTTTTTCCAAAGAGGATAACTTTTTAAATTTCTTGAAAATACAGTTCATGGGCGTAAATAACAATGGGTTAAGATTTTCTGTGAAAATAAGAAAATATTTGTTTTTCCTTTTTGTGCAAAATACTGTGGAAAAGTGTGGGTAAATTTTTATGAGCTTAATAGTATTTCTTTAAATATTAAAGATATTTTTATTTCAGTTCAAAATCATTATTTACATGTTGCTTTTTTTTTTACAGGTAACATATTGCAATAGCAACTTGCTGACTTTACTGTTTTGGCTGGACTGTAAATAAAGTCTTCATCAATGGTAAAATAAAATGTATTACTCTTTATGTAAACAAAATAATGTGTGAGTTATTACACAAAATATTTTCAAATAAGATTATTTGTAGGGAAATCGGAGATATACTAATTTTTTAAAGCAAGAATATCTAAACCCCCCCTCCCCTCCTCCATTTTCTTAATTTTTAAATCCTTCAGAGGGCTAATTGATACACTTCCCATCTACCTATCGAGCTAAAACTTAGCACATAGACTCGTTGTCAATGACAACACATTCTGTCAAGTTTTCAGCCCCACCCTCCTACCCCCAAAAATCAGTCTTTCAATTTTCAAGGGAAAGATGAAGGAAATACGATGACATGGATGTCATGAAATAAAATTCCCAATATCTGCGCTAAATGAGATTCTTTTAAAATTAATATCGCAGATTCGTTTGGACGTAATATTTTCTTTTTTTTTTCTCAAATACTTGGTGAAATAAATATGTGGTGTAAAAGCAGTTGGGTCATTGGAATATTAATATAGTACAGTTTTGGGGGAGGGGGGGGGGGAGGGGGTGTTATAAAAATGTGCAGTTGTGATCCTGGGGGGGAGCACTAATTGGGATTCTCATAGAGTGAGTTAGTATGTATGTTTTTTTTTCTCAAATACTTGGTGAAATAAATATGTGGTGTAAAAGCAGTTGGGTCATTGGAATATTAATATAGTACAGTTTTGGGGGAGGGGGGGGGGGAGTGGGTGTTATAAAAATGTGCAGTTGTGATCCTGGGGGGGAGCACTAATTGGGATTCTCATAGAGTGAGTTAGTATGTATGTTTTGTCACATGTTCAGCCCCTTCCCCCTATTGCTGGATATTACATTTTATAAAGGTTTTGTACGAAAAACGATGTTTTTAGGGGTTGTTCAATTTAACATGCCTAATGCTATAGTATCATCTAAAAATTGAACTATATGTTAGTTTGTTACTTAAGTGCATTAATTCATAAAATGCATTAATTCATAATCAGAGTTTTTTCACATATATTTAAGGGTGAGGAGGAGGAGGATAAGGGATGATACTTAAGGTAGTTGTTTCCAGCTCCTAGATATTTATGAAAATATAAGGTGATCGCTTGGTGGCTGGGTGGCCGAATGGTCTCCATGAAGCTGGTGGTCTGGAGTTCAATCCCCACCAAAGCCAAGACAACCAAAAAATATCCCAAGCACACCGGGTGGATAGGACTCGTAAGCCTTGAATGGCAACTCATCTAAGAGAAGGCAACTCTGAATTCAAACCAGGTGCTAGAATGATCACTAAATTGATCGTGGGCCCTCAAATATAGGAAGAATTTTTTTTTCTTTTTTTAAATTGTGATATTTTATTTCATACACTAATTACTATGTAGGCCAATACTCTAGTTAAATAAATTTTACTTTGCCCGTTTCAAATAATAGAATGATGTTTAATATTTCAGTCAGCGTAAAAGCTCATTATGACTAAAAATAATTTGACTTTAAACAAATAGTAAAGCACTAAAGATATTTGTGGGGCCTAGAGGTAGAATAATGGGGGGGGGGGGGCGGGGCGGCAGGGTGTTTAATATTATGGGGTTTCCAAAAGAAAGGGGAATACGAATAAGTGCTTCTTACCGACATAATAAACAAGCCACAATACCAAGTTCAATGTACCCATGATTGCTGCCTCCATTTTATATTTCTCTTAATTTACTACGACTTTTGGCATTGCTTTGCACCGTTTTGAGAATCGTCTTGTCTGGTTGTTAAGAATTTTAGAAATGGCAAGTATGGGGTTTGCTTTAGTTAAAGAATGTCAAATCGACGTTATCGCTTTGTCGGATGATGGTCAACATTTGCATTACATTTACTGACTACATTAACTGAGAAATGTCTGTTTTTTAAGAATTTTAGTAGTATCAAAAGAAAATTATCGGGTTTAGTTAATGAATGTCAACTTGACGGTAAGAATTTGCTGGATGATGTCAACATTTTTATTTTACATTTACTTTAAATTCACGGGGATAAATTAACTATGTAATCTAAGTGTCAATCAAATGCTGCACTAGAATTAGTTTTATGGATAATGAATTTAAACACGTTATTGCTGTTACTTGTAGATGATCACTCTCAAAATGAAGCAAGCTAAGAAAAATCAAGAGCAGACGGAAGCTGGGACAAAACGGTTATCCATCAGAGATAAACTGTTAATCAAAGGTGAGATTTATTGTTGTTGTTGTTCGTCCGTCGAAATCGACTAGGATCATCGAGTCATGTGGGTTAAGGTGAGCTCGTAGGTGGTTTGCCAGTTCAATCCATGCTGGGAATACTCTCTGGCATCTCGGGCAGGGGATAGTTGCTGCAGTCGGTGATCTACTGTTGATCTTTCGGGCCAGCCTACATGTCTCAGCTGTGGTTATCCTACTGGTTTCATGAGATTTAGCGCCCTTCTTGACAACTGTTCTCCACCTGGTTTTGTCCTGGGCTGCCTGCACCCATTTAGTAGGGTTGATGCTGAAGGCCTTTAGTGCAGCTTTCAGTGAGATCGATAGCCTTACAAGGACAAAAACGGAAATATTAATCTTGTATTAATTAATGCCTCAATGGGGCAATGGAGTCTTATCCCGATTAAACAAAAATTTATTATAAAAATATTCCTTAAAAAATTTTGATGTGAGTTTGTGTAAAGCAGAATTCGTTTTAGTTGTTTGGGATAGGCATTGTTTAAACAATTTTGCTTGAGACTTTTGAAAGAAGATTGAAGAATCCTCAGTGATCTTCTGAAACAGAAATGGACATTGTTATTTTAAATGATTTATTGTTGAATAAAAGCAGTCTCAAACTGGTGGTCTGCATGGGTGGCTTCTCCTGCAGTCTGAAACTGGTGGTCTGCATGGGTTGCTTCTCCTGCAGTCTGAAACTGGTGGTCTGCATGGGTTGCTTCTCCTGCAGTCTGAACCTGGTGATCTGCATGGGTTGCTTCTTCTGCAGTCTGGAACTGGTGGTCTGCATGGGTGGCTTGTCCTGCAGTCTGAAACTGGTGGTCTGCATGGGTGGCTTCTCCTGCAGTCTGAAAATGGTGGTCTGCATGGGTGGCATCTTTGGGTTGCTTCTTCTGCAGTCTGGAACTGGTGGTCTGCATGGGTGGCTTGTCCTGCAGTCTGAAACTGGTGGTCTGCATGGGTGGCTTCTCCTGCAGTCTGAAACTGGTGGTCTGCATGGGTGGCTTCTCCTGTAGTCTGAAACTGGTGGTCTGCATGGGTGGGTTCTCCTGCAGTCTGAAACTGGTGGTCTGCATGGGTGGCTTCTCCTGCAGTCTGAAACTAGATATTGTAGTTAAACACCATGCTTTATTAGGATAATACAGATAGGATCATGTTTGCCCCATCATGGGTGGCGGGGGAGGTCATGGTGATCTGCAGTAGGAAATCCACTCGTTACTCCATAAGATCAAATTAATGGGAGCTATTCCTTAGGCGTTCCTGGGGTAACCGGATCGTTCGCGGCTAGGGCGAAACATCCCTGGGGAGCTGCCTCGCAGCACCTTCCCTCTTTAAAAGGAGTGGAGCACCCAGGAGATGGAGTACCCAGGAGATGGAGTACCCAGGAGATGGAGTACCCAGGAGATGGAGTACCCAGGAGATGGAGTACCCAGAGGTGGGGGTCCATAAGAGCTTCGGCTAGTGTTGCTGATTGATTCCATGTATAAGATATTCATTAGGATAATACCAAGCTTTGTTACATCCCTTGGGGCCATTGAATCATGCTCATTCTGCCCTTTATTTTAGTTTGACACATCAATTTAAAACATTGTCAATAAATATGGATGACATTTTAGAGATAATTTTTCCTCTCTGAAATGGTTTAGAATTGTAATGATGGGGCATTAGCTTGCCAAGAGAATTTACAGAGGATAAATTACTTAACAAAATTTAATTATTTGTTTTGTAGAAGTCCAGGAGATGGAGGAAAACCTGCCCACTACCTGTGAAGTGACCTTTAATGACCCCAGCTGTCTACACCAGTTTTCATTGACTGTCACACCAGATACAGGATTTTGGCAGGGAGGAAGATTTCGATTCTCAGTGTCTGTGCCTGATGAATATAATATTGTGGTATGGAAAATAGGCTGTAATAAGGGAATTGATGTTCAGAGCTGGAAATATTTTAACCCTATAAACTAAGTTGTTACTACTAATTAGATAATCTAGGTATTGAAAACTGTTGGTCAAGTAATGTCACCATGGGTCAAGGACACTTCTTACTTTCTGAAACAACACCAACATCCCACATGATCCATACAGCCCTTATACCCCATACAGCCATAGCAAGACCATCACTTCATTGACTATTAAAACTGTGATGTCAAATAAACCTCACTGACACTCTTGAAATCACTGCAAGTTAATTTTGTGTCTGAATTCAACAAAATCTTTCTCCCAAAGCCTCCTAAAGTTGTCTGCAACACAAAGCTCTATCATCCCAACATCACTGAGGTCGGTGAAGTGTGTCTAAGTCTGCTGCGACAAAGCTCATATGACAGCATGGGTAATTAATTCTTACAGTTCATTCATGTATATTAACTATTACTTTTCCTTATAATTTATATACACAATTATTAAAAGTAAACTTAGAAAATAAAACAGTAATAAAAAAAAACAACTGTTTATATTACAGTAAAATATGACCTATTGTGCATTGAAAGTCAACGTTGGAGGAACTATGAGAAAAGTTATTTCAGTACAAATAAGCTTATAAGCCACCGGTGGGCAAACCCTGTTTTGAATGGCTCGTGCTCCCTTTAAAATAATAAAAATAAATACCGGTAAATAAAAACTCATAAAATGTATGAGAAAAAAAAAATTGTAATTTAAATTTTTGATTGCATATGTCACTCCTATATAGGTTTTTCTAGGGGATCGACATTTTCTTCTTGTTGTGGAGTTACGTTTTTCAGGATGTTCAGTGAGGTTGAAATTTTTGTGATGAACACTAACAATTATTTCTGTCTTTTATTGATTGAGTACTGGTGCATTCTATTTTTTTTTTTGGACAATAAATTATTCAATTGTACTGGAATTTTTACAGAATATAATTAATTGATATTATTTATATACGCAAAATATAGTAAATCACTCCCTATAATAATGGTGAACCCCCCCGTTTTTTTTTTCCCCACCATTTATGGCTCCCGTGCCCCTGTTACCTCTTGAATATGGCTTGCAGCTACAAAAGTGTCCCCAACCCTGGTATTAGCTATCTCTCAAATAAACAGATGAAAATAACAATTTTCTCAGATTCTTTGAACTCTTTCAATGGCAAAAGATATTTTAATTTTTGTTGGTAAATGATATGAGAAATTTAGTGCCAATTTTTGCAGATTAGACAAGCATTAAAGGAGACCTTATAATCTGTATTATTAAGCTGAAAGTCAGGACGAGCTATAATTTTTTTAATTTTATGGAAGTTCTAGGTGAGCAGAACTGTTGCAGTAGTTTTTTTTACACTTTATCACTGGTTCTCTTTTCATTTTCTGGCAGCAACCCTTAATCTATAGTTTATAAGGTCAATTCAACTTGTTCTTTGCTTAAAAGACCCTTTTATTTCTTTATATTTCTCTCATTTCTACTATATTCAAAATACTAATGAGGAATATATAGTTTAATGTGTTTCGAAAAGTGATATGCTAATTTGAAGAGTGATAATCAGATATCGGGCAGCCTCATGGTTCCAGTGATGCTAGAGAGGACGGAATTTACCATGGGCATCATGGTATGGCTTAAAGTGCACTTTAAGAGGGGACAGCACTATTGCAAGAAAACTGATAAGTAAAACAATCACTGGCACTAGAGCCTGATCAGACAGGTCAGAACTGAGAATTGTCGAACCCACAGCTATTCCATAGATTACACCACAGTAGAGATCCACTGCCACTGTTCACAAATCACTGGCACTAGAGCCTGATCAGACAGGTCAGAAGTGAGTACTGTTGAACCCACAGCTATTCCATAGATTACACCTCAGTAGAGATCTACTGCCATTGTTCACAAAGCGCTGGAGCCAGATAAGACCAGGAGACAAAAGACATTTAAAGATTATTATGTAAAAGCAAGAAAATGATTGATAAATAAAATGAGGTGGATTACCGTTTCAGATAAGGATTGTTTGTAAAGATAAATAGATACTGTCGATTGAACTTTGGATTGTAAGTAAATAAACTACATGAAGATTTTTTGTGTATACTTTTGAAATGTTATTCAAATAAATATTTTTCTGTTTTTTTTTAAATTTTCAGGCTGGGCGCCTACACGTAAACTAAAGGATGTCATATGGGGTCTAAACTCATTATTTACAGTATGTTATTTTTTTTCTTTTTGTTCAATATTTACTTCATCTTTTGAATACCCTAGCGCTAAAATTACTTCTAAGTCAATTTTTGATTGAAATCAATCTAAACTGTGACCTTTTCTTACCCAGTTTAGCCAAGTGTACTGCATAAATTAGAACATATTAATATATATCTAAGTCCCTTATTTAAACAAGCCGAAAAAAAGAAAGATCAAAATCAAAGGCATAAAGAAAAAGAATAATATTTAAACTGGAATATCTCAAAATATGTGTATGGGTATTTTTGTGACATAAGTACTTTTAGCACTACAGACTTCAATTGTTCTGCCAGTCAAGTAGTTACATACTATGTTATTAAAAATTTTCTTCTTCTTTCCATAATGTTGGATGACAATGATTGTACATTGATAACAAATATGAGAAAACTTGTTAGTGGTAATGAAGAACATGAACATTTAAATGATCTGAGTACGCTTATTCCATGTTGGAATAATACTATAAAAAGACATGAAAATAAATTATAACCAATGCCAGTCATGGTTGACTGCTGATCAAACTGTATGACCCCCAGACACCACCTTGGCATTTTTTATGACTCAGGCGCATGCAGATATTTTTAAAACAAAGCTCAAATTAAATAAACTAATGAGAGAAGAGATGTGAACTTTTTAAAGCATTCAAAAATCAAGTGATTCTTTAAATTTCCTACTGCACAATTCTTTGGGAATAATTCTTTTATATTGATATTAGGACCATCTAGCTCAGGGGTTCTCAACCTTCCTAATATTGCGGCCCTTTAATACAGTCCCTCAAGTTGTGGCGACCCCCAACCACATTCATTGCTACATCATAACTGTAGAGTATATGTGTTTTCTGATGGTCTTAGGCGACCCCTGTGAAAGGGTCATTCAAACACAAAAGGGGACGTGACCCACAAGTTGTGTACCGCTGATCTACTTGGATAAATAAAGTATCTATTATTTTATATCAGGGCTACGAAGTTGGAGAAAAAAATTATTTATTATTGATCATTAAATAAAATAATCTATTATTGATTATTTATTGATACCATGACTATGGATTTTGACTTACGAATTGTTACTGCTTTCAGGATCTCTTGAATTTTGATGACCCACTTAATGTAGAGGCAGCTGAGCATTATGCCAGGGACAAGGTCAGATTTCACTGCCCAATAGTGTTTTAATGGGAACATTTTGGAAAAAGTGCCCATAGCACTCTGCTCTAAAAATTTTTTTTAAAAAATGTTTGATGTCAATTTTCAAAAACTGTTTTTTTCAAAACATGTTAAAATTGGTGACTTGAGCATTACCAATTTGTTAAAATTGGTGACTTGAGCATTACCAATTTCTTAAAGCTATAAGTTGTCAGTCACTTTATTCATCAATTACTGTTAAACTTTACAACAGTTGAAATATGTTCATTTAAAAAAAAATAAATAATAAATAAGCATTATCATAGCTTTTATTGATAAAACAAATTCCCTTTGCAACTAGTTTGTAATTAGTTCTTCTTGTGTTTATTATCTTCATTCCAGGAATCATTCAAGGTCAAGGTGAAAGAATTCGTCCAGCTCCATGCCAAAAGATGATACTTGATTTCATTGTTTAATATGTACATTCTGAATAACATTTTTTTTTTCTGTCTACAAATGCAAAAATGGTGCCTGTGGCTTGAAATCTACCGATTACATGTGAAAGTAAAAGTATTTCCTTTTTTCTTAGCTCAACTCCTTAAAATAATATTAGTGAGACTCATGTGTAAGATTTTTTAATAAGCTTTTGTTTTAAACCATGTTTTTTTTTTTTTTTGCAATTGTGAAATAAATATTCATAATAATAATATGAATATTTTTTTTTTTTTTAATTTTTTTTTTCATTTTTTGATTAGATTGGCTAAAAATTTTTTTAATAAGCTTTTGTTTTAAACCTTTTTTTTTTTTTTTTTTGCAATTGTGAAATAAATATTCATAATAATAATATGAATATTTTTTTTTTGTATAATGTGTTGTTTCATTATTTGACTAGATTGGCTAAAAAATAAAATTGATAACTGTATAAAATATTGGAACATTTTAAAAACTTAATTTCGTTTAAAATGTAATTACTTTTTGTCCTCATTTGAAAAAGGTTAATATTAATTTCAAAAACATACTTTTTCTGTTTCAGCTCTTCTCAAAATTAGTTGTTTCCTGACCCCAAAATGTTTTTCATACATTATTATTCTAAAAAATTAAGTATTTAAAGTGCTTAGTTAGTTCAGAAAGTTTATAGTTTGATCCGCCTCAAGGATCTGTGACACAGTGGGCATATGACACAATTATATTTCCAAATATTTTTTTAAATAGCTTTTGAAGTCTCTAACTCCACTTTAGCATGCCCCAAGTCTACATCTTGTAGATTTCTTTCTATAATCATTATTAGATAACTTGAGCAAAACCCTGGCAGGCAGGCAACCAATATCCCCTTTGCATTGGTCACTTCACACACAACCTACTTAGTCAAAATGACCAACCAGCCTCACACTAGCCTACAAGCCCACCTAAACTTACATGGCCAACTCACCCCCATATGACCAACTTAAACAACATGATCACTCTAATCCCAACAAACATCTTATCGAGATAAGATGGGATTAAAGTGACCGACTTTCTCACACATGGACAACTTACATCACATGACGAGCTTGGCATCTCCCATATGGCAACTGTGTATGTGATGGTCACATGACTGTTATACGCCAGACGACAAATATACTAAACACCAAATAAGGAATCAGAGCTCTCTTTTTTGTCGCCTTAAATACTGGTAGTATAAGTAGAGTAATAAAAGAAAAACAAATTCATCTCTGATTAAAAGACAAAATGGAAATGTGAGACGTTTTGGTTAATGACTTCATCATTATAACAAAAACACAAACTGCTTGACTCCCAGACACTCCTGCAAAGTTTCCTTAATACCACATTTTTTTGGGAAATTCTGTTTTTTGACTTGATTATCAATTGTTCATGATGGGTCTGCAAACTTTTTTAGCCATTACCCTAAAATATATTTTGTACGCAGAGTTTGCACTGATTTGAAAGGCAGAAAAATCATATAATATTTAAATTAAAAAGGATTTATTGAATCTATTTATGTGGAGCATAAATTGTAAATATAAAAGTACAAAATAAATTGGATAAAATAAATGAATGAAATCTTCATTTGAGAAAAAAAATATTTCTCTGAAAAAATGTTTACATCAAATTTTGAAGAGATGATGTTTCATTTTGATTCATTGACATTATAATTTGTACTTTTTTAATAAGAAAAATTTGGATACGGTCTTTGGGGTTGATTTATATGCTTTGTTTTTATATTAATTTAAGTAAGTGAAAATCCTTGTTGGCCAGGGTAGGTTGTTGCAAACGGCAGCAAATTTTCGACTGCCTCCTCAATTTTGAAAACCTTTGCATCTCTTGACGTTTTGAACATAAGCAGTAGCGTCACTAGGAGTGCGTGAATCGGACTTCACCCGGGACATCATCACAGGGCTTGGACACTCTCACAGAGGGTAGACACCCTGACAGGGTTGACACCAAATAAAAATGAGTAAATTTGAAAGAGCTTGTTTAAGTAGGTTACTTAACACATCTAAATTTAATACAAGAGCAGGGTGACTCGGAGGTGATCCATAGAGAAGTCTTGATGTTGTGACACCCTGAGTTGAACGCACTAAGTGGAACCAATTCTAGTGATGCAACTGAGCATAAAATAATATAGACTACTAGGCAAAAATGAAAGATGAGATGTGAGCCCCAGCTGCTGAGCCACTAGAAACTTGAGTGATTAGGTGCGTTTAGCTAATAAACATGCCATCTGCAGCATTGCCAGAAAAAAGTTATTGCTTACCAAAATACTGTTTAAAATATTTGTGTATGTCTATTAAGCCCTAATTACACCCACCCCCCCCCCCAAGATTCCAATTTTTACCCCATTTGGGGGTTATACAACCAGTTAGGCCACCACTGGATTATGACATAGAGAGAGTGGTGCCTATGTGCGAAAAAGAATGTAAACTCATCACACAGTTCCCATGGAGGTCAATATATTGCAGGCATTTTAATAGAAACTTTGAAAATAAAAACAATCGAAGGAAATAATGACAATGGTTTTAATTTTTTTAGCCTGTTTATTATGTCTTTTTATCTTTAATAATTTCCTTAAAGACCTCCACCCAAAGGTAAAGATAATAAGGCCTATAAATATAATAAATAAAATGAGTAAAACAGAGTAGGGTTAAACCTGAAAAAATAAACGCAACAAAACAGCGAACGTGTCGGCAGAAAGCCTTCGTCAGCGAACAAAACAACAGAACAAAACGGTATAAAAATAAGAAATAGCACTTAGCTGGTAAGTAGTATCTGTGGGCAACAATAGAAGTGTCAAATATAATAGTACTATAATATCCTATTTTTTTACATCTATATAAGCTGTTATATTTTTTTGTTTATTTTTTTTGTAAATTAATTTTAAATATTCAATGAGCAATAATCAGCACTCATTTCTACTGTCAGCTTTTTGGCGGAATCAGATATGAACTCAGATTGGCAACACTGGTCTCGCGGTGTTTAGTTACACCTTCGGATTTGGTATGTCAGTACCGCCAGCCATTGGGATACATCCCCAGATCTTGGGAATTCACAATCCCCCTACGGAACTAGGGAGTAATTTTGACAAAAATTTAACAACCCCCAAAAACAATGTTTTTCATATAAATTCTTTATAAAATGTTATTTTGAGCAATTGGGGAGTGGGTGGGGGCCTAAAAATTTGACACACTTAATAAGAATCCCAATTAGTGTCGGCCCCCCCCCCCACAAGGCTCAAAACCGCACATTTTTAATTCTTTCCACGCCCCTGATCATATTCTAATGACCCACACGCTTTTACACCGCAGATTTATTTCACCGCTTATTTCAGAAAAGCAAAAGAAAATATTACGCACGAAACGCACTTTATACTTTATATTTTATTCAGAAGCTCATTTAGCAGTTACCGGGAATTTTCCTTCATGCTCCCATTGAAAAACGGGAAAAACTGAGTTTCGGGGGTTTGGGGTGGGGCTGATTAGTAATCATTATTATACATATACGTTGTCAAAGAATATATTCCAATTTCAAAAAATTAAATGAAATACATTTTCATTTTTAAAAAATAAAATCATAAATTGCCCCCCCTCCCCTTTTTGGGGGGGGGAGGGGGGGAGGGGGGGGCAAAAAATCATTGCAGCAAGGGACGGTCTGGGGAATCGTGTGGACCAAACTGTCACCAAACCTGTGGAATTTTGGCAAATCTTAGTGGCAGCACTGATTGCTATTGTAATGAATAAATGTGTACCGGGTATTTAGAAAGTTATTTGACCTTTCATTACGATATTGTTTTTATAATCGTGTTACCAATGCGAAAATTAATAAGATATGTTCGCTCCCAATGGAAAGCAATATACGATAGACCAGCAACACGATTTACCGTGATCGTTTTAGGAACTGCATTAGGAGTTGGAACATACTTCTATCCTATTTTGAAAACTATAATGAAACCATACGATCATTTGCCAGAAGAACAGCAATCATTATATGTTACGGATAATTTGTACCCTGGTAAGTGCAGAAGAAAGTGAAAGCCTTTTATTATTTGGCTGGTTCATATTAGTATAGGTCTTCTGCCTTAATTTCATAATATTAAATATATATTTTAAAAATATACATGTCATTAGTATTAGTCATTAGTAATATCCATAGACTAAGATACTAAGAAATTAAATAGGCCTGCCTAGCACTAAGTCTAAGTTGGTAATCCCTTATTTTAGTGCGTTTTATTATTTATTTAAATTCAAAATACATTTATTTGATATAATTTAATTTCAATTTTCTTATAACATGCCAATTCTTCTTTGTTTTGAGGGCCTACAATCAATGAATTGATCATTCTGGCTCCTATGTTTCAATTATTAATATGGGGAGAGAGCGTTTTTTGTATAGTTTATTACTATCATAGACTATGACATAATTTTTCAATACCAGTTAGTAGAAAACCTATGTTACCATGTTCATTCATTGACATTTATGTGTACACTAGCACTGGTTGAACCAAAACTAGCCATTACTGGTGTTGTAATAACTCACACTAGTCATACTCAAAGTAGTATTCACACTAATTGAGTGACGTCTAGGACAGAAAAAGGTATAACTTGTAATGTAAGAATGTAAGTTGATGACAAACAATGAGATGATTTGACATTTGAGCCCATACCATGGCTGAGACGATTGCAGGCATTAAATATTCAGAATTCAGACATTATATTATTACTACCGTACCCGTAATTAAAGTAAGTTTAAAACTCAAGTCTAAAAAAACAACAAATTGACAAATTAACATTTTATATCCACATATTAGCGCGTGGGCATGGAGAAAAAAACATTCATCCACATGACCCCCCTCCACAGTGAAAAATAAGGATGTAAACTCGAAAACGATTTCACTTTTTAAAATTTAAATACATTAATCTATATTACTACAACTAGCATACATTAAACAAGGAGTCAGGAGTAATGTCTATTAACATCTAAATTGCTATAAAATTTATCATTAAAAAAAAATAATTCTATTGATAAGTGTAAAAAAAAAAATCCTCAAAATTTGGCAAACATTTGACTTTAAAATTAAACAAGCTATTTCCATTTAAATTTTGCGATCTATCTAGTTATGAATGAAGTAGTAAACATGAATGGGACAAAGAGGGCAGTCACAGTGGGGGCCAAAATCTTCTTAATAGGATCTTACTAGTGAATTTAAATATCAAATCCCATATACTTCAGAAAGACGAGGGGGGGGGGGGGCAAAAATCGTCTTTTATACTGATCCGCCCCGGGGGCACTTTTTATATACCGTATATAAAGTGGCACCATTTTCCGGTTTTACAAAGAGGGCAGTCACAGTGGGGGCCAAAATCTTCTTAATAGGATCTTACTAGTGAATTTAAATATCAAATCCCATATACTTCAGAAAGACGAGGGGGGGGGGGGCAAAAATCGTCTTTTATACTGATCCGCCCCGGGGGCACTTTTTATATACCGTATATGAAGTGGCACCATTTTCCGGTTTAGCCTCAGGTGCAACAAAAGAATGGTGAAAACCTAAATTTGGCATAAGCGCCCGGAATCTAAACATTTTAGGAACCACTGAACTAACACTGAAGATACAGTGGGCGAAATTACTGTACCGGTAATACTTCTACTACAGAGTAATATTGAAGCGATATCAAGCGAGTTCATTTGGGAAAAGAAATGGCAGCATTATGAAGATAATTTCTACACAACATTGCGTGATACTTTTACAGCATTGGAGATATAAATATGCTATTTTTGGACTGTCAGATGGAGCTGAAACTATTCAATGTGCTTGCATTTGCGGAGGAATAAAGTAAGACAAATGTAAATAAGACAAGCAAGTTGTCGCTGCCAAAAGTATGGACAAGCCGGACGATGAGAGGAAAGTACTGACAAATACGCACGTAAAAATTAGTACGGACAAGGGTGTTTAAAATCCAAACTGTCCGTACTAAATACGGACGTCTGGTAACCCTAGCCCATGACAGCCACATTAGAATTTCAAATTCTACAAATAAAGCATTGGTGTAGTTTAGATTATAAATTACAATAATACTTTGCCTGTAGTGCAATATAATCAAAAGGCAATTGCTATGCTAGTTCTAGGTTTCACACTTTCTGGCACTGGTAAAACGCATGAAAATAAAATGAAGTTTCGGGTTTGCTTTCTCTTCATAAATATTTATTATTATTTAGTCTTATTGAATGACTTGAACCAACAGTAGAGTCATGTTTGAACTTCAACATTGGGATAGCAGTTAATGAATCATGAAAGTGTATCATGTTGAAGATTCTAATAATTATTTGCTGAGTAAATTTCATTTCAAATATTAACATCAAGTACCATAATTATCTTTAAATTATTTTGTTTTATAATATTTACATACAAGATACAAATTCATAGTCATAGAGTATTTTGATAAATACCAGGCGTACATCATCATCAAATTGATTTAACAGCTTATGCACTGGCAAATTTTAAACAGTGTTTAAGTTTAAAAGTATGCTAAATATTTATAAATAATTTTGGGGCTATATCGTGAGCATATGAGTATGACTGAAAAAAGCCTACTGTGCTGGCCATGTTGAAGTTGTTTTCCTTTCTCGTAAAGTCATTAAATGGTATTTAAAAAATAAAAGAAACAGAAAATAGTACCGTATAATTAAATGTAGTAGCCGATGTGTATTTTATAGTCTTTAAAAATGATAAACAAAGAACATATTTACTTATCAATAAAATCATTGTATATGATTCATTTAAAATAGTTTTGTTTCCTTTGTACAAAGAGGTGCACAATTCTAAATTTTATTGAATGATCCAGATAAACTTCTGATTCATAACTAATTTACTATTTTCCTACATAAGAATACATACCTTTAAATTCAATCAAATATTATTTATTCTAATCTATTTTTTTTTTTTTAAATGCATTTTGTTTTTATAAATTATAAGCTCTGAACAAATGAATCTGATATTTCTTTTTTTTACATTGTTTTTTATTTTTATTTGATACATCAGTATCAGTATCTGTGTTTATTTTAGTCTTGCATATGATATTTTATCTGATATTTTATTTGATAACCGAAATAGAGTAAGGAGTTTTGGTCATACTAGCATACTTAGGAGAGTTTGCACATGGTTAACACAGAAATATACCCATTATGTGTTATCATTCATATACTGATTTAGTTGTGTCTCAAATTTTCCACTAATTATCTTTCTCTTTAAAAATTTAAAAGTTGGTATCAGTTACCTTGTGAAGCTCATTCAGCTTGTGGTTTATAACAACTTTTTTTTTTGGGCATCTAATTTTCTATTTTACAGTCAAAGTGCGCAAACAAAGAGAACAAGAGTAACACGAAAAATCAAGCTTAGACTCTGTCAGGATATCTTAGCATTTCAACATGTCGCCTTCAATCCTTTGACGCCATCAGTAGTTGTCATCAAGCTGTACAGTTGTTACAGTTGCTGGTACAGATTTTCAAGACTCTACTGTTGTGTTATCCCAAGAATTTATGTGAAGACTGTTAAAATTCTTGACTGAGTGTCTTGCTATGTAAAATGCAAATTAAAAATTGGAATAATTTGAAGAAAAAACAAAACTTTGCAAAGAAAATTTTTGGTGTTCATTGTTTCCTTATGCCAAGTCCATGGAAGAAATAGTGATGAATGCGATAGTATGAGGGTTATTACAAGACATTGTGTAATTCATTTGCAATTACAGAAGAATTATTAATTTCATATAAATAGACTAATTAGGGACTGTCAAAATTTAAGAATAATTTCCCGGTTTTGCAGAATTTGTAAATGAATTTCCAAAATTTTTACAAACACCCCCCCCCCCCCCTTTCCACACCACCCCTTTTCTTTCTGGTCATAGGCACCAATATGCAACATGTCCAAAATCAAAAACCCTCTCCCCCTAAGTTCGTATGTACATCATGGATGGCCGCTCTGTCCTCAAGTGAGATATTTTACAAGGCAATGCAAAGGAGGAGGAAGGGGGCTTCTACCCTGGTCGCTATTTTTGAAGGGGCTTTTTAAATCCACCTGGACCTCCTCCCCATGAACAGCCGACCAACTGGGGCTAACAAGTCAGTCTCCCCCCCCCCCAAGTTATTTATCTACCTGGGTCCCAGTATATCTTATGACTCCATTACAGCCCGTACACACCAAGAGAGTATTTTTGAAGGGGCTTTTTAAATCCCCCTGGACCCCCTCCCCATGAACAGCCGACCAACTGGGGCTAACAAGCCAGTCTCCCCCCCCCCCCAAGTTATTTATCTAACTGGGTACCAGTATATCTTATGACTCCATTACAGCCCGTACACACCAAGAGAGGAGCGAACATGCACACACACAGACAGTAACAACTCAATCCTTTATGGCTATGGGCCACACGTTGTGTTGTAAATGTTCATACTCTCTATATATTACATTCTTACCAAAAACTTTAAGATCATAATCCTTGCAAGTTGCACAGCATTATACAAATTATTAGGTTTTCACAGATAGATCAGCCATTTCAATCTGCTACTTTAAATAACTTAAAGGAATATTAGGAACAAATAAGGTCCACAAATACATACAGGATTGCGCAGACGAAAGCTGCACCCAGGGCAAAGCCTGAATTTAGGCGGCGTCCTCCCTGCCAAAGTATCTGTTGATACACATAATGTTTTGTTAACTAAATTGAACGCAGGTGTCCCTTTCGCACCATCCCCTATACAAACAAAGACAAAAGCTCATGAATTCAGACAGTATTTTTCCTTTTCAGAATGAAAAGATGTTAAACAATGAACTTTTAATTACAGTACCGTATAACAATGAATGATAACTAGTAATTTTAATGAGCCTCTTGATCTCATAGAAAATGAACTACGGTACTGTAATTCACTGTAATGAAATCTGGAACAAATCATACGCATGTTAAGTATAAATATGCATATAATTACTAGAAACATTAGTTAGACCAAAAATACAAGCCCTAATAGATCAACCCTAAAAAAAAAAAAAAGATCCTACTAAATTAAAACTAACTGAAACTTCAACAAAAAGGTTAACCGAAAAGAATTTAAACCGTATTATGCGATAATCCATCCTCTCCACCCAGAGGCGTAGCGAGGGGGGGGGCAAGGGGGGACAATGTCCCCGGGCGCCAGCTAGTTAGGGGCGCCAAAATGTGCTTTGATATTATGCTATCGATGAAAATAATGGGCTTGAGAGTTGAAAAAAAGAAAAAGGGTCGCTTTAAAATGAATCTTGTCCCCGGGCGCCAAACACCATCGCTACGCCTCTGTCTCCACCAATGTTCCCTCTAAGGTTTCTTGGTTCGTGTGCAACATCATAAAGTTGTGTGCACAATTGTACAGCCTACAAACACACACTTAAAGTGGAAAGTAGCTGCGTGGTACTCAAAACTGCTGCACGGTACTCAAAACTGCTGCGCGGTACTCAAAACTGCTGCACGGTACTCAAAACTGCTGCGCGGTACTCAAAACTGCTGCGTGGTACTCAAAACTGCTGCACGGTACTCAAAACTGCTGCGCGGCGTCTGTGAGATTGCTGCGCGGCCGCGCAGCTTAAAGGGAACATTGCCCTCCACCCCCTCCCAACTGCCCATCCCCTCCTGACACATGATGTAAATATATCCTGTGTAAATCAATACTTATAAACTTATATTTATGTTTATAAAAAGGGCATCAGAGACTCTGGACAGTATCTACGCTTAAAATTTCCACCTTTTCCTAACACTGTAAGCATGGGCGCCCGCAGAAAACTTTCTAGGGGGGGGGGGAGGCAAAAAATCGATTAACTTTCCAGGGGGGGGGCAACAAATTTTTAGTAATGTTTTAATATTGTTTTAATTTACTGTAGTGTATTTGTATGGTGAACGAACGGACAGGACATCAGCTTAGTTACTTTCTA